>CM074962.1:13846706-13857847 GCA_037577455.1 Pangasius macronema
CATTCTGTTTTTATCTGAAAAGTGTCTCTTATGTCACCTGCTGCTTTCTTTACTGACACACAAACATTTTTCTGTAGCATTTAATTTTGTGCCTGAAAACTAATGTTTGGAATCTAAAAAAATGTTTTACTGAATCAATAATGTAGAAGTCATTAAAAAAAAACAGAGTGCCTAAGACTTTTGCACGATATTGTATGTGATCTGTTTAGAGCTGTAGTATGTGAGCAGTTCATTCAGGGCATGGGGCTGGAATATTAATTATGAATGAATCTTGTGCTCTTGCCTCAGGGAGAGACTGGAGGAGCTTTTAAATGCTTTAAGGGCTTCTCTCTGACCCCATCGGCTCCGGCGGCTGGAGGAGCGTTCTCCACGTTTGGGAACGGGGCTGGATTTAAACCCCTCTCTTCTCTGACCAATGGCAGCGCTGCATCTGTCACCCCGACCTTTGGGAGTTTCACCTCCCCTGCCACGGCCAAGGCGAACACCGGTGAGCCATGTGGTGTGTGTGTGTGTGTGTGTGTGTGTGTGTGTGTGTGTGTGTGTTGTTTGAATGGTGGAGAAACTTGTACTTTCGTTAAGGAAAAGTTCATGAGTTTATTTATGGATTAGAGAAAACTCAGTATTAGTTAGTGTTGTGTAATATGAGGACGTGATATCATTAACACGATAACTAATCCCAGAGCGTTTTCTGGCCATATCCCACATTAGCCCTTCAGTACAGTTAGGCTGAGTCTCAGACCACTTCCCCTTCATTACATGTGCTTTCTGCAGTGCCTTGTACTTCCAGTAGAAGAACATTTGTGATTTGACAGCAGAAAGGTCGTAGCACCGTCGGGAGCAAATCTGTTTAACGACATTTCTTCCTAGCGAGGCACCGAGTTAAAGAGCAAATCTGGTGAATCTCATTAATTACGTGAATAATATGACCACATCAGAAGGAATGTTCTGTTACCGGCACACTTTCCCAGAACAGCCGTGGGTCGGGGAATAAATGAGAATAAATGAGAACACGAAAGAAACGTGGAGATTTTTACATCTCCTGGCGAACGACACTTTTGTTCTAATGCAAAACTTGTTGCAAAACCGCTGCACATCTGGCCAGGAGCTTCAGGAACTGCTGCACATCTGGCAACGTTAAGGCAGTGTGTGTGTGTATATACACACATAGAGATTTCTTTTCTTTTTTCAGTAGCTTCACTTCTTAACTACTGAAATACGACTGTGATCAAGACTGTGTGAATTTAAACACAAATTTAAACAAGTGTGAATTTAAACAAGTAGTTAATTTATTACGCAGTTATGAAGGAAATGTGTGGTGAATTGGCAATGTTCATTGGTGTCATAATCATAGAAGCAGTATAATTAATTATTTAATTATTAAGTATAATTAATTATTTTAACCCTTATTGTGTGTATCCATTTTGCAACTTCCTCAACATAGATAAATATTGTGACACGTTGTTAGTTGTGTCACGATATCATTTTAAGACCATTTTATGCCCCTGATATAGTGATATTATAATATCAGAATAATGCAAGTACACTTGTTCAAAGAGCAATGAACTTTTAATTCTTAAAAACAAAAAAACAACAGATTTTTAAATCAACAGTCCACAACCTCTCGTGCAGCTGTACAGCGCTGTGTTCTGTTGTTTATTGCAAAGAACAAAGTGCATTTATTTTTAAACTAAAGTACAGAAAATTATAAAATCAAAAGATTTAACCTAGGCTCTCAGGCCAGTTCCAGTGTTCATTTTCACTAGGAAACATCACTAATGTAAATATGGTGATATGCACATCGCAAGGGCTCACGATTACGGAGTGACTTTAATACTTCAGAAAGTTACGAAAAATTCAAAGTTTTCCGGCGCCGCAGGCAGCAGAGATTGCTTTCTTTTCCTCAAAAGAACATGAAACATTTATGGTGGTTACGTCATTTTCAGTTTTTAAATATAAACATATATATAATTTAAATTGATTTTACAATCTTCTAGCGTTATAGTACCGCATATCGCATTATTTAACAAGTTATCACATATCGCATTTTTCTTCAGTATCGTGCAGCCCTAATTTTCACACTGTTCCTAGTCATAGTTTTGTCAGTTTTACTCTGAGTAAAACGGCACTGAATATTAGCCAACGGCATTTTAGTGGCAAAAATGAAACCAAATATTCACACATTTTATATATTAAACATGTATAAGAGAACATGTGAAAACTGGCCTTGTTGAGAAAACCTGATCTCCTGAAATAGCATGCCAATGAGTACACTACTGTAATACAGTATTGTGAGTTCTGTATGCTTTAGCTCTTCATTGTGCAGGTTTTAGTGTGTTGTTACAGAAAAAGCGTGTTCACAATGTCACTTAACATTCTACCTAGCGCTTTACTTAAGTTCAAGTCCACTTGTACATTTGCGTTATTTTGTGCAGAAGCAAGTTGTAATATTACATTCATGCGTTATAGGATGCTTTTGGGTGAGCTGATTAACCCGCTAGTAAAGCGCTTCAGTTCACTGGCGTTCATTCACCGCTCAGCTTCAGCTCACGCAGCTCACACAGCTCAATCCCAGACTTTGTTGACTATAACTGGATTATTTGAAACACTAGAACTGTTCTTTCTAGATTTTTCTTCTTCCAAAGTCATTCGTATTGCATTGTTAATATCGTGCATGTCATTTTTTTCAGCAGTATGTATTAATTACAGTCGGTGCTAGTGCTTGCTACACATCTTCAGTTTGAAGGCACACAGTTTTTGTATCCGAATGTGCATTTTTATCTTAAATTCGATGAATATCCAAAGTTTTAAATTTTAGTTTGACAGCCCTAGAGCACGAGAGGACAGAAACAGCGCAAATGACTAAAATGTTGGAGACATTCATTCTTATGTAAACACAACAGGCAGTATTGAGGTCATGTCCGTATGTTGTACTATAAGTCGATAAGGTAATTATCGTGACAGGCCTACACATTGTGCGAATGTCTTCAAAATATCGTTAAATCATATGGCGGGAAAAAAATAAATCGCTCTTTGTATTGTTTGTTATTTAACAAACCACTTTTTGTCTGAATTATTCAGAAAGTGTTGCTGAGAAAGTTGTTTATAGAAGTGAATATCTCTGTTCTAATCTGGAAATATGTCATAATGAAGGCTAATGGAGCTGAAGGAGCAGTTGGAGTGTGTGCACAGACTGCTGTTACGCTGAGCTGAGTGGGGCACAGTGGGCTGATTTTTATAAAAAGCCTTTTTCTTGCTGGGGAAGTAGCTTAACATGTCCAGAGAGAGAGAGAGAGAGACGAGACGGGACCAGCATGTACTCCTACGCCCTCCTTCTGCCCCCACCTCGTTCTCCTGCTGGGTGTAAATGCATCACCACTATTCAGTGCATTCACACTCACTGTCCCTCCTCTTCCCTCAGGCACCTCATCATCCAATGGCCCAACCTCCTCCTCCTTAGACAGTGGTGACATCATGGCCAACGGCTCCGCCCCCAGCCTGCCCGCGATCTCTGGAGGAGGCAGCAGCAGCAAGGAGTACAACCGGCAGCTCACAGCTCTCAACTGCTCTGTGCGTGACTGGATCACCAAGCATGTGAATGACAACCCGCTGTGCGACCTCAACCCCATCTTCCGCGACTACGAGCGGCACCTGGCCACCATCGAGAGCAAGTACGGCAGCGGCGCAGCAGCAGGGGAGGAGCAGCAGCCCGGGAAACAGGCAAACACCACCACAAACACACCATCGTCCTCCTCCAGCAGTAACGTTACACCGGCTGCTCCTGCTTTGTTCTCCTTCACCAAGAACAAGGACAGTGCTGCTCCTGAGAAAAGCTCCATTCCTGCAGGCGTTACTTTCAACTTTGGCCAGAAGGTGGACAGCTCCGTGCTGAGCTCCCTCAAGTCCGCAGGGGCTTCTGGGTTCTCGTTTTCTTCCACCTCCACCTCCACCTCCACGTCCACCACGTCTCTGTTCGGTGCAGCAAGCACCGGCACTTCTCCAGGCACCTTCTCTTTCACTGCAGCCAAGACGGAGACAGCCAGCAACAGCCAGGCAGCAGGTACACACTTTGACAAATGGGGTCCTTCAGGTGCCGGGCAGAACTGTACAATGCCAGCTGGCAGTGAAGTGAAATATATTGTGCTTGTCGGACAAAGCCCTGACAGACGCTTGAGTTTATAGTACAGAGATTTATATTGAAGCCGTGTGAAGATGTTCACGAAGTATATTTCTTTATCTGTTTATTTATTTGCATTATCACATGGCGACAGTAATTGGAGTAAATCGGCACGTGCCGTTCTGTTTTTGGTTAGGCAACATTAGAATGCTTCTAATTTCATTTACCCAGAAGTCGTATGAATACAGTTGGCATTTTAAATTCTTCTCAAACTTCAATATTTTTATGTACATCTTTGCTAATTCTGTCTCGGTATTTTAGATTATCGTAACTTTAAAACCAGACCAGCTTAAAACTGATGAAACATGTTCTAAGTTCAGGGAACAAAATGTTTACGTGTCAGTTTTATATATCAGCAGAAATGCCCGAGTGGTTTTGGATCAGATTTGCTGTATTTTTATATCTGATACACTGTTTGTGCCATGAACGTGTGTGAAATCGACTGACGTGAAGGATCCTGCACGTGAACGTACAGATGGGTGGTATGGTTGCGTTCCCCTTAGAGGGAAGAGTGACTACAAATCAGTACAAAGTGATTCTGATAGATCATCTTCATCCTGTGATGGGAGTTATCTCGTCCAGGGTGAGCCCACCTCCATCCACAAGGCTCTAGGGCTCACCGAATGGTTTGATGAGAGTTAAAATGATGTAGATCATGTCCCATAGCCTTCAGATCTCAGCCTAATTGAACACTTGTGCGAGATGTATTAGACAGGGCTCTCAGTACACTAACTGAGGGAATATCTTTTGGAAGAATGGAGTCCAGAGACTGGTAGAACCAGTGCCAAGGCTTATTGAAGCTATTGTGGTGGTCCAACAACTTACTAACACAGTAACTGCTGTTTTTTCCCCCCCTTTAATTTGTCACCGATCACTAATCCGCAGATGACGAATAGTCTTAAATCATGCAAGCTTGCAGTCAGTATGTGAAGAATACCGAGCTGAGAACTCAGAACCAGAGCTGTGACTGGTGCATCACTAACAGCGGATCACTTTACGCACGTGTCACTGATTATTTGCAGTCATCATATTCCATTAATAATACGAAAATATTGCCGACAGACGTGATTAACCAGCAATGATAAATAAATCGTTAAGGGTCAAATCGATAAGGGCTTCTTATTAATCATTAATTCTGTTTTCGCTGAGATGGCTGTCAGTGAAACCCCTATGACACTGGATTAAGCTTTAATCATAATAGGCACTTCATCAATAGGCAAATTCTGTCTCCTAGCACAGTATTAGGTTTTGCTAAATGTACTGCAGGCTGAATCCTCTGCCCTTCACTGTGTGGTGTTCATATTTCCTTGTCCTTCTCCCCTGCAGATGAGAATGGAGCCGATGAAGAATCAGACGAGCCACCAGTACCTGTAGTCAGAGAAATCAAGGAGAAAGACGCCTTCTACTCTAAAAAGTAGCCTGAAATTCACTCCTCTCTCTCTTTAATGCATCATTCAGAATGAATTTGGTCTTCTTTTTCTTATACACACGTTATATTTGTCTACATATCACAGGTGCAAATTGTTCTACAAAAAGGAAAACGAGTTCAAGGAGAAAGGGGTTGGTACACTGCATTTGAAACTGGTTTCAGAGGACAAGCTGCAGCTCCTGGTGCGCGCGGACACAAACCTGGGTAAAGCACACTACTGGCCATGAACATGAACATGACCATGAAACCCTCTTCTTTATTTTAAACACTAGAACAGTGGCGTTGAATCAGTTTCCTCACATCAAAGATGAAAATAGCTCCAGTACTTTTTTTTTTTTGTCCTCCATGAAGCCAAAGTTAGATAATGGCTGTATTTTCTGTAGCAGTGTTCTCTCGTGAGTGTGTGTGTGTGTGTGTGTGTGTGTGTGTGTGTGTGTGTGTGTGTGTGTGTACCTAGTATTCAGTGACAGTAAGAGGAAATCATCCCCCCCTGGTGGACATTAAAAGAAATGCAGTCATTTTGGGATTTCACGTCTCCTTTTTCTCTTCTAGCAGAGATTTTCAGAGAGTCTTATTACCCCAATATTTCTTTCTTATTAAGAAATTCTGGTCAATTACTAACCAAAGATTTTAACCAACAAAATGTACAGCTTGCTAGGGCAGTCTCATAGCCTAGCCTAGCCTTAATTAAAAGCTAATTATTCCCAGATATATGACCTTTCCTACCAATTTAATGACTAAGTGGAATATTCAGTACAACATGACAGGCATTAAGGGTGGCAGAAGGAATTTCACTGAATGAGTGCTGCTTCAGTATATTCATTTAGTAAGGAGTGAGAAATTAATGTTTCCTCCTCAAATGGTTATGGATTTAAAACGAATGTTTAAGGTTCCAGCTTTAGTCTACTGGTCTGCTGAGACACACTCATTGGCCAAGTTATACTTGTTTAATGGGATGTAGGAAAAGGGCTGTTTCTGTGTGTAGCTAACAAAAACAAAACATTTTTGTATGAAGACAAGTTGGTGGGATTTTATTTAGATCCCATAGTTGAAGAAAATATCAAAAATAAAACCTTGTTTCAGATTTGTTTGATAAGCCTTGCACATGCGCCTGTTGCAATGAGAATAATAATAAAAAAAAGTAACAGTTAATGATCATCTAAAACTAGCAGTGATGATCTAAAACTGGGATGCTTTAATGAACGTCGTCTTTCTCCTGTTTAATTGACCGATATATATATATATTTTTTTATATCTAGGTAACATCCTGCTGAATATCATGGTTCACGCGTCCATGCCGTGCTCACGGACAGGGAAAAACAACGTCATGGTGGTGTGTGTGCCAAATCCCCCAGTGGACGACAAGAACCCCAGCACTCCTGTGCCAATGCTGATCCGTGTTAAAACGGCCGAGGATGCTGACGAACTGCACAAACTTCTGCAGGAGAAGAAAGCGTGAGCTCCCTCCTCCCTGTAACAGAGTCCCACCCCCACACCCACCCCGATAACGTACATGTCCTGTTTTGCCTGAATGTGGTTTGCACGGCTGTATGACATCACACACACACACACACACACACACACACACACACACACACCTGACTCATGCTTATTCTTGTCCATTCGAGCAGTCTTGACCTGCATGCCAGCACACACCCTTTGTGAGCATTGGCAACAAATCGGTTCAGATACTGTGAAATCCTTTGTATAAATGCTGGTTGAATTTGATGGTTGTTTTTGAGTTTAAGCAGTACATACTGGTTCCACTGGTTCCACCCTAAAGTAAAGTGAAGATACGGGCTGCCGAAAGCCTGCGCTCTGAACATTCCGTCAGGTTTTCATTTTGCTGCTATTATTAAACAGATAAGGGTGAAGCTGAGGAACTCTTTTTACTCATCTATGAATGTGTGCAGAATAAATTAATTAGATTTAAAATATGAATTCGAGTTCAGCTTTGTACTTGGACCTTCCTGATTAAAAAAGGAAGTTAATTTAGAGAGGAATTTAAAAAGTATTTGACTGGCTTAATGCCTCTCCTTCCCAGAAAGAGAATAAACGTGTATGGGGAAATTTCTAAACTACAAAGAAACCTTTATTTTCTTAAAATTTTAAGTGTTTTTTTTTTTTTTTTGCCAATTAATTGATTGGAGGCATGCAGGCGTCTAGATGTTAATGTTTTAGCGTGTTTGAGGCCTGAATAAAGTATTTGTTTTTTATGTTTTGCTCAAGGTGTTTGCTGTAAGTGATATTTATTCTGAACGAGTTCTCTGCTCCTGTAGAGTGCTCTGTGTAAACGAGTCCTGTAAACCTCCCTCCATAAACAGCAAAACAACATCTACAGCATCATTCAGACTGCAAGTAAACGATCTTCCTAGTGCATCTGTCTTAAGTGGATCTTGGTTAAAGTTGTTTTTACGGTTTTAATTGGTCGTTTTGTGTTTTTTTTTTGTTTTTTTTTTTTTAATTATTTTTCTAAGTGACCTTTGTAACGCCTTAGAACACAAGGCATGCATTTAACAGCACCAAATACATTTTGTAGCTTTGTTAATTGGCAAATAAATCAAGCTGAAAAAGCTTTTCTTGTCACATAAGGTTGTGTTGCTGTGCACCGACAGCTTGTTGCTGCCATTTTAAAAATGTGGTATGACAAAACTCACAGAAACTGAAATATGATGTGTACCAGTGATGTATCGGTAACTACAACATGTTTCAACAAGTAGTATTAGTTACATCTGTGTACACTTTTTTAATCCGCTAATGTGTGCTTACTTACTTTTACGCCTAAGGATTGGACAGCTGTACTGAAGAGGCTGTATGGTACTTCAGCCAGGCTCCATGTTGGCATCTCTATTTTATACACCAGAAATAAGCACTAAATGCCTTAAGCAGCAAAATGCAATACATTGTTCTCCAAGGTTTACTGAAAAATTGCAACCTTGAATAAGTAATCCTAATTTTCAGTAGGATTACACGGATGGAAATTGATCAGTACTTGGATTAGTGGGTGAGTTTATTTTATGTACATGAATTATAATGCATGAAGATTTGAATAAATTACTGTAATTAATTTACTGGTAAATCAAATAGAGTTTTTAACAGGAGTTTTTAACAAAGCCTGCGCTGATGAATGATCCTGACTTCTGTCAAGACTTAATAATGACTGTATTATTTTTTTTTTAATCTTATTCGTTGTTTCTTTCTTTTATTAACTCATAATGTGTAGCTTATGTATTCTCATAAGGTCTTAAAATACAATATTTAAAAAGCCTAAGGAGGCTGCTGTATTTTAATATGTGCTAATTTGCATGCAGGGAACGTTTGAACTCGGCCACTGAAGACGCCATCTGATACAGATACTCATCATTAAAAAGGTCCACTCATGAAAGCAGATCGCTAATAACGAACTCCGTAGCAAAATTAATTGCCTGGTGTTGCTTGGTGTTTCACACATATTAAAAAACTGTCCTAATTCTAACGTAATTCGGACTGCAGACACACTGCTTGTCAGCCGAATGAAACTAACACACTTTTCCATTTCCTGCAAATATCGTCACTTAGCCAGGAAGTGTTTGGTGTCTAAAGTTGCTTCTTTAGAGTTTCACTGGAGTGCAAAGTGGACTGTTTTAATGATGACTAATGAAGCTAACAAGAAGGGGATGCTGACAGCTACCGGTTTAGCGTTGTGCAAGATTCATGCACTTGTCATTAGATAACAGAATGAGTTGTTATTTAAAAGGAAATATGTGAATCATATTGATACAGAAAATGAATGACGTTCTGGTATGAGACAAGGACAGATGATATTCGGTCCCATTGCTGGTGCGCAGAGACAGATATAACCCTCACACTCACATACGGCGTACAGCCAGCGTTCATGTCTATATCTCTCTATACTATCATTTATTATCAGGATGGACATGAGCTAAATTAGTAACTGGTAAGCCTAAAACTGTGATAAATCTGGTAAAACAGTAAATAAATCTCAAATGTATCATGGTACAAAGACGGAGCACTATATGCAGCTGAACCCAATTATCCTTGTGACCCTTGGTGCTGCATTTATACTGTATATTGTCAGATTTTTCTTTTTGACACGATCTATCTAAAAATCTAGTCAAGATCTAGCCTGCCACACACTGGTTCTCTCCATGCTGGACTCCAGTTTACCTTATGGGAAGTGCAGGATCCCATGATTCATGGGTTATGACGGCACTGTCGGCTCACTGAGGGCTCAGTCACAGTAACAGTACAGCATGAGATAGCTGAGGCTGTATGTATTGGTCTTTCCCAAAGGCATCACAGCAGAAAGATCAATTCCATCTTATCTGTATAGCGCTTTGAATTCCTGATGTAGATTTAATACGGAAGCAACAGTGGCAAGGAAAAACTGAGCGATGACACGAGGAAGAAACCTTGAGAAGAACCAGACTCCAAAGGGAACCCATCGTCTTCTGGATGACGGTGGATAATGCGATTATAAATCATTACTCTTCCACTACTGTATACTTCAGAGAAACAGTATTGTGTTGAAAGGATGTTCAGAATGAGCATATTGTGAACGAGTCCTGGGATAAACATAAGACAGTCTTTATGATGACAACAGCAGTTCTTAGGTACAAATCTACAGTTTCCAGCTGGGATTATCCACTGAAGAACGGGGGAGTCTTAGGCATAAATTGTTTTCGGGATGCGCAAATATTCAGATCATTGCTAAATGGTAAAACAAGCACACTAAATACACCCATATCAGTCAAAATGATCTTCATTTTCTAAGGCTAAAACACAACCTTCCTTTATCTGGAGTGTTTCAAGAGTTAAATGTCAATATGTATGCTAATAAACTATGGAACTATGGGAAATTATATAATTTGCCTATTTCAAACATGGGTCCTTAAAAATATCAATTTCACAAATTAGAGATGCCAATCAGCCTACAACACATGTCTTTGGAGTAGGAGAGGAAATGAGAGGCACATGGAGGACATGCAAACTCTACACACGGAGGGTGGAGGCAGGAATCAAACCCCCAACCCTGGAGGTGCGAGGCAAATGTGCTAACCACGAAGCCACTATGAATGTCATCCTTGTAAATCGTTAATTTAAAAAAAATGTTAAGTTTGTAAACTTTCTACATCATGACACTATAAAGTCCAAAGGACAAAATGTGGAAACAACAGATTACTGAGCAACATCGTTAGTTATCTTTAAAAATGAATAATCTAGTAATCCATACTTGTATTATGCCACATGTATTATAGCTGCTCATCATAACTCTGACACTGAGACACAAGGTGGAGCCCAAACAGCTGTCCAACAAACACCTGTCCTATTGCACTCAAGTGACTGAAGCTGTGATTGCATTCAATAGACATGAACAAGTTTATTGCTCATTGTTGTCTATTTTTAAAATAGAAATTACCCTGAGAGTGTGCAATGATAGGGCTGAGGACGAATCAAGTTTTAAAGACAACTAGTCATAATAATGGGAGACTGATATGTTTTGGGGGATTTCTTATCATAACAGGTTTGTCCATAAAA
>CM074962.1:13871708-13886394 GCA_037577455.1 Pangasius macronema
GCTTGCTAATATTATGAACAGCAGCTACGCTAATTCCTTTCTACTTGTTTCCCATCTTCTACCCATCCCGAGGCACAGAGATTTTGCCAGCTCAAGTAGACAGAAGCCAACCCTACAAGGATCCTTTATTCATTTATTTTTTGTCTATTATTCATGTCCTAGGAAATTTGATCCATAGATTGTAGTCCTAATGGCCATACAGGTGGCTAATGAAACAATAGCTTATATTTAATTATTGGACGAATGCTACGATCACCAAATGTGTTACTTTATTATGTAAGGCGATCGGTCTATCAGTCCTATCATGATATTAGAGCCCATCCCAGACAAACCTCTCACCAAATGCCACATTCTGCATTTGCGGCATGATTCCCTTTTCCTCTGAGAAAATGGAAAGCCTCAATGGAACCCAAAGATAAAAACAAGCATATAAAGTGATTCCTAATGTAATCTAACACTGTTGCTGACCTTTATAGCTTCTCCCCAAGGTCTGCTGCACCACGACCCAACCCAGGTAGATGGAAACGAATGGATAAATAAAAAAGCAATGAGACCATAAACCATAAACTCAGATGGATTTTCTCAGTCTGAGAAAGCCAGGCTCAGTTTCATTGATAATTGGACCAGAGTGTGCTGATTGCTGGGAAAGGCTCTCAGTACCAATCCCACACTGTGATGACTGCCATGTCCTTAATAAGGAGCAATAAAGTAGTGGACCATGCTGAGATGCTGGCATTTCAATGGAGCCCAGCCTCAAAGCCTCTCCTTATCCACAGCTGGATCCACATCACTGTCGCAAAAACAAAATAGGAAATGCCGCAATGACCGGATGCCTCTTATCTGGTGGCCACTTAAGTTACATTCAAACCACTGTTTTTTTTTTTTTTTTTTGCATTTGCAGCTCCCCTCATTCGTCTGAGTTGTCTAGTCGGAATTTCGATGAGTCTGCAAATCTTTGGATCAGACAGTGAAATTCAAAAACAAAAAGAAAGTAAAAAAAAAATACAGAAGGATGTCTGCATTATAGTGGCCCATGACTGAAAAACATATAGATAAACCAAAAAAACAAAGAGTAAATCAGAAAGTTTAACTCAACATTAACGGAAACTGCAGGTGCTTACTGCATAGCCCATGCTTGTTGCTGATTGGACACGGCGTATGACAATCACAAGGGAAAAGAATTGCACTTTTTTAATGTTAGCTAGTTAGCCTAGAGAAATAATGGGAAGTGACTTATCATATTGAACTGTCAGCTTGCAGTGGTATCTTCTGAACATCAGATGTTGAGATACACGTATGTCCTGTCAAGCTGTACATGGATACCTTGAAGATTTGCGCTTCCCAAAAACAGTTCATGCCAAACTCTCACCGTTTCCTCAATGGGGTAATCTCACCTGGACACTGTAGGTTTGTACCTATGAACTGCTGCTGTAATCATAAAGATCACAAAATATGCTCATACTAAACATCCTTTAAACACACTGACTATTGTTTGACTTTACCCCTCCAATCCTGTATAGTATAATGATTCATAATCCCACTATCTGGTGTCACCCAGTAGACACTGAGTTTTGAGTCTGGTTCCTCTCAAGGTGTCTTCTTCATGTCAGGGAGATTTCTTTGCCGTGACTTGCAAATTATGGACCTACATTTACATCAGGATTTCTGTAAAGCAGCTATATGAATAAAAAATGAATAGAACTGATCTGTGTCATCTTTGCAGTTAGAAGTTTTACTTCCATTCATGCAGTCATTGTGACCACTGTAACATTTTGGTATTAACATCTTATATCCTCTCTTATCTGTGACAAGGCTGATTTGACAGGGAGATTTGCTCTGCAACACCAAATCAGACTAATAACGAATGCATGTGCTTCATTAGCAAATGCATTTGGCTGCCTTTTTTAGTAAAAACCCTATTTATTAGTGGAAGACTGTGAAAGAGATCCTTTGAATTGCAGCACTAAAGAGACGAAACAGACAGACAGGAAGAACTTCATTAATGCACCTGTGTGCTCCGTTTAATTTAAATGCAAATTCAGGCACAGAGGGACACAGACAGAGGAAGTACACTGATAATACAAACAACAAAGGAACGAGGAAAAAAGGGCAGAGACAGCGTGAGCATAGGTCAGAGAGGACAAAGCGAAAGTATCTCTTGCCTCTATGTCGTCTTTCAGGTAATTGAATTAATGTCTCCTCTTTTGAGGCAGGATAAAAAACAACACTCTCAAATCAAGGCTGCTGCTCGGCCTTGACCTAGCTTTCAGGCTCGTCACAGAAATGACATCACTGGCTCGGTGATTGATCTCTGACATCTGATAAATGCTATGAACCAGCAGAGGGATTTTTGATATATGCCGTTAAGATGAATTGTCTATATGTAAGAGAAGTGACTCAGAATTAGCCATTTCAAACAAAGGCATTGGAGAAATGACACAGATTAAGCATTTAAGAGAATGCATACTACTCCAGAAGTGCAGAAAAAACACTGCATTTCACAAAGGCATTCTACAAACCTCAGCCATTTGCCCTTTGGAGCAAATATTGGACTAGAAATAGAACCCAGACATTGGGCCTCATTTATTAATATATTAAGTAATAATGTCAAATTTAGAAGTGTGTGTAAATGTTTGCATAAGCTAGACCAAACTATACATTTATGCTGGATTTGGGAAAGTTTCATAAAAGCTGATTGACACCGTACTTGCGTGTGTATGTTTATGAAGGCCAATCATCCATAAATTGCTAGGCACATGCACAGCACAGCTGATCTGCATTTGGTGGCACATGTGGTGATGCCCACAAAACTCCATAAAAGGCAAAGCTCACATCGCTAAAATGACAAGTAAATGGCAAGAAAGAAAATTCTTAGAGGAACAAGTGGACTTTACTTTGACTCACGTCTATGCCAATACAAATATATATTATTCAACAACATGGCAACCCATTAAAAGGGCTTTTACAGAATTACAGAAAAAAACACACCGTGGACACCGAGCATATCACACAGGAAAACTTTTTTTTTTTTTTTTTTTTAATTTAAAGCAAAGTGTCAGGGCCAGAAACACCAATGCACCTTCCCTGATGCTGTTTTTGAAAAGCGCATAGTAGCTTGAGACATACCAGATCGGTCACTTATCAGTCACTTAGTGTTGGTTCTAATGATGTTCTAGTGATGATTTTCACTGCATTAAAAGATGCCATGGTAAATGGAATACACCCCATCATTACAGCCTATCCTCCTTTTATACTGTGACATTTGTAATTGAATGACGAGTCTTATTTCTCTAATTTATTAATTTATGTTGGCTTGCTTGCTTTAATTTTGTCATATTTAATATTTCTTTAGTTAATGCCATTTATATGAAATGACTGGGTTTCACGACTGGGTTGTGTTCTTATGCATAAATGTACACACACTCAGGAGTACGAGGAGGATAAACGGATAAAATGAAGCAGGGAAGGGGGTGCAGGTTAGCAGGACAAGTCCCCACAGTTTACCGGATGAGTTTACGGTTAGCCTGAGCTTTGCAAACGGACAAAGATGTGTAAAATTGTCTTGTCAACACCATTTTTTAAAGGCGGCAAACAATTTTTTACTGGCACTAGGGCTGTTACCATGGTAACTCAATTAACTCTCACTGGTATAATCAGGGATTTCCCAAGATTAGGTCATTTCATACCTAATCCAGCAGAATGAGCGCTGTATTGTGTAAATGTTTCCTGAAGAAATATAATATAATCATAAGGTGAAAATATTTTGAGAAATATTTTCTGAACGGTATTTTCACTTCTGCTGTACTATGTTATATATAATATATTCAGTCTCTGCAATCCATAGTTAGAATTTGGAAAACTCCATGAGTGGCTAAGGTGGAAAAACACAAGTTGCACAATAATAATAAGTAAATATTGCCTAAGCATAGGCCATGTCACTACATATTACTCCGAAGAGCTCCGGCTAAACGTGTACAAATTTTCTACTTTTCACAGGTTGTCTCGAGATCATCTATAACAGCGATGGTAGGACTTTTACATATTATACTGTAAAGGATGGACTGTGTGAGCTTCTGAAAATTCACTAAATTTCAGCAAGATAATCATGTTTAGTTTTAACTTATTGAATTGAAGAAGGCTAGTGCTATTATTTGTGTCTTGTTTTTCAAATCCCTTTTAGTCACGGTAGCTTTGAGAATGTTAACTATAACATCAGGGAGTTTTGTCTTTCAATTTTTTGTAATTCATGTTTAAACATTTGTTTAAACAGATCCTATTAGTGTTTTTATGGATGAGTACTGGGGTTCAGGCTAAAAGCCTGATGTTCCAGCCTCTGGACTGTGCAGACATTTATAACGACAGTTCTTGGACAAGTGGCGTATACATGATCTACCCTGCCGGACCGAACTCTGGTCGCTATGTGTACTGTGACATGAACACTGATGGAGGAAAATGGACTGTGAGTAATGGACTATGGCTTATTAATTTCTCCAGTAACATACTTTACTGTGGATTGTGTGGGATAATAAGGAAACATTGGCTTGCTATTTCTCAATACAATCATTTCCAATGGGAATAAAAGAAGAGGAAATTAAATGGAATATTTATAGGAGTGCAAAAGCCTGCACCTGAAAAAAAAAAATCTAAAACATGATAAGTAATCCAAGATCCTCTTGGTCTCCAGACCTGACTGGACAAAGGCCATGAATGACATCTGGCTGAGTTCTGTATTTGAGGGAAAAAATGGTCGAATGTTGGAGGGGCAGAATATTACAAAATGAAAGACTCCAAAATGTTGTTCCATGAATATAAAATGATTTAGAAGCAGATGTAATATAATGTTAAAAGATGGGCAGAAAACTTAGAAGAGAAGATGAAAGCACACTTTTTAACTGAAAAGATTTAGATTTAAAATTATTCATATGGGTCACCATACTTGGCCACACTTCACAAGTTCATTTTGACCTGTGTGTTGTAATGCTGTAACCCTACATTTACACTATCGAGCGACAAAACAACAATACACAACAAGCAAATCGATATTTTCTCAATTCTTTGCAAATTAGGTATGGCCTGGTAAAGCAACACATCCGGTGACTGACTCGATACACTACTTGGCCCAATCGTATGGTGTGTGTGTGTGTGTGTGTGTGTGTGTGTGTGTGTGTTTATGGTCTGACTTTTCCTCAGTTCGCCACTCAAAATTTTAGTTCCAACATGCAATTAGTTCCCAATTAAGCAGTCGCTTCAGGCTTACAAGAGACACCCAACGCTTAGCAACGTGTCGCTTGGGTCAGAAACATACCATTGGTTCAAACCTGGTATGTTTATTCCACCAGGTGTTCCAGAGAAGAATGGATGGTACTGTGAACTTCTACAGAGGATGGGATGAGTACAAGAACGGCTTTGGGCATGCAGGTGGAGAATACTGGCTGGGTACGGTACTGAATGAACTGGAAAGTTATAAAGCATTTTCTTCTCTGTAGTCTGCATTGCAGATCTTGATTCGTTGACCTGTAGCTTTCATGAAGCTTTGGACAAATTTTCGATTTACAGTGTCTCTTTTCATTCGTTGCTTGATTTTAGGACTTGAGACAATTCATCTGCTCACCCTGAAGAAAAACTATGAGCTGCGAGTAGATTTAGAGGACTTTGAAGGAACTAAGGTCTACGCAAAATACAAATCCTTTGGCATTTCTCCAATGGCTATTAATGCAGAACTGGATGGCTACACACTGGACGTGTCTGGTTTTGAAGACGGTGGTGCAGGTAAGTCATGAGCTGATTAGTTGTAGAGCGTACTCAACAGATAATCAGCAGTAATCATATGTTTGCATTGTGCTTTGTAGGGGATTCATTGTCATACCACAGTGGATCAAAGTTCTCAACCTTTGACAAAGATCAGGACTCATATGAAGGAAATTGTGCCTCTTCCTATGCGGGAGCATATTGGTACAACTCCTGCTACAACTCCAACCTGAATGGACTCTATACATGGGGAGGAGATATGCAAATCGGACTCAACTGGAGGGCTTGGAAAGGCTTTAAGTCGGTGAAAAGCGTCTCAATGATGATGAGACCAGTGAATCTGAACTGACGTCCAAAACACGACATTGAGAAGGAGAAAAAGAAAAAAAAAACTTCTGTCCTAAATAGGGATGCATCAATACCATTTTTGCAGACCAAGTATGAGTACAAGCATGAGTAGGAGTATGTTTTTTGGTACTTGTCATATATATATACAATATGAGTAACCTGCTTACTATTAATCAATCAGGGCCATCATGGAAGCTGATGTTGACTATGTTTCCGTGGTTTACATATTGGCTATAAAAAGCACACACATATATGTGCACTGAGGTTACTAGGCTTATACTTTTATAACGCTCATTTGTCTGTCATTTGGTGTCGTCTGTTCAGTAGTGTGAGACGGTACAATGGATGCTGGTTCTGGAGCCTTTTTTTTTTTCAAGCATGGACAGATACTTGACACCAGTATCAGTACTGATGAATCCCTAGTCTTAACTATATGACTTGATTATAAGAATGATTAGGACTCGTTTTTTTTTTTCGTTTGTAATAATATTTTGTACGCACATTTTACAAGTGTTATATGATTTTTCAATAAATATAAGAACCTGGAATCTTCATGCTTCATACCCAAACACTATATAATGCACCTCAGATAGCAAACTTTAATTACAGAGTCTGTAGAGGGCAGTGTGAAGCTTTTTCTTACCTTCTTCCCTTCTGTGTTATCAGCGCTGACGTAAGAGAGCTTGCGTCGAACATAGAACAGCATGTCGTCCTGACGTGGTGACCATTTCTCCATGAAGTATGTGGAGAACATCCACGTCCAGAACACAATTCGGTCATCTTTAAAACACCCTGGGAAACAAGAGAAACATAACGGGTCATGGGCAGTACCACAAAAAGCAAGGCTATAAGTTAAGAAGCTATCTGTAGTATTTTGACATTTGATTTCATAGTTGCTACAATTGGCACATTGCAGCTCTGACTAACAACAGCTGACCACCTCAGAGCAACTGAGCATAATCTTATCACAGCTCAGCAAATATGTGAATAAAATGACACACGGTGTGTCTGGATCAATGTCTTCATGTTTTTTGTTACTTCATGCAGAAAGGAGTATGTTATGATTCTATGTAATTCTATGTATGATTGTTATATAACTATTATTATTTTGCATCATCATGTAAAAGGTTTAAGATAAAGATTTAAGTGTTGCATGGAAGAAGGAACTGTTTGAACCATGTCCTTGAAGTTAAACACCAGTGAAAGTGAGAAGGAGAGGAAAATTCAGGTTTAGATGCGATTCCTCACAAGCAGGCACCAGCATGTTTCATTATAATAATAATAATAATAACTATTATTATTAGTAGTAGTAGTATGGTGTTGTACTGAGGCAACAAATGATTATATATACACACACACACACACACACACACACACACACACACACACATACATATATATATATAGAGAGAGAGAGAGAGGAAAAAACGGAAGCACTCTTCAACCCAGAGAAATTGGTGCAGCTAAGGCAGCATCTGACGCTGACACTACTAGCATTCAAACCATGCTGACCATGTGTGACGTCACTTGACATTTTTAGCTAAGCTTGTGCAACTTCCTTTGCGAGAACACAAACTCACTGCAGAAACCCTACTCCAGGCCTATAAAATTGTATTTCTATAGCATTAAGCCTAAACTGATCAATAAATGATCAACAGATAATACAATAACTTGAGGTGAGCCTCCATAAAAACATTAGTTTCCAGCGCTGCTTTAGTTGTTTTTTTAAAGACTTTATTGTTAGGTCTCCACAGCACATTTCACTCAGAAACACTGCACTGAGAAACAAGGCCAGACACTCCAGTACATGGTTTCCTAATGTCTACTGTTTCTTGAGTTCTTGATGTCTGATCCCTAGACTCTCTAACTGGTTAGTAAGTATGGACTTACTCACAGGAATTGTAGAAAATGTCACAATACTACAAATGACACCACCCCGATCCCCACGGTCTTCCTCCATACACATTACTAGTGACAGTTCATGGAAACCTCAAAACCATCTCCTTAAGCTCTCTTATGATCAGCCAACCATAGAGCAGCCAACCATACATGATTTTAAGCTGTATTGTGTCTTATTTTGATCACTTCTGATTTAAACAAAGGTAACGTTCCATTACAAGTATATTTTATACTGCTCACTATTCCCACCCTAGCGAGAGATCACTGAACATCAGACCTCATAAATGTATCTTTTTAGATATCAAGTAGAGGTGGAAAGTTTACTGTACTATAAATGAGAAAGCAAGAAAAATAATAGGGATGTTTAAATCTTGTTCCTCCTGCGGTAGTCAAAAACAGTGAAGGCAACTGATGGATTTGTGTTAACATAAATTGTCACAAAGCCAAATGTGGCCATCGTACCCAAACTCCTCAATGCTGTTTTATATGTTTTTGTTTCTGTGTCATAGTTTCATTATGACTCCTTCTAGAAATGAAGCGGCAATCTTTATGTATTGTATCTTTATATTACCAAATGAAGTTTATTAGCTCAAGGAAATATGCTTATTGTCCTCAAAGCTGCTTTCCCTGCATCAGGGTTAAAATAAATGTTTATTATAGCAGTGCCAGTTAACTTCAAATATCTTTTAATCCCACTTGTACAACATGGCCTAGGCTCACATTTTAAACTGCGAATAAAAAAATATTTTCAAATATTCTATATTTAAGAGAGTCTTAAAATTTCTAATAGTAAATTTGTGTTTCTGAGATTTCTTGTCATCACTCGAATGATTCCAGTCACCAACGAGTGAGGTGGAAGTAGCTAGAACCTTAAGTTCCTTTTATAATTGGAGACGGTTCTTGTTTTTGAATGTGCGATGGAATAGTCCCTCTTATTCGACAAATTTCAAGCTACAGTCATGTGGATAATTACATGAGTTAACACTCACTGCAAAAACCTCAGAATCTCTTGAAAAATATTATCTGAGATTCTGGGAAAACGTTATTTTTGTGAAGTGAATCTCTGACCTTTCCATTGAAAAGATCACTCATGCAAGCAAACTGACCTGCTTCACAGAATTAACGTAGTGAATAATCTCACGCTGTTTTATGACACGCCATCTCATGGCCTTCTTGAAACAACTGTTGAAAGCCCACAGCATTAGTGTTAGAGTATTTCTCCATATTCTGCATGTGTCTCCCTCTACATCATGTCGTTCTTTAGAAGAAATTAGGCAAAGCTCAAAATCCACCCCCAAAGAAAGAGCATTCAGAGCTCTCAGGGATGTCCTCAGAGTCTTGCTGAGAAAACAGGAAGCAAAAAAAGGAAACTAGACAAGGAACTGAAATCCTGCTTATTGGGAATTCACCCAAAAAAACAAACAGAAAATCTATTCAGTTCCTGGAGTCAATGACACAGAGACAGCAGGCAACTTCCTTAAAGATAACAGATGATGAAAACAAAAACAACTCAATAATCACTTTAACGTGTGTGTGTGTGTTGAGAGCAAACACATTTTGTGTAATGCTAAAATGTATTAACACGCTAGTTTACATTATTTACTATATTAAAATTCACATATACATATACGCAGCATATTCGGCACACGCAGCAAATTCGGCACACGCAGCAAATTTGCCACACGGCATATTCGGCACACGCAGCAAACTCGGCGCACATAGCAAATTCGGCACACGCAGCATATTCTGCACACGCAGCATATTCGGCACACGCAGCATATTCGGCACACGCAGCATATTCGGCACACGCAGCAAATTTGGCACACGCAGAATATTCGGCACACACGGCATATTCGGCACACGCAGCAAACTCGGCGCACACAGCAAATTCGGCACACGCAGCAAATTCGGCACACGCAGAATATTCGGCACACGCAGCAAATTTGGCACACGCAGAATATTCGGCACACGCAGCAAATTCGGCACACACAGCAAATTCGGCGCACACAGCAAATTCGGCACACACGGCATATTCAGCGCACACAGCAAATTCGGCACACGCAGCATATTCGGCACACGCAGCATATTCGACACACACGGCATATTCGGCACACGCAGCAAATTCGGCACACACAGCAAATTCGGCACACGCAGAATATTCGGCACACGCAGGATATTCGGCACACGGGGCATATTCGGCACACGCAGCAAATTCGACACACGCAGCAAATTCGACACACACAGCAAATTCGGCACACGCAGAATATTCGGCACACGCAGGATATTCGGCACACGCAGGATATTCGGCACACGCAGCAAATTCGGCACACGCAGAATATTCGGCACACGCAGCAAATTCGGCACACGCAGCATATTTGGCACACGCAGCATATTTGGCACACGCAGCAAATTTGGCACACGCAGAATATTCGGCACACGCAGCAAATTTGGCACACGCAGCAAATTCGGCACACGCAGCAAATTCGGCACACGCAGGAATTGTTGACAGCAAGTCTGGAGATTTTTTTATTCCATACCTAGTCAAAAAAAAGGTGGCTTCACAATGGAGTGTGAAAGCTCTTATTCTCAAATGAACTCTTATAATGTTGCCAGTTTAGCTGCAGAAGTGTTTAGAGACTAACCCCGCCGTCACACCACACTGAGTTTGAATGCAGAGAGAGAGCTCTACTTTCTCTCTTGCTGAATGTTGGTAAACGTTTACAGTAGCACATTGATGCAGATAATATTTTTGCAAGTTTAATAAAGGTAAGCTACTTAGACACATTCTGAATATGGTTTCTTGAATGTACTGTGGCGGTGCGATTGTAGAAGAAGGAGAAGAAGGAGAAGAAAGCCTTTATTCCACATATACATTTCAGTACAGTGGAATTATTTTCTTCGGATATCCCAGATGTTAGGACATTGGGGTCAGAGCACAGGGTCATGATACGGCACCCCTGGAGGAGGGAGGGAAAAGGGCCTTGCTCAAGGGTCCAACAGAGGCAGTGCTAGGGCTGGAACCACGTAACCACCTTAACCACTGAGCCACCAGAGGTATGGGTTTCAGAGTCATATTGTTTTTGAATCTTAACTTTAAAATGATTGGTTTGGGATATCAAATGTTTGTGAGAGAGCTTTGATGGCTCATCATGTTTGTGGCTGGTGGCAAAGACAACTCAATAAGCACGATAAAATGCCAACACTTTTAAAAGCGCTAACCATCTGGAAAATGGACCCAATTTTAACTTATTTTTTTTGTCAAAATCAACACTTTTTGTGTTGCCAAGTTAAGGGTGATTCACAGTGTTACAGAGTTGAGCTGAAGGTGCTAACAGAGATGTAAGGGAGAGTGGTTTCAGTACAACATCAAAGAGATGAGGTTTATTTCAGTACGCTGGAACGGCCTCTTCTACGGAAAAACAAAGGAATACCGGGTACAAAGTTAACAAATCAATGCTGCTTTTTTCACTGCAGTAGCTCCCAAGAGTCCTGAGCTGGTAAAAGCAACTGCGCACACACACACACACACACACACACACACACACACACACACACACACACACACACAAACACACACGTACACATTTGGTGCCTCATTTTCATAACGTCTATATGATTGATGTGAAATGTCAGTATTAGAGACTGAAGAACACTGACAGCTTATGAGACGAGCAGAATAATCAAATAGCCTCCATAAAACAGTGACATCTGAAAAGACATTCAAAATTAAAATAGAATCAAGATGGATGATTCACTCTGAGCATACAGTCCTCCATATTCCGCCAGCACTGACAGAGAGGGTGCAAGCAGAAGATCGATACTTTCTCGTGTCTCATTAATAGGACAGTTTTGTTGTTGTGGCTGTGGAAATGAGGACAGAGACGACCTCTGGATGAGTTCCAGCTGGGCTGGATCGGTGACCTTGATTTGGGTAAATGTGAGGAAGCTTGGCGCAGACAGCCGTGTTTACGATTGTTCCACAGTACAGGGGCACAAATGAAGGTGTGAAACTGTCATAGATATATACGAGTACTGAAAAAAAAAGGACTAAAACAAAGGACTACAGAGCTATATATAGTATATACTCACAGACAGCTTTAGGAATGAAATGATGTCTAATTGTCAACTCCTGTGTTTGGTGCTACAGTTGTAATACTGACGTCTCGGCTATTTATTTAGGTAATAAGTGTGACATCACACAAGTCTGACTTAATCCAGTGTGACTGAGTATGCCGCTGTCATTCCAGCACAGACACAATATCGAACTGTGGTAATTACCACCCATCGATTCTGTAAAGACCTGAAGACTGGAGAGAGAGAGAGAGAGAGAGAGAGAGAGAGAGAGAGAGAGAGAGAGAGGAGCTGGTAGAGAGAGGAATTAAGACTGGACTCAGAAAGCATGCTAGACGAACAAAGAGGACATCACTGCAGGGCACAATGACACTCACAGTAATGAGATTATAACAGAGGCCTTTACTTGAGTGCAACACACACAGAGGAGAGATTGAGAGAGAGAGAGAGAGAGAGAGAGAGAGAGTCTACACTATTACCAACACTGAGAAACTGCTCAGGAGAACAGAAGGAGCACAGTGATCTGGCAGCACCGGTTGTAACCATCTGAGGAACCGTGTGAGATACACCCTAACACACCCTAACTGAAGCACTTTTGTGTTTTTATGCTAAGTGTATTTATTTTTGCTATATTTTTTTCTCCTAGTTTACTGCTAGTCCCATCTAGGGTGTATTCCCACCTCACGCTCTGTGTTATCCTGGTCAGTATCTTGGTGGAGCCGGAGCCTACTCCGGGAACACTGGGTGTGTGGCAGGAATACACTCCAGATGGGACACCATTCCATTGCGTGTACAATGCACACACGCATCCACACACTCATTCACACCTAGAGGCAATTTAGCGTAGGCCATTCTCCCACCAGCATGTTTTTGAGAATTGGAATGAAATCAGAGAATTGGAAAAAGTCGACATGAACACAAGTAGCACATGCAAAACTCCACACAGACAGTGACCCAAGCCCAGGATCAACCACGGACCCTGGAGTTGTGAGGCAGAAGCCCTATCCGAGTAGGATCACATTTTATAACATTTGGAAAAGTCTGCCTCACTTGTCGACAGCTGTCAGAAGAATCTGCCTAGATGATAAAAAACATGTCTTTGTGGCATCAACTGATCGAATTAGAAACAAATGATGTGACCCGCCAAAATGAACCAATCAGGAAAAGGAGGTGTCTCGCCTGTCCTTGCAAATCATGGTGCCTGTCAATTCAGAAAGCTCCGCCTCTTGCAGAAGAATTCAAGCCTCGAGAGTGTGTGCATGTGTTTCGGGGGCGTGGCTTAGGAAGGAACACTGCAGGAAAGGCTTGTCTGTTATACCAATTTTAACTTTAATACCAATTTCCACTGTCCAACAGATACATTTGAAATGATGCACACTATCTGTGTTTTATATGTACATTTATTAAATGCATAAATATATATTATTAATTATCGTGGCTCTATCAGCATGAGGATCTAATATGGGATACACTAAACGTATGCTGTTTCGGCTTGTCTTGGAATCGATACTTTAACATTAGCAGGGCAGAAAGTCACAGGGTGATTCAAGGCCACTTAGTACATTAAAACATTACTCTTCATCATTTTCTGCTCAGTGTACCACTCCCAGAGTGTGCGCTGCAGTGATCCGCTGAGGTCATACAGCTCTGTCAAGGACAAGAGCACAAATAAAGGAGTAGTATGCTTTCTCTGCACTCTTGCGTTCCCCTGGCAGCTTTCTAAAACACGACAGGCTAGGCTTCTCAGAGCACAGATTAAATACACAGAGCGGTCCAGACGTCTGAGAGCACTAGTGAAAATACTTCTAGTTCGCATTCCTTTCTAATTTAACACAACAATTTTCATTACGAATTATATTATTGACAGCAACTCGAGTGAAAAGTAGAATCACTGAAATATGTACATGAATTTCAGAGTTTCTTAGTATCTGGTACGTCCCTTTCTGCTTTAATGACCACATGCACTTTTGTGCAAAACCTCATGATCCATTGTAGATCAATTCCATCGGCGTGTCGTCTGAACACATGCTTCACTACAAGAGATTAGGCATGAGGAAAATCTGAGCTTTTGTACAAAGCAGTTAACATGATCAATATCACAAGTTTGCTTACATTTAAATTGGGACCTAGAAATAGTGCAGCATCTTGAATCTTACAGTATATGCAAGATATTGAACATTTACTTTCTTTGTTTTATATTTCAAAATTGTTAAACCTTCTGTTTATTTCCTATTTTAAATGAAAAAAAAAAATTCCCAGATTTTCAATGTGGTCTCAGACTTTTGGACTCTATTATATGTCTTAACTCTAAAGCTGTAATAATTCATAAATGTAATGAATCTGTAATCTGTGTCTGGAAAGATGACTAGTTCTCTAGACACAACGTTCATATAATGTCTATGAAGCATGTATAAGCTGTACAAATAGTTTATTACTCATATGTAACTACAGGGTGTCCCAAACTTCTCCATACATATGGTGGACTATGTATACCAGCACCACGTCGGTTATGCCTTCATCAGTGGATGCTTTCGTGGACGTCCACTTCTCGATCGGTCCACTACACTTCCAGTCTTTTTGAATTTCTTAATAAATTTGGCAACAGTGTCGTGTGTGATAT
>CM074962.1:13893184-13914503 GCA_037577455.1 Pangasius macronema
TATTATATATGTTGTATGATATGATAGAGCAGTAAGAGATGTGATGTTATATGATATGATAGAGCAGTATGAGATATAATGTAGGATATATGATATAATATTAGATGAGATGATATATGGTGTATGATATGATAGAGCAATAACAGATATGATGTATGATATGTTATATGATATGAGATGAGATATAATAAATGATATATGGTATAAAGGACTCACCGAGCCCGCTGATCTCCTGCCGAACGTTCAGCCGGTTTCGCTCGTCTGCGATGGCCTTCAGCATGTGCTGCAAGGACCGGTCCGGCTCTCCGTTCTCATCCTCCGCTGCTCCCGCCGTCTTACAGTAACTCGGGAAGGACGCCATGCCCAGACTGATCTCATGACAGTCTATACGGCCGAGGAATAACGCGCTTTGGAGGGAGAAAACACAGCCACAGCGATCTGGATTATACAGAAGTGATAATCCGTGGATCTGAGGTGTGAGAAGGACACTACACGGCTGCTGTCATGTCATAGGTGCGGGATGACACTTCAGTTTTATACAGCTCTCTAAACCACAAGCGTCCTCTTCTCACTTCCGACTTCTTCAACACAAAAGCTCAGCTGACAGCTTGCTTTTCCCAACCGCATTGCGATAAACCCGCCTCCTTGGTACCGATTGGCTAGTCGCATCCAGCCTTGTGCGCTTGATTTGCTAAACCAACAACGAACAATAGCCATGACCAATCAGAAAGCTGCTTTAGCGTATTAGACTACTAGCCAATCAGCGTGCAGGGGCGGAGTCTACCGCGATGCGGGTAGGAAACAAAAGCACAGACGACTGGGAAACACCCGACTTCCTGTAACGCAGGGCAACGGAGAGACTTTTAAAGGGGCCGAGTCCCTCCCAAGTGCAGATAAAATAATAATAAGAAGAACTGTTTTTCTTCTATTGGAATTAAGTATGTTTTTCCTCCCTACAGCCTTTATATTCCTGTTCATATTCTATCATATTCTCAACATGACTTCACCACTGTACACTGATTGTACATACATACATATACATACATACATATATATACATATACATATATATCATATTTATCCTTATTTATAATACCCACTGCACCTTCTGTACATAAGTTATCCATTTCCTTGTACATATCACCCTCATAGCTGTATATCCTTATTTGTAATTTATTGTAAATATGGCACTTATGCACTTCTGGTTAGATGCTAACAGCATTTCATTGGCTTAGGACATGTACTTTGAACAATGACAATAAACTTGAATCTAATCTAATCTAATCTAAAACAGCCTGCTGTAGCACCTGGATATAAATATAGGATCATACACAGAGACTAAATCCCAAACAGATCCCTGCAGGACACATGGCCTTAACTACAGTGCATTCAGAAAGTATTAGGTTAGGTTAGGTTAGACTAGGTTAGGTTAGGTTAGGTTAGGTTAGGTTAGACTAGGTTAGGTTAGGTTAGGTTAAACATTTTTCTAGAGTTGAATGTTGGCATTAGTTTCTTCAATGATAATAGTCCATTATGACCAGCTAACTGAAGGTAACAGGTTTCTCATTATTTTTCAGGGGACTATTATTTCTCGTTTTAGGCTTCAAAAGGATGCTCACGGGCACGCACATTTACTGGGCCCTCTGGCAAAGCAGACTCTGCAGTGGTCTCTTACCCAAAACCCTTTGTGATTATTTGTAAAGACGAGTTACAGAGGACGGGTTTGTTGAGAGCAAAGTAAGAAGAAGAGAACAAGCAAGGTTAAAGTCAACACCAGCGAAAACACGACTGAGTCCTAAATTTCTTTCTTTGCTAATTTAACTTGGCATGAAGAAGCATTAGAGTACACGTGATTCAGATACCTAAAGCAAGATTAGGATGCGAAAAAAAAAATAGTGATTTACATAAATAAGAAATATTTACACATGTGATCCTTTGGTTTGATAACCATGGTGAAATATCCATTTTAGCAGCTGCCAAAAACTGGTAGACCATTTTGGCCAGCTAGAAAATTATTTTCCAGCTTCCTTACTACATAAATAAATTGATCATTCAATCAGGCAAAAATGAATAGAACTTGTATTGGATTAACCCAGTGTGTGTTCTGTCCTGTGCTTGAACACAACCCTGTTTTTAGAGTGTGGCTGCCTCCTGGTGGGTAACCATTTAAAAGAAAAACCTAAGAACTTATAACTTCACTGCACTTTCTAGAGTGTGTAAAGCAATCTATAACTTTTGCTATTGTACATTTTTTCATTGCTGTAAATTACTGCTAGATGTTGGGTCTATCATAACTAAACCATGGATTGCTCAGGATAAAGGGACTTGCTTAAGGGCCCCAATGGCATTCCACTATACTAGCACTTGGCACGTTACATTAAAGTAACTGGTAACTTTTCCAAATCACCAAGTAATTCCAAACAACTGCAACCCAGGTGGGACTTGAACCCACAATCCCCAGCTCCGGAGGCTGATGCCTTATCCATTAGGCCACTGGGTCTTGTTAGGGGAGAAAAGAAAAACTTATGTAATTCAAACTACTCACTCGTGGCTTTCATATTCTAACGACCCACATCACAGTGGGGGAACAATGGCACTGTCTACCCAGGGCTGGTAGGTGGAGAAGGCCTTTTGACTTAAAAAATGGTTTGCATTTTCAAGAGATGCATTAGCACAAGGCTTAGAAACCCATTATGTTATAAACATTATGTTTAGAATTAAATATGTAAGACAGTACACCCCCACAAAGCACCCCAATGTCAGAAAATAAGGGATGAGGGAATAAAACACCATACTGAAAAATGTTATATTTTATTAAATTATACCAGCTTAAAAAAAGGCAAAAAAAAAAAAAAAAAAGATTATTAGGCTTTTTAACATTTCTCAGTAATAAATGTAACAATAAAATGTAATCACTGTCAAATTGCTGTGGTAAAACATTTTGGAGATTGCTATTAATGAAAAATAATGAATTTCAGCCCTCATTACACCACCGTCATTGAATAATCTCTTATAACAGCATGCCCCGTCACATTTTATTTTTTTTACTTAGCTAGCTTCTCAGGAGGATCTTTCTGCTATACCACACTGGGGACAGGGCTTTCAAGATTGTTGCTGTGAGGGATTTTGGATAATGCATATTTAACATAAATAAATAAATAAATCATATCTACAGAGCTACAGTGAAATCACAATGCCTTGTTTCAAGAGAAAGCCTAGAGACAAATCTGGTGATTTTCTGAGCAGACATTGCGACTGTCTTGCACTCGATACAGCTGTCCAGCGCACATCACACCTGCTGGTTATACAAGTGGAGAGAGCAGGTTTGGTCCACTCACCAACAGTGTGTAAAGCCTGACTGAGTTGCGCTTACATGAGCCTATGTTCCCAATGACTAATCACTCACCATCACCGATGACCATTGTATGTCTCACAATTCTACTTGGCTACATGGTGTAAAAGTGAGTTGTTCCAATTACACACTGCTTCTGTTGGTCTTTGTTCTTAGTAGATATGTAGTAATGTATATGTAAATATGTGCATAGTTATTTTGTGGTGCCATGACCAAAGAATTCCTTCTTCTCTTTCTATAGTAAATGTTATAATCTATTATATTCTATTCTATTCTATTCTACTCTACTCTAAAGTAGTAGGTCTCATAGTATATGATGTACTATACACTATGCACTATGTACTCTACCGTCTAGGGTGAAACACCAATGGTTTTTTTACTAACCGGAAGCATAAACCGTTTCCCAGTTGATGGCAAATGACGTCAAACCCAAATAGCTTTAGCAGAATACAGAGAGTCAACGAAAAAATTAATTTCTTAATTTTACTGTTTATGTCAGTGTTATCTTTTATGCCTTTTATCACTTCAGTCACCATCAGACGGAGGCGTTATATCTCTGTTGGCGAATTTTGCTCGCATTATCCAAACATGGTAAGTTGTGGTTGCAATGTAAACATTTAAGGAGCACGTCTTCTTGCTGGAATTGTCACATTTGTAAGATGTCTTGTTCACTGGAGTATCGTCGGCCATCTTGGAAATTTCTTCTCATCCAGCGTCAGTGCCTGGTAGCCCCTCCACTGTTCCACCATGTAAGCAAAGCTGCGACCATTGAGTGCATGAAGTGTTTTTTTTTCCTCTGTTGAATAGTTGCATCATCCAGGAACTTGAAATGCACTTCTTCTTGTTGGAACTTTCAGAGTGATCTCACTTCTCAAACTATTTATACTACAAAATGGCATAGAATAGTGCGTAAAAAAGTATACGATATGGGACACACCTTAACTCTTTAGCAAATATTCCTACTTCATGTGACACGTGTTGATGTGCAAATAATCATGATCAGAAAATGAATAGAGGGTTGCTGGAGGACTAGTGGTTAGACCATGATGCTCTCACTGCCGTGGCACAGGTTCAAATCCCAGCCAGGGAACCAACGATAGTGCACTCCCAATGCCAGTCCCAAGCCTGGATAAAACTGGGGAGGGTTGTGTCAGAAGGGCATCTGGTGTTTTTTATAAAAAAAAAAAAAACTGTGCCAAATCAAATATGTGGCCCAGTGGTGACCCCTATCAGGAGCAGCTGAAACAACAACAGTAAATGAATATGCAAATCAGTCTACGATGTCACTTGGCGAGCGATTTTCCGAGAATATCTGATCTACTTTCCCCTGAGAAGAGTTAGCGACACTGCAGCAAGCGGTTTTTACCTCAGGCGGTGGAAAACCTGTGCAGGATCCTGATAATAAATAAATAAATAAATAACCCATTTCCTAAACTTATAAGTATTCCAAATTTATCAGTAAGGTAAAATCAAAAGCTGAGAAAACCAAAAATAAATAAATAAATAAATGAAGTACAAGTTTGAAACACACAGACCTCATATTGATCTGTCCTGACTTTGGACAACACTATATATATATATATATATATATATATATATATATATATATAAGAAGTTTGTACTGATGGGATTATGCTATTTGTGCAAAATTAGCAACTAAATCGAAACTGAGGTCTACAAACAATCACAAAAAGGTAAGTTAACTCTATCTGTACTCAGGACACTTAAGCCAGATAGCTGAGTGTTAGCTAATTAGCATGATAGAGAGATAGGCGGCTCGCTAGCTAGTCAGCTAACTAGCTATTTCAGAGGGTTGGCTAGTTCGTTTAAATAATGAAAAAAAAAAAAAAGAAAATGAAAGAAAAAATGTAATACACAGATGTACTATGTAGTGGTTTTAAATAACGAATCAACTTCTTGCCAGTATAATTTTATTGCTGTTCTCACTCACGACTGTTGACTTAGCAAGCGCTAACACGAAGCTAACGACAAGCTACTTTCTGACAACGTTTTGTGTTGTTTGACGCTGAAAAAATGGATATTTTGAACTCTAGATGTAAGACGTTTCGATAAGACTGTCGTTGAAAGTAAGTGCAAAGTATCTGATGCGTTTTAGAGATTTGACCACTTCAAAAAATGTATTTTAATTTTTTAACGGATATTTGAACTAGTGATTCATTCGCGAAAGAGTCGGTTCTTTTTAACGGCTTATTTTAGCTGACCGTTAAGAGTCGACTCACTCGCGATTCTTTTGCACATGAAGACAATCCCATTACAGTGCAATTTAATAGTAATCTCAAGTTTGTGTAAGAGGCAGGGGTGACGGAAAGCAGGGTTTTAAACTCTCCTGCTGTGTTTATACAGGACAGACAGAGAGCAGGTATGTCCTGTGCCGGTCAGCAGAAGCAGAGGGATGATGGAGAGCAGCAGAAGGTGAGAAGGAGAGCGCTGCAGACACGACGTCGAGCCACACTTGCGGGTCTTTTCGAGGCACTGAAGAACATGGTGTGTCCATCCAGTCAGTCCAGTTATAACTGTGAGGCTTCTTCTAATCAAAGAAGTCCTGCCAAGGTGAGGAAAACAGTGAGCGCTGGTTAAAAGAGACTACGTGTAGCTCATCATACACTTAAGAAAACTTCTGTTCTGGCACAAAATAATATCATAGTTTGCAAATTTCATTCCCAAGTTTGATTGATGATAAACATTTGGAGATGATGATGATGATGATGGTGATGATGATGATGATGGTTTTTGCAGTGGAAGATCCTAGATCATGCCATGGGATTTCTTTTGGAAAAGGAGGCTTACCTCAGCCAACTCCTTGCACTGAAAGGTAACACACACACACACACACACACACACACNTCAGTAACCAAAAGGGAACCTGTGAAACTTTTGGATTTGCCAGTATAATTATGTTTCACTGAGTCATGTATATGTTTAGATACATGCTATGTATCATGACTAAATTTCTAACTTTTCAAGAAGTTTATCTTGAAGCTGATGGAGGGCCGAAGAGTTTGGAAGACGTGCGAGAACAGTACAGGAGGCTCTATTCCAAACACTAGTAAGAATGCCCATCGTTTGTATTAAGTACCACAAGATGGCAGCAGACACTCACAGTAACGATGGCATTGTGCCGTCCTAAATCTGCTCTTACGTATTAGACTTTGCCATTATATACCAGAGGACATTTTGTAATACTCATCATGCATTCGACTGAGATTTTGTCCTTTCAGTTTGACTCGTTTGCTGCATAATAAAAGTTTAATCATATCCATTTTTGCAGTGGATACATATTGTTCTTGAATACACTGTTAACATTTTTTCCCCTTAAGCAGTTTGCACATCAGAAGACACAACCGTAGAGCTCGTGTACCTGATGTAGATGAGGGCCATGAGAGCAGTGAGGTAGACTCAACTGATGATGAAACAGATGAGCTGCCTCAGTCCCAGTCATCTGGGTCATCTGTCCCCAACATCCAGGAGTTTGAGGGGTGAGATAGATAGAAAGATGGATAGATAGATAGATAGATAGATAGATAGATAGATAGGTGTTGGGCCACTATGGGTCACCAGAACAGCTTCAGTGCACAGATCCTACTTGTCTCCATGATTGCATTGGACAGATCATCACCATTCATCCAAAAGATATTCCATCAGTTGGTGTTTTGATGGCGGTGGAGAGCGCTGTCTCCAAAATCTGCCGTAGGCGTTCAGTTGGGTTGAGATCGTATGCCATAGCATTTGATTTATGTCATTTTAACTCTCATCAGACCGTTCAGTGAGCGCTTGTGACCTGTGAATTGGGACATTGTCATCCTGGAAGAGGCCACTCTCATCAGGATAGAAATGTTACATTGCAGGATAAAGATGATCAGTCAGAATAACTTTGTACTGGTTTGCAGTGACACGTCCCTCTAAAGGGATAAGTGAATCAAAACCATGCCAAAGAAATCCTACAGCATAACAGAGCTACCCGTTTTTCCTTTATTTTGTCACATATTGTTATATTTTTAGGGTTAGGGTTAGGGTGTGTCTTATTGTAGTTTTGGATCTCTAATGCCACACGTGGACATGTACTGCGACGTACCGGCTACTGGCGAATTTATACTGATCGACTTAAAGGCTTTGAATGAAATTTGTTTTTAGTTAGCCTCTAACGATGTCACTCTGTGTAAAGATAGAAATAAAAAATATATACAGTCGTGTGAAAAAATTAGGACACCCCATTAAATATTCAATTCTTTTTTGTAATACATGTCAACATGTCAATTTCTGATCTTGTTTTAATTTGTACCTGTAGATGAAAATGTTGTTATTGCATCTAAACAACAAAAAATAACTTTGTTTTCACTTATTAAACAAAAGAAGCAACAAAAAGTTGAAAGAAAAAGTTAGGACACGCTATGCCCTAAAAGCTAGTGTTTCCTCCTTTGGCTGAAATAACCTCAATGAGACGTTTCTTGTAGCCATCGACCAGTTTCTGACATCGACTGGAAGAAAGTTTCCCCACTCCTCAGTGCAGAATTCTTTCAGCTGTGTGATGTTTGAGGGGTTTGCTGCATGCACAGTCCGTTTCAAATCACACAGGATCTCAGTAGGATTTAGATCTGGGCTTTGACTTGGCCATTCCATAACTCTCCATTTTTAACTTCTCAGCCAATGCTTGGTGGATTTACTGGTATGTTTTGGGTCATTGTCATGTCGCAAGGTCCAGTTCCGATTCAGCTTAAATTTTTTGACAGATGGTCTCACATGTTCCTCAAGCACCTTCTGATACAATGTAGAATTCATAGTGGATCCTCTGATGGTGAGTTGGCCAGGTCCTGCTGCAGCAAAGCGTCACCAAACCATAACACTTCCACCTCCATGTTTCACAGTTGGTATGAGGTTCTTTTACTGAAATGCTGTATTTGGTTTATGCCAAACATGCTCTCTGTTATGGTGTCCAGAGAACTCAATTTTAGACTCATCTGTCCAAAGCACATTATTCCAGAGGCCTTGGCCTTTGTCTGTGTGTTCTTTGGCAAACGTCAGTCTTGCCCTCGTGTTTTTCTTAGACAGCAAAGGTCTCCTCCTTGCACACCTCCCATGATAATTAAAGCTGTGCAGTCTCTTTCTGATTGTAGATTCATGCACTTTGACATCAGCTGTAGCAAGAGCTTGCTGTAGGAGCCGTGAAGATATTTTAGGGCTTTTGGAGACTTCTTTAAGCATCTTGCAGTCTGCTCTTGGGGTGAATGTGCTTGGACGGCCTGACCTGGCCATGCTGGCAGTTGTTTTAAATGTTCTCCACTTATAAATGATTTTCTGGACAGTGGAATGGTTGATTACAAATTCTTTTGAGAATTCTTTTTATATCCCTTACCAGACTAATAAGCATCAACAGTCTTCTTTCTGAAGGTCTCAGAGAGCTCTTTGGATCTCACCATGGTGATACCTCTCACTTCAACGATTAAAGAGCAAACCAAACTAAATGTCTGAGGTTTAAATAAGGCAAGCCTCCTTCAAAATGCTCTGTAACCATGTTCTAATAATTTGCACCTGATGTGATACACCTGTAGGTAATTTTAGCCATTTTAAGTACAAATAAATGTGGGGGTGTCCTTACTTTTTCCTCACAAGAAATTGGATTTTTTTAAAATTACATTTTACAGATCATTTTAAAAAGACTTTTCTTTGGTTTAATGTTTTAGTTATATTACTTGAATCTCCCAGTATTGTTAAAATGAAGATCAAATGTCCATATGTTTAACTATGTCAAAAAAACAAACAAACACAGGCTTTCATGGGGTGTCCTAATTTTTTTCACATGAATGTATATATAAGATCAGTGTGAAGTGAGAGTCACTAGATTTTATCACATTTAACAGAATCAGTTAAATGTAATTGTTTTACCTGGAGATTCCCATTCATAGAATTGAGAAAATCTTTTTAACATAGTACACCTGTACATCTGGAGACACGGTTGGACTTGTGTTTAGGGATTTGAGGGCACATGTGTCACATTATTCTTATACTGTTTGTATAAAATCCTTAAGTTTGGTAAAATTTGACCTGGTGCTTTTGTGTAAACATCTGGGGAGAAGGGGCAGGGCATTTGACAAGTACATGAATGTGAAAAGGGGAAATTTGCATTAAAACATTGTGATTATATTTGAGCTTTTTACAACACTTTGTTCAACATTTGTTTGTGCTTTACAAATAAATTTGGCTTGACTTTAAAGATTGCAGTCCAATTCCACAAAAAGACACCAATACACTGTCTAAATGCAACTGCTATTTATTGCTTCACTCTAATCTAAACAATTTATTGATTGCATTTACTTTAATATGCAAGATTAAAATACAATTAATGTTATATGCAAGAATATGAATTAGAAATAAAACCGTAACAACTGTAACAGCCTAAAAATTCTATCTTTATAGCAGCCATTATTTTTTAGAATACTGACTGACAGGCTTTTCCGAAGTCCCGCCCATCCAGCAGTCATTTTATGTTTAATAATAATATCCCTTATTCTATATAAAACGGTTAAACATTTATAACTTGTTAGAAATCATTATATTTAAACCATGAACTGTTTTGAGAGTCCTTAATAACTCTGTTGTCATCTCTATATTGTAACAGTTGGAATGATTGTAACCTAAGTTCATTTGATCCGGTTACAATGGGAGATGACTTTTCATTTTGATTATGAGCATCATCCACATCAGTCACTGACTTATGTAAGATTCACTCGCGGCATGTTAACATGAGCCTCATCACTGTTTGCTCTTACATCAGTGGGGTGATGATTAATTCAGTCAGATTTGTTCTGTTGGCTAAATTTCGTATCTTTTTATCAGGTTGTTTTGAAACGATCGTCTATACAGAGTGCTTTTCTCTGTTTTGATGACGATATAACAACGCACGTGTATTGCACAAAATTTGAAAACTGGTATCACATCAGAAACTGAATTGATTAGGGTTATTATGTCCAGCACAGCGGGACATTTCGGTCAAAATGTCTTTTTTTTTCTTTTGTAATTTTTTTGCAACGACGTTGTATGGTTTTTCGCAGACGGCAACACTTATTTATAAAATGGGTCCATTTCTTGAAGGGGAAATATACAGCAAAATAAAAGAGCACACAGTTTGGCTGAGAGAAACACTCTTTGTGCAGATATCTCTTTTTCTACAGTGAGACTCTTGGGCTCCTTTTGCGCAGTGGAGTGCTCGCTCCAGATCAGACAGGTCTTTCTGTAGTGTCCGAGGCCATCTCAGGTCTGTGGAGCTCTCTACCTCCAGAACGGAGAGCAGAAGCACAGCAGCACGCTCTAGACCAGAGCTCTGTCTCATGGGAAGGCCAGACTGAGATCACCACCTCACCTCTCACCAGCTTAAATCCATCTGCAGCTTATCTTGTTGAGGAGGTAAGCAGTGATGCTGCAAAATTGGGTTTGTTTTGAAAGCCATTTGCACTGCCTTCACATTTCCAAGTTCATTTCTTAGTTACAAATGGCTATTGATGGCCCTCTGTTTCTCAGCCAACAGTTCTTTCAAACCCCTGAGCTCAGACTTCCCTTAGCACCATTCATTTTGTTAATGTGTCAATATCGGGGTCGTTACTTACATAAACAGGATCCTTCCTCCAAGGCCCCATCCATCAGACACAAGAGCACAATAGGAAGTCGAAAGCATGTGTGATTTCCAGCTAGCTTTGCCACATGAGCTTGTGGCCATCACTTCATCGCTCTTTCTCAGAAAGATTTCTGCGCTGGAGTATCACTCTATCCCCACGCGCAGGGCTGCAGAATTGTGTCTTCAACACTCTGATAATGTCACAGGAGAAAACTGTCCACTTCTGAAAACACGAGACCTTTTTGATTTATGATAGCCTAAAATCCTAAACAGATACATTTGAGATTTCTCTTTTCACCAGCAGCTCCTCAGTACCGAAACTGTCAATGGATTTCACAGACTGAAGGGAATGAGATGAGAAAAAAAAAACCCGAACTCAATACTTACAGAGCTCTGCGAGTGTCTCTTCAGGCTTTGTCAGAGCTCCAGGATTTGATATTTCCCTCCTTTGTGTTCATGTTATTATTTGCAGGAGCTACTACAGGATGCCTATGATGTGGTGCAGAGAGATATGGACGCTGCTTCACTAAACAGGTAATGCACATATCATACACAAGTACTACACCTTGTTTTGGCTTTACAATAAAGAATCTAAAATATGGCAGTCAGATTGCTTTTAAAATGAGTTTTTATTTTAAAAAAATAATAGTTAAATTTCACTTACCCTATAACGGTACAACAAACCAAATATATGATTATAAAATACCTTGAAATTAGCAAAAGCATCTAAAAACAGGCTGACTGATCTTATATTTCATTTTAAATGATTTCATAAGAAATATTACATAGATTTGCAAATATTCAAGCTATATTCACTCGATAATATATAATTTTTTGTAGTGTTATTATCTGTCACAGATGAAATTATCAATATTTCTAAAAATGTGTTTATATCACAGAAACCAGAGAAGATGAAATAAATGTGGATTTTTAAATCATAAATGTTTCATATTCATTTTTTTATAATCGCCCCCACATTTTTTTTTAACTGATATTGAGTTTGACTTTACATTTCTTAGGCCACCTGAGATCCACATAAAACGCACAATGTTGAATTGTCCTCACTCAGGAATAATGAACACACTGAACACACGCTGAATCCTAAATGGCTTATTCCGCACCGCGTGCGCCCGCTACACGTAGCCGAAAGATTAAAATGTTTCAGCACACTTAAATGAGGCCAGTAAAAGTAGAACATTGGAGTAAACAATGAAATGGGTTTTTTTTTTGCCTGTGATTATGTAAATATTATGAAAATTTAAAATAGTATTTGAACAGTGAAATTTGTTCTGGCAGACCTAATGGAAATGCATTAAGCCTAGTGTTTTTTCGGATAATGGATGAAAGTGAAAAGACAATGTCTTAAAAGCAGCAAGTGCTCATATGGGAAAAATGTAGCCTATGGGGGGAAAAAATCCATCTTTTTATAATCGCATCATGACGCACTGAATCGAAATGAAGCAAGAAGTGCCTAAAGATCCCTAGCCATCACCAGAGTGCGGTATATTATGGTACAAACTTTATTACAGGCGTGATATTTCTGCCAGTAGATCAGCAGCACGTGGGTAATGTGGTATGCTATGTGTCGTAGCAGGAACAGAATTATTTAGAAAATTGTAGTCACATATACAGAAAAAAAAAATAGTCAGATGTGCTCTTAACTAGATGCTCTTAAAGCACAGTTTATCACTTTGCTGTGATGATACCAACAATCGCTTTAGCTAAGCAGGAATAAACAGACTTAGGAAAGCAATGTCAAGGTTTCGAATATAGCTTTTAGGGCCAGAAGAACCAAAAGCAGAGATAATACTCATTGACAGAGGCACTTAGTGTTCTCTAGTTTCAAAAGAGAAAATATTGCCAGAGAAGCATCTCTAGAGAGGACAGAGAGAGGGGGAGATGACAGAGGCAGGTAGACGAGTGGATTTGCGGGGGGAGAATAGTCTCCTCACGTAGCACTCTAATCCAGGATGTCTGCTGCGTCTCGATTGAAGCAATCAATCACAGTCAGGGGGGAAGTTCCCTGTAGAACAGGCAACGGGCACACACACACACACACACACACACACACACACACACACAGGATTAGACTTGAAACACAAAATAGACTTTAGCATATAACCCAGACAAGCCTTTGCACATTATAAAGGTAGATATGAACGTGTAGGTATATGGATATTCATAAATGTTATCATTGCCACTGGAAGGAGATGCTCACAGAGTGCAAAAAAAATCATTTTAATATTCGATTATTCATGTGAATGACTTGACCAATAATCGATTAATCAGCCTAACTGTGGCTTAACTGTATAAATGTAACTTAACTGTATAAATCATCGTAATATTTACCGGTTTTTGCTACATATATTTTACTACTCCATTAAAAAATGTATCAAGCTCCCACCATGAAATGTAATATGACGCTATAACAATAACAGTGTGTGTGTGTGTGTGTGTGTGTGTGTGTGTGTGTGTGTGAACTTTTTTTGAGTTGAGTATTGCTTTTTTTTTTTTTTTTTACTTCTCTCTCATTGCCGCAATCATTCAAATGTCATTGCAAATGCTAGTTAGAATATCACATCCCTCTGCTGCTGTCAATCCCACAGACCTGCGGTACTGCAGAGCTGTGACTATGAGAAGCTGAGGCAAATCTACAAGGACATCTCCGGCTTCATCAGGAACCACATGGCTGAGGAACAGGAGCTTCCACAGGTAGGAAGGGTTTTGTTTTAGAGAATTGATTGGTTTGTTTGCTGAAATGTTGTGGCCAGTTTATGAACTCAAATTCAGGTTCAAATCTGAACTGTTAAAGCGGGTCAGGTAAATGCAGTCAGCCTACCTGAAGCTTTTACATAGTTACATGCCATAACGAAACTCTTAATGTCTGTGATGTCCTTTTGCCGTCACATCATCATCATCAATTACACACACTGTACTGTTGATAGCAGACAAAGTTTAAAATGTTTAAATGAACTAACAGAAAGACATCAGTGTAAAGAAATGCAGCCACCAGAGCAGAACTGACTGAATTACCGAGTACATAGGGAACAAAAAGTCACTCATCCACCGCTAACCCTGATGGATTACATTTACAGGGGTTAACATAACCAGCAGTTCATACAAAAGATGCCCATCTAAGATTCAAACCCTTCTGACAGTGATGGTTCTAGTTTTATGGAAAAATTTTCCTCCAACCTCAAACATAGTCACTCGGGTGTTTACGAATATAACTACCAGTTTTAATCCTCCACAACTTTACCTCTTAGCTACATAAGCAGGCAACTTAGAAACTAAGCATGCTTTTATTTATTTGGTTAATCTACTGATTTATTTAGAAGTATGATATGTAGCAGTTGGGTCCCTGGAGGACTAGTGGTCAGGCCCAGGCACTCTCACCGCTACGGCCCGGGCTCCATTCCCGGCCAGGGAACCGACTCCAGCCACCGGGGTTGTACGAGAAAGTGTCCAATCCTGGATAAAATTGGGGAGGGTTGCGTCAGGAAGGGCGTCTGACATAAAAAGAACAACAACTATGATATGATATGAATCAGTTACTAAAGGAATCTCAGCACAGCCTCTGTAATGGTTCATTAGAGCTAGTCATATTAAACATGAAATACAGTCTTGAGGAGGCTTATATTAGTACTATTAATTTAACTGACGCAAAGGAGAGCTTATAGAGCTTCAGTGAACATAAGAAATATTAGAGCACGGCATGTTCAGCAAGGAGAAACACATATGCTTTCCTCCGTGGACTGACAAACTAATTAAAATGTAAGCACTGTGAATCATTTGGATGAGCTGAGAAACTCACACAGTGTAGCACTGAGTGTATGGAACATCTACAGTTTACAAAGACAGCCTTTACGGTGATATGTTCAAGCACGATAGAGTTTTCTTTGTATATCCCAGCTTGTTAGGAAGCCACGACACAGAGCCCCTGGAGCAGAGAGGGTTAAGGGCCCAACAGTAGCAGCTTGACAGTGCTGGGATTTGGGCTCGCAAGTCAATTTACTATAGTGTACACCGTTTATTGTTGACCCATTTCACCTCAGTGCTGTTAAATTCTCAACTGTGATTGTTCAAGAGGTGTCGAGAAATTTCCTATAACAGAAGTTCAGCTGCAAGGCAAATCACAGTTTATGTTAATACACTCGTTCTAATACGTTATTGTTTCTATAAGAACAGCTCATTCACAGGGACTTGTATGGCAGACATGCTACATAAGGCTAATATTAAACTGCTTAAAAAAGTATATGTTAAATGTTAAATAAACATCTCCTTACACAGAACTTTGCCATATCAACAGTTATACATTTAACATAACAAGGAGTCCCAGGTGTCAGCACTTTGGAACAGTCAGTAAGTCTTCCATCATGGGAGGGTCTTCAGTATATTAACTTTAAGAGCGAGAAAAAAGAGTGACTGTTGAGGGAACACCTGATTATAGCTGCTATAATGTAAGTGACAACAGGAACTAACCTTTTATGGACGTTCCACAACGTTCCACATTATTTGTAACTATAAATGGATAAATAGCATGACATGTCATTCATTAATAAATTAAAAATGATAAACATTGGCAAGTCGCTGTGGGATAAGTGGAATAAACCTCAGTGGGTCCTGCTGTTATAAGAAAATAATCACTCCGAAGTTGATAACGGGCCACAGCTTCATATCACACCACGCCGGGGTTATATAGTTTCTTATAACAGTATGCCCCGTCATATTTTATTCCTTAATGAATGACGGACACTTCTATTGTTATTTTCTTTGCACCTTTATCCTTCACTCAACATGTTTCAGGATCTGTCTCAAGCAGCAGAGTATGAAGAGCATCTCCTGAGGTGTTCAGAAAGCTTCGATGAAGATTTCTAGCCAGTTCCTTCAGCCTTCAAAGCGGCTGCTCTCCGGTTTATCCGACAGTGAATCCTGTTATGGTTTGAGGTGTTGCATCATCAGCAGGTTAATATGAAATTTGTTTTGTTCAGTCCCGGCTTATTGTCTTGTATTTAATGATGACATTTCTGTAAGCCGTGAGAGTTCCAATGTTCTCTTATTATTCATATGTTTTAAATAAATAATGTCAAGGCAAGCAGTTGCAAATTGTGTTCGCGTTGCTAGTAGTCACCTGTACTTATATTTCTCTGCATGGTCCCTCATTAGTCAGCATCTGCACTGCTGTGAATGTAAACGTTAAATCCAGCATGGCTGCTCGATTAGATATTGGCAGTCTGCCTGTGAGTGTAACCTCGCCTCTGTTATTAACACACATCTGTGAATAAACATCACGCAGACGGTGATGCGTTTCATGAGTGTCATCAGTGTCTCTAAATTACAACCAGTTTATGTGATTATCCAGTTTTATATTGTTTGCTTGTGCTGGAGTATCTTGTGCTGCGCTTTTAAGATATCAGAAAGATAGAAGGTAAATGGCAGATACTGCAGATGTAGAGCAAAAGAAAAAGTTCTTTTAAACAGTTTTTTTTTATTCAGTTTGCAGAAAATCTGTCAGTCTTGGACACATCAGTTTAGCCACACTTACTCATTCTCTCTCTCTCTCTCTCTCTCACACACACACACACACACACACACACACACACACACACCAACCCTGTCTGCGCGCATTAAAAACTCAAGTAAACATACAGTATGTTTGATTACTTTTTTCAGCAGCCATGCTAGTACCTCACACCTGCCAACTTTCACACATTTTGTGTAGGAGCTCCGCATTTTAATGTCAGAGCATACTAGTACTACTTAAAACACTCAAAAATATGCCAAAGAGAAGTCGTCTTCGCCCGGAGACGGGTGTTGCTCTCGTCTCAGCTCGATTGGCATGACATGACGTCCTTGCTTTTTTTGTCTTTGTCAAGGTACACCAAGAGCAATTTGACTTAGCAAACCTTAAACATGTACATATTTAACTTCAGTTAACCAACATTTTGGCCACCAAAAATTCTGGCCGAAAATAGTCCAAAACCCCCCCAAAAACACGTGCTTTTGCTTTCACCAAAAGACAAAAAAGCCTGAAAACGTTGACCTAAAACAAAAGAGATTAAACAGACCTACAGTGAAGTATCAGCTCGAACACTGTACAAATAATGTTAATGGTAATTATAAAGAAATTAAAAATGCAGTTTGTTTCCTTGTTTTGTTTTCCTTTCCTGCTCCAGTTAGCACAGTTGCGTTCAAAAAGTTTGAGCAGCAGATCAGCAGTGAAAATGTCAGCCGTGTGGAACCATTTCANACCATTTCAACAAGGTACATATATACAAGTGAACCTTTATATCTGTAAACCAGTAAGAGGATTCAACAGCTGCTGAAGAGGTCAGCAAACTTTCATGCCCATATACGAGGATTTGTCCCTCAATTCAAATGTCCATTTTCATGATCAATCCCATCATTATTCTCGTGTGAATTAGGTTCTCTTTCCTTCAAACACAACATACAGACCTTCATCTCAGGGTTAGAGGAAAAAAGTGCAAACTAACCCCGGCAAATGGTGCACAATTATTTGTACATAAAGCCCCCCCCAAAAACACACACACACACACACACACACACACACACACACACACACACACACACACACACACACACACACACACACNTCCCCCCAAACACACACACACACACACACACACACACACACACACACACACACACACACACACACACACACACACACCCCTTCAGCTTTTAACCTTGGAGTTAGTGCATTTGTTAGCTGCAAGAAATGTAATACTTACATAGAACAGTGACACCAAAACACTGATATCATAGTGAGCACAGAAATATGAAAACATACAGTAAAATGCTGAAAAAAGTGACTCAGATATACACATACATGATCTGGGGCTTTCGTCTGTGTCTGGATTGTCAGTGCTGATAGCCTGACGTTGTCCATGAACAGCAGTTTCTACGTATTGGGTGCAATCTTTAGCTCTGGGTTCTTACTGAGCTCTAATAGGAAAAGTGATTCCACAAAGGTGCTATAAAATCTAAGACATTTAGTGTTTTTTTTTTTTTGTTTGTTTTTTTTTAACAACACTGTTTATTCTGTAAAAGATGTAAACATCATATTATTACTTCCCGACCAACCTTATCTCTACAGTGATCACTTTCCTTACAGAAATGACTGGGGATCCCTTTGTGTGTCTCTGTGTTGCTTAGTCTAAGAGCTAATGTGTCATTAGTCTGAGATCCAATACAGCTAAACATCGCCCTATGACTGAAAGCACACACAAAAATGCTAAATTCAGCTTCTAGGCATCAGTAGATGTAGTCCAACAAACCACAGCTCAGTCTCTGCAGTGGTATTTCCTCTGCTCATATTCAGTCATGCTCAATTATGTATACATTTTTCTGCTTCCCCAATGGTTCATAATGTCTCAATTCCTGTTCATAGAGCAGGTCAATCTGGGAAGCTGGGTGGACTGAAGAATGCCATGACATCCAACAGACGACACACTGCACTATTGCTGTTTCCAAACCAGTGAAAAAATGGTCACCAAAAAAAAAGGCATCTTCCTGAATGATAGAATGGAAGAACACACTCCTCTGACTTACACTGAGGGTCCATTATCACATTGTTGGGTCCATTACAGACCCATTGGATTTCCAATGTGATATCTAATGGAACCACCTGAAAAGTGAAAAACATAAAGGTGACTTTGCTAGCTGTTGTTGTCTGCCGTCATGTATTTGAGGGCAGCAAATCCATAGCGGCGTGACATGTTCTGCTGAAACTCTTCTTTGAGAGTCTTGAGGCAAGCACGGTATTGTTTATTGGAGCGGAACTTGGTGATGTCGAAGCTGGGCGCATGAGGCATGTGGATCATATAGGCATTGGGCAGAACCACAAACTCATATTCCTGTTGGGAAGAACAATAAAATATTTAATTCAGAAATATTTTAGGAAACTCTGCTATCTAACTATTTACATCAGTTGTATGCTTAACAAAAAATATATAACTGAGGCTCTGCTGCTTAATTGTATTTCCATTATGTGTCAATTAATTAATGAGAGGACAGAAATGCTGATGCATTAGTAAAGAATGTCAGTGATAGAGTTACTCAGGATAAGGGCACCTGCTAAACGCTCTAAATGTAAAGGTCACACCAGTAATTTAAATGTGAAAGAGGAAGACCAATTCATACTTTCAGCATGTTCAGAAAGTTCACAATCTCTAATTTTATAAATGATGTATTTAACATCATTTGATACAAAATGTGCTAAAAGGACATTTACATTCTGTGACATTTTTAAATGATATAGTGTACTGTGAATGAATCACAATGTAAAAGAAGATATAATAAAGCCTCCCTGAAAATAACTTTTTAAATACACTAAAATTAACTTATGTATTTTTTTGTAGTACTATTATGTTCATTTTCACATAAAAAATAAATGATGCAGAATAATAAACACCTACTTAGTATTTAGTATCTAAAAATTTATATTAAAAATGGCATAGGAAGCTCTCTATACTCTCATTAAACATATTACATTGCTGCCTCTGCTCTAATATCCTACTGTTAAATGTACCAGGGTGTATTAATATACAGGAATATGCAATTTGAAAATGCCCAATTTCCTCGTGCCATTCTAATTACCTACCTGGCTATAGAATATTTCTGTCTGAATAACAATTATCATTGTTCTTATCTCAGCAAAATACTTAACAGAAGCCAAACCTGCCAAAATGAGCCACAGCGACCAAAATTAATTTGTTCATTTATTTGTTCAACAACTTTAGCTAGCTAGCTTAGCATTTTTGTGTTACCATGTAATCCTCATGATATGTCCAAGCCATGGAAGTTATATCCATATATCACTAACTCAGCTTATGTTTCTGTCTTTAAGCTGAAAAATATGACTTTTGTGCCAAGCTGACAAATTTGACTCAAATGGCAAATTTATATATTCAGAATCTGTCACTCAAGAAGAGCTAACCATTAAAATAAATAATTAAACAAACAAACAAATAATCAAATCACATTCATTTGAAGATTTTACTTGGGTAGCTCCTGCTGTGATCATAAAACTGACCATCTCAGGACTCCTTTTCCTAATATGATCCCACCAATCGTTATGTATCCCTTCAACACGTAGTAGTCTTTGCCTTTTTCCTCTACATCGCTGCTTACTGTAATGATTTGCAAGTTCACTCTCAGGTGTTTCCCAGATGAGTGTGGCTTCCTTTGAGTCTGATTTCTCTCAAGGTTTTTTCCTCATGTTTTCTCAGGGAGTTTTCCCTTGACACTGTCACCTCTCGCTTGCTCATTAGGGATGTAAATATACATCCAGATTTCTGTAAAAGTGCTATGTGAACAATGTTTACTTTAAAGGCACTAAATAGAATTGAAGTAATAAATGAAGGCTTTCGTTGGCCTGTAGGATGGCATAAAATAAATTCCTGGTGAGAAGACTAAAGTGGCTATAAATTAAGCACTAAATCTAAATAATTAGAAAGTAAAAGCTGCATTTCTCCCTATCTCCCCAGTAAAGATGAAGATAACATACATTTACAATAACTTTGTTAGACCATGTAGATATAGGTATATTTATTTAAAAGGCAGAGTGGAGGTTTTGGCAGGATGAAAGGTGGAATTGCCCACAGAACCAGTAGACTGCCCTCAGAATCTAAATTAAGTTGTCTGTAAGGATTCTGAGATTAGAGAGAAAGTACATTCTTAACACTTTTTAGTGCACATTTGTAGGTTTACCTGTGCATCCAACTCCATAATGTGTGCCACTTTGTTCCAACCGAATCCCACAAATCTGCGGTCATATTCTGGACTGTCCCTCCTCACCATCACATAAGGCTCAAAGTCGGACTCCCACTGCACTCTGTATGGCGTGGTGGCTGTCCGCCATTTTGCAAAGTTAGTTGGAGCGTGACCTTTTGTCCATACATGATACCTGAAGAAAACCAAAGATTTCATCATCAAAGAAAGATTATTTTGGCAGGAAACCTCTTGCCTGCATGAGGTTACTGTGACAATTCTGACATATTTTGGAGATAAACTGAGGGAAACCTGAAGGTGAAGAGAGTGCCCATGTCCAGCTGGGACAGAAGCTCAGCCTTGGATTTGGGAAACGACAGCCGGTAACGCAGCGTCTCAAATGCAGGCACCACCAGAGCCTTTTTAGTGTGCGCCATGTCCAGCTGTACTACAGACTTCCTGCAGGAAAGACATTATACATTGATGTCATTGTTCAGCTTCTGATAAATAAGCCAGTGGAAATAAGGGTGATGTGCAGAGTTGCAGCAACTATAGGGGGATAAAGTTGATGAGCCATACAATGAAGCTATGGGAAAGAGTAGTGGAAG
>CM074962.1:13960601-13973589 GCA_037577455.1 Pangasius macronema
CTGACAGAGACATGTCACTGCTTAATACTCATTCAATTTCAACTAATTTACCCTCAGCTCCAGATGCTGCATCCACTGATTCCATCATGTTCTCTTACTGACACAAAACCGCAACTCGGAAACTCAGAGCTCAGAGTAAAATCCCACTCGTAATTACGAATTTGTGGTGCGTTCAACTCGTAAACACGATCTTTCCGACGTGACTTGAACGCACCATAAATGACAGCGCTTCCTTGTTCTCGCGCTTCAGTGTTTTTTTTTTTTTAAACGCAGCCGGACGTGACGTCGTTGAGCGCACAGTCAAAATGCTTCATTTGTAGTCAGTGTATTTTGTTATGGACGTTTTGACACTTCTAGCTTTCCATATTACCATCTAACTAAGCAGTTTGAGCCCATAAACGTGCAAAATACTGAGTGAAACCTCACGGCAGCTTGTTATTGTTACCATGCTCAGCTAGCATCACAAGCTAACCCAATCAATAAAGCCTTTTTTTTTTTTAAATCAGGTACCATGTGCTAACTGATGCTTCTGACTCATGACTCCTCTGATCAGCTTACTGGGGAAAAGAAAAACATAACATTGGGACAATTTCTGAAATGTGTTGCTATGCTGTTACAACTATAAGAGCCATTGTCTACCATTATGGGTCGCTTACCATTGTAAACAATGCGCTATCTTCGAGTTTGGCATCAAAAAGCAGGCTTGGGGAATAGCACCACTCATCATCCACGAGCCGCATGCAAAATAATCCTCGATTGCACTAATTTTGCGTTGGACTTCCACTGATCTTTCACTACTAGGCAGATTGCTCCAGTCCTGCTAACTGAACATCCTTGTCTCCTTTCCCTCCCTCCGGGCCGCTTCCACTAAAACCTGGAGAAAGACTGGGATCCGGCTCTGCACATGCACACCCTCTCCCTCTTCATGCACAGCTACTGCTGGCTGTGGAAGCCCTTTTCCACCAGGCAGACAAGAAAAAGACATGCACAACACATTTTTTCTTTATATTTGCCAGCAACAGTATGTCAACATTTTTCACTTTCAAAAATGTTACATATTATCTTGACATTTTTACTTCTCTCAGAATTGAACCAGTGAACGTCTGACATAATCTAACAGTAATAACTGCAAGAAAAAATAAATACATTTTGAGATAACAGAGATTAGAAGTCAGAATTTTGACATAATAAATCAACATTTTGCCAAAAATCAAGAAAAAATGTTACACAGTTTCTTTCTTTTCTACACTATATGGCTGAAAGTTTGTGGACACCTGACCATCACACCCATATGTATGTGTTGAACATCTCGTTCCAGATTTATTCCCCCTTTCCGATTATAATAAGCTCCACTCTTCTGGGAAGCTTTCCACTAGATGTTGGAGCGTGGCTGTGTAGTGTTCATTCAGCTGCAAGAGCATTAGTGAGATCAGGCTCTGATGTTAGTGAGGAGGTCTGGGGTTCAGTCGGTGTTCCAGTTCATCCCAAAGGTGTTCAGTGGGGTTGAGGTCAGNTTCATGGAGCTCGCTTTGTGCACAGGGGCATCGTCATGCTGGAACAGGTTTGGGCCTCTTAGTTCCAGGGAAGGGAAATCATAATGCTACAACATACAAAGACATTCTAGACAAATGTGTACTTTCAACTTTGTGGCAAAAATTTGGGAATGATTCATATCGGTGTGATGATCAGGTGTCCATATAATTTTGGCCATAAAGAGTATCCAGTGTGAATGGGCTTCCATAGTTTAGCTAAAGCACAACAAAGGCAATCTTTATTTGACTACACTGGAATTCCTCCAAAACTGCACAAACAGTGGTATTCAAAGTTTGGGGTGCCTTCTTCATGATGGGCACAAGGCAACTGCTGGGGGGATATAAGCAAAACAGATTTTAATTCAACTTTTTATATAATTAAAACACCAACCATTTTACTGGTCGTCATGGAAACCTGTCAGACAGGGATGTCTCTTCTCTGACATGTCATCAAGTGGATATCACTTTTAATCCTCTGGATTGCAGCTTCATCTGCATGCTCACATGTACTCATATCAAGTATAAACCAGGTCTAAGCCATGTAGTGTAACTGGTGTTCACGGAGAGCTGATGGATGGCATTATGCATGTGGTCTTTATGTGCTTGGTACCGGGATTCAACTCACATCCTTCTGATCAGTAGTCCATAGCCCTATAACTACCTGCCCTGTCCTGCACTGCACCACACAAGTGTCACACCAAATACTGTAGATACAGACAAACACGTCCTTTTTTTTTTTTTTTTTTAAACTGGCACACTTCTTTAAGCCTCATTCAGGAACTGCACCAACACTTTCGTTCACTCACTTTCAGTCACCTCTTTGTCTTGGTCAGGGTCATGGTGGATCCCACCTAGGTGCAATTTATGTGATCCAAATCCACCTACTGGCATGTTTTTGGGAGGTGAGAGAAACCCGCATGGACACAGGGAGAACATGGGAAACTCCACACAGACAGTAACCCAAGCTCAGGATTGAACTGCAAACCCAGAGAACAGTGACACTCTAATAGCAGAAGGCATGTTAAAAGCACAGAAATCCTCTCTTTCTGCAGAACCACAAATATGGTCCTGCTGGCAGTTGTTCATGATTGGAACTTCAAAAGCCTCTCTAGTAACAGGATCATTAAAATCCTTTCCCAGTCCTAGCCCCAAACCTAATGTCATCAGTCTACTGTTATAGGGGGCTTTAATGTCTGATTATGAACACTAAACAAAAGTTGGCTAGGTTGGCTAGACGACTCTAATGCTTATGATGTGCATAATCTCCTTAGCAGCCGTGTCCTCAGCAGCATGAGGCTGTGCAGCAGAGTGTGACATCTTTCAGTCACTGAGCTTAAACACAGAGTGGCAGATTAGAGACTGAGGACAGTCAGCCAGTCCATAGGTTATGGGAAATACCAAAGCAGAAACTACATCAAGATGAAAACATTGCAGTTTGGCTCAGAAGCACAACATGAAACCTTTCTAATTTATTTCTTTTTGACAGAATTATTACACAATATTATTATATTGGGACACTTCACAGGGAGGTTCGGAAATGAGCAGGCGGGATTTATTTATTTATTTCTTGCCCCGATTGCCCGATTTCTTTTGCTTTTCAATAGTTTTATTTTACTATGCACATACTGCATATCTATACACACATGTGCACACACACGGCTCTGTGCTTCTCAGCTCGCTCTCCACACTTTATCCTTGCCGCCGCTCACTGAAACACAGAACACGTTAGAGCAATCTCACACAGGTGTAGATCCTTACCACTCACTTTTCCCAGCTCCGCCCTCCATTACAAACTGGCACTCGACCACGTCCCCACCTCCGTAAATCTCATGTTCTCATGTTTTCTCAAGGTCTGTCTGTCAACTTGATTTGATGTGAGGCCTCATAGGCTTAATCATTCAGGGACGCCACAGCAGGTCACCTGTCTGCGTGTTTTGATTCTGGCCAGTTTTACACTGGATGCCCTTCCTGATACAACCATCCCCATTTTCCAGGCTTGGACCAGCACTGGGAGTGCACTGGCTCATAGAAGCCTCCAGTGGCTGGGGCTGGTTCCCTGACCAGGAATCGAACCTGGGCTACAGTGGTGAAAGCGCCAGGGACGGATTGTTGTTGTTGTTGCTGACGACTGTATTATCATTAGGTTGATGGCTTTGTGACTAAAGTTTGTGTTTAGTTGCTGTTCATGCATACTGATGTTATGCATATTGATTCTGGACAATTGGTGGTACTGTTTCTTCTATTTCTGTCTCCTTCTCAAGCAGCAACATGTTTGGTTTGCATGTGTTTACTTTGGATAAACCTTTATTCCAAACGAATAAGCATAAACATAACTATATACATATCAGCTGGAAGGTGATTTCGCACTGTTGGGCAGACAATAGCATTTTAGGCCAGACGATAATTCACTTCCTCCACTGAAGCCTTTTAAAATATATTACCGTCACTGAAATATATGTATCATTAAATAATAATAGAACCCTCCCTATCTACCTACTGTAAATCTGAGCATGGGTCACTCATGGGACACATCATGTCCTGGATAATATGTATTAATGGTGGGCATTGTAAGTGAGAATCAAAATCACACGGGTGTAGTTTTTTATGACTTGTGGTGGACAAGCATGCAAAGCATTCTGTAGTGAATGTAATTTTAAGTATCTTGTCAGCCTTTTTCCACTGGAACCTGGTTCTGAATGACAAGGGACCCTGTCAGATATTCATAGTTATGTGCATATCTCCTAACCAGCAGGGTCAGTGAGAATCGCGAGGACAGAGTAGGTTAAAGTGCATGCACTTTTTTTTAAACAGAAGCATTTATCAGCATGAAGACGTGATGTGTGAGAGTTGCACAGAGATGGCTTCCTATTCAGAAAAGATCAGACCTATAGCACTGGCTCTGTGTTCTCCATGCTCAGTTGGCTTCCATAATTTTTCTATGCACTTGCAAATGTTTAAAAAATTTTTTTCATGAGTAAGGAGCAAAGGTTAATACTTTGACTGTGATTCGGACTCAGCAAACAAACTAACCATGTGTTTACACCAGCAGCAATGTGCCATGACAAGGTGTGTCTAAATGTTAGAGATAGATTCAGTCAGATTCAATTTCACTCATGTACAATGGATATAAAAAGTCTACACACTCCTGTTAAAATGGCATTTTTGTGATGTTTTAAAAAAAATGAAACCAAGATAAATCATGTCAGAACCTTTTTCCACCCTCAGTGTGAAGTTACAACATATAAAAATCAAGTGAAAAACAATCAGAAACATTTTAGGGAAAAATAGGAAAAAAAAAAACTTACAACAACCTAGTTGCATAAGTATGCACACCCCTAAATTAACACATTGTTGAAGCACCTTTTGATTTTATTACACCACTCTGTCTTTTTGGCTGAGAGTCTATCACCATGGAACAACTTGACTCGGCAATATTTTCTCACTCTTTCTTGCAAAAACATTCTAGATCCATCAAATCCTAAGGGCATCTCCTGTGCACAGCCCAGAAAGTCAAGATGTGCCACTCTGAGAGACTGTTAGCCAAAAAGACTGAGTGTGTAATAAAACCAAAAGGTGCTTCAACAGTGTATTAGTTTAGGGGTGTGTACACTTATGCAACAAGGTTATTCTAAGTTTTTCGTTTCCTATTTTTCCACTTAATTTTTATACATTGTAATTTCACGTTGAGGGTGAAAAAGTTGTGACATGATTTATCTTGGTTTCTTTTCTGTCATTTTAACAAGAGTGTAGACTTTTTATATCCACTGTAAAATCGTACAGAATCACCCCCACTTGTTTGAATTTCAGGAATTTGTCATAGGATCAGGTTTTCTTGCTCGTATCTTGGTCTGCAAACTTCATTTCACGCTCAACTAGTAGTTCACAGCACTTATGCTGTGGCACATAGCTATTAACCCAGGAGTGTCTAGTTTTGGTCCTGCATTTCCAGAGCCCTTCACAGTTGGATGATCTCTCTGCTTTAACACACCCGATTCAGCTCAGCTGTTAATGACGGGGTTTATAGCAAATGTGTTAAAGCAAAACCATCAGCAAACTGTGCTGGGAAATAAAGGTGCTTTCCTAATATAACCTACAGCACAAGGCAAGTTTAGTGTTTTGTTCATTTTGTTCATTTTGTTCAGAGTATGGATTAATATCTGAATATAGTGTATAAAAGAAAATCTGGGAAAGCACTGTTGATAAAAAGGTACTGTACAGCTTTTTTTCTATCCAAGTTATAAACAGGTACCTTCAAAGGTGCAAGTGTCATCCAATTTAGAACTGTAACTGAGTTAAATGTACATTATATTCACTTTACCAGGTGAAGAATACATAATAAAGGTGCAGAAGATACACCCTAGATATATACCCTGGAGTGTTTGTACTCTAACTTCTTTAAATGAATCTATATGAAATGAAAAACAGCAGTCTCTAGAATTTAAACAGAATAGTGCAACAAAAGAAAAAAAAAACAAGAACAAAAAACATCCAGTGAGTGGAAGACTTGAAGTCTTGATGAGAGAGATCAGCTGAGAACGGCCAGACTGGTTCGAGCTGATGTATATAGTGTGTGTGTAAGCCTCAAATATATATAGTCACCCTTTTCTGTTATCTCCATTCTTCTGGAGCTTTCCACTAGGTTCCTCTAGGAATGTGGCTGTGGGGATTTGTCCATTCTGCCACAAGGGCATTAGTGAAGTCAACCACTTATGTTGAATGAAAAGGTCTGGTGCACACTTGGCATTCCGGTTCATCCCAAAGGTGTTTAGTGGGGTTGACTTTGGGGCTTTGTGCAGGTCACTCTACACCAAGATATTGGCAAACCATATCTTCATGGACCTCACATTGTACACAGGGGCATTGTCATGCTAGATTTGGGCCTCTTAGTTCCAGTGAAGGGAAATTGTAATGCTATAGCATACAAGGACATTTATACAATTGTGTGCTTCCAATATGTACAAAACATATTAACATTACACTTAGTCATACTAAATTGTACATAAAAGAATTAAAAGTTTTCTAGTATGGGTTCCATGTTTCCATTGCTACAGTACATCATGCAACTGTAGCTTATGTATTGTTGGCTAAAATAGACTAAGTGAACTGTAAGTGGTAAACAAAGCTGGTGACAATGTAGAGAAGTCTTCGCTGCTAAATTAGTCTTGTTTATGAATTTGTGTTACTTGGGTTTGTTTAGCACACTAGATTTGTCTTTAAATTTTGAAATCACAGTACATTCTGAATACCTGTTTTTGACCCCTACAGAAGGTTCTTATTCAATAAGGACAGAAAATAAGCTTTCAGAAAACTGCACAAGAATGGACCATAGGCAGAGAAACCCTGTTTATTTCCTGTGTTATGTCCTGGTTCAAGCAGTTTTCTACTTCTTGTATCCTGCACGTCTACACTTCACGTGTTTTTAGTGTGAAGGAGACAGCTTGGGTAGGACAGTTCTGGCTTCTCCACAATGCTCAGTAACACAGAACTAAGATAGACTAGAGCTGAAGTTTTTCTGATGTTATCTATTAGCTACAATGTAATTGTAATATTTTATCTTATCAGGTTTCTATTTATAGTACCACTTTACAATTAATGCTGTGTGGCATGTTGTGGGACAGACTTATGTCATGTAATCGATACGAACTTCATCTTTGACACTGAGTGAGCACTTACTCCCTGATCAGTGTTTGTACCTGTTAGTCCTATCAGTCTGTGTATTTATACCCCCGTTTGCTCTTGTTTCTGATTATTCTGACTATAGCTTCTCCTTTTTCTTCTTGTTTTTCCTCTAGCTTCTCAGTACTCCATGTAGATCTAATCACCTCTTGTTATAATCCCAGCCTCTCTTTTGGGATTATGATTATGGATTTCCCTTTGTTGTCTTTTCATCCCAGTTCTGAATGTCAGCCATAATTCAAGAATAGGTTTTGATAAAGAGACTCAGTGATTAGGTCTTGCCTCAGGGTACCATTTATTACATTTTCAAAATAATGCAGGGAAGATTTGCCCACAGACTTTCTATAAACGTGACACTGGGATAATTTAAAACCCATCATAGAGATTAGTGCAATAGGCATCACAGATGCCTCCCCATCTGTAGGCTTTTATTTAACCTTCTATCTACAGCACAAATATCCTGTACACATTTTATCTCACCATTTCTTCATGATCTGCTTGAAATAATGGCATTTTAATAATTGTATCAAAGTTGTACAAAGGGCAATATTAGCTATGCTGGCTTCTTTCAGGGCCACTGAAAATTCAGAGCAATTATTTGCTCTAATTGCACGGCTATACTTCAGCCACAAAGTCACTTCCACTTCCACTTCCAGTCAGGCAAATGCGCAAGCTAACCATGGTTTTTTATGTCAGGAAGTTAAGAGCCATCTGTTCCTGTAGCAGGTGTAAATGTTGCTTACTGAAACATAAAACAATCTGAAAGCCTTAACCTACGTTTACACTGGCATGTGATAAGTCACTCGTGTCGCTTGTAGGCTTGAACTGTCCAGAAATGGTAGTAACCAAAGCCTACAACCCCCTCTATGAGTTATGCACACCACTTTAAAAAAACAACAACAATATGCTAGGCTTCGTAATAGCTTTGTTAGCAGATTAGCAAAAGCAAACTAACTGCACTAGCTGAATACACTCACCAGAGGCACCAACAATCTCTGCTACTTTCTTCCAAAATGGATTTTTCTTTGTAATGTTTCTATACACATTTAATGGGACATCATATATTACAGAATAAGATGAAACCACAGTTTCTTCCCTTTTTGTGACAAACAGTAAATGGGCAGTAATTGCAGGCAGGAACAAAAAGTTGTGACCACACCCATCATATTCTCACAGTGCATTCTTCTGGAATAGAAATGTATGCTCAAGTAATAGTAATATAGCGAGTGAAGAATGCAAAAGAAGACTAGATGAACTGCTTACAGACGTATGTGGAGATTCGTCAGCCCTGTGGTGATTTCATGAATTCATTTTTTTAAAGATACAGATTAAATCCATCCATTGTATGTTCCGCTTATCCTACACAAGGTTCATCCCTTGAGTGAACTCAGGGCACAAAGTGGGGGCACACCCTGGGCACAATCACACACACACTACGGACAATTTGGAAATGCCAGTCAGCCTACAGTGCATGTCTTTGGAGTACCTGGAGTACCAGGAAGAAACTCCTGAAGCATGGGGAGAACATGCAAGCTCTGTGCACACAGGGTGGATGTAGTAAGCAAACCCCAACCCCGGAGGTGTGAGGTAAACATGCTAACCACTAAGCTGTTATAAAATGTAATTCAGAACCCTAAGAGTATTCCTACAGACATTTTAAATGATTACAACAATAAATTATCATGCTTGAAAAATAATCAGTTTTAAAACATTGCTAGCAGTTTACAGAAATGCTACTGTTACCTTTGATTAAATATGAGGTTGTGCAGATGTAACATTCATGCATGGCCATGGAGAAAACCAAAAAGCTTTCAACACAGGAAGAGACAGATGGTCGTTGGCTTGCACAAGTCAAGTAATGTACATAATGAACACATTTAAAACAGTTATCATACCATTAAACACAATAAAAATCACAGCCAGTGCCAACATAAAAACGTTTCAGATGTCTGGAAGAGCTGAAAAGATGCGAGAAATTGGACAAATGAGCATAACAACCACTCACGCAGTGGAAGGCAAAGATCACAGCTTCCGAAATGGAAATTTGAAGTGATTGTTGGGGATGCTACATTTCAAAATTGACTACAAAAATAACAATAACAAGCTGTTGCCAAAAAAAAAAAAAGTTAAATTATAATTGTAATCATGTGTTGAGGTTATATTTAACCTCAAATGTTTTTACTGCATATGCTATTAATTTTATATATTGATTTTTTCCTCTCATTTTCATTAACGGGTGTAAATACATGTGGCGTTGACTGTAGTATTGTGTACAGTGTTCTGGTGCTGTTATTTCTGTAAACAAAATCCCACTTAAGAATATCATTGCCTGACAAGAAGTCATCATAAGTGCCATATAAATGCATGTGTTTATTTATTCCACCTCAGCTGCAGCTCGAGTGCCAGTTCCTGCACGTCTATTTATTACACCAAATCAATGCAGCATCTTTACAGCCACTTCAATAAATGCACAAAGTTCCTGAGTTGCAATTCATTTGTTTTATATGGCCTGTGCTTTACAGGAAAGGGTTCGTGCTGTTTGGTTTAATGTAGTGTTTTACGCTGTTGTTCTAAAACTGTAGGCATGGCATAATAAAGTACGACAAATTTATAAACCAGATGCTGCCTTTCAATGTTTCAAAATCAGGCATCTCATAGGAAACCACTTACTGAAAGCAAACCCCTCTGTATGTTATACATGGATAGCCTTTAAAAACTGGAGCTAGCATCAAATGAGCAAGCTGTTGTATACTATAACAACAGCTTATACAGCTTATACTGTATGTACATATAACAGTTTTACTTGTCAAAGCTACACTGTTTTTCAGAAGATAGGATTTTGTAACTGTAAATGCAGCAGAAATTCTATGCTACAGTCAGTATATGGATGATTTGTGTATCAGTCTCCAATCCTACAAAGCTGCAACACTGTAGAGCCACGATTCTCAAAGTGGAGTTAACAGACTTCTAGATAATTAATTAGTTCCTTCATCTTAAGTAACTGCTTCATCCTGGTCCGTGTTGCGGTGGATCTGAAGCCTATCCTGGGCACGCTACACACAAGGCAGAAATTCACCCTGGATGGGATGCCAGTTTATCTCAAGGCATCATGCACACATACATTCACACACTTATTCCCACCAAGGTGTAATTTACTGTAGCCAATCTACATACTAGCATGTTTTTGGGAGGGTGGAGAAAACAGGAGAACCCAGAGGAACCCATGAGAAAAACATTTACAAAACCTCCACAATTTCCACAATAACCCGAGCTTAAGATCGAGCCAGGAATGCTGAAGCTATGAGCACACTTCTTGCTGCCTCACCAGATAATAACGAATAATAATAAAATCACCAGGGATTCTTAATTTTATTATTGTTATTATTATTATTTTAATGATGCTACGTTGTGTTGATGGTATCATTAGCAACTACTATCAAAGTTGCTACAGTTGTAATTATAATCATGAACCCAATTTACTGGTCACATAAATTTCATGGCTTAATAACTTTAAAACAAATAAAATAATGTTAGTTTGATCTAAATACAATTTTAGTAAAACTACTAAAATCCTGTTGTATCTGTCATGTATTATAGCCTTACACTAAAGAATTTTAAGCTGTCTATTAACACCACATTCACGAAGCATCTTATTTGAAGTGCCCATCTGCCATTTTACCTTTTGCTGCTTATCTACCTTGTGTAGAAGCTTTGAATAGGATGCTCATAAAAAGAAGTGGAGGTTCATTTAAAATGATTTATAGACGAGGTCTTAAAGCTTTAAAAGTGTGCTGTTACTAAGAAATCTTAAATGGTATACCAGTAATGTGAGGCCTCTTCTGTTTTTCATGTTAAGTGACATGCTATATAAAACCTTTGTGTCATCTCATGAGATTTGACATAAGACTATGAAAAATCTAGTATTGCTTTAGGAAAACAGTAACCTTAGTAATCAGTTGAGAAGAAACTTTTATCTCTGTGCTTGTGGCCTATTTCTAGCTAATATATATCTGAAAGCTCCATCAACTGGGTTGGTTAACATTCACTAGAGAGCAAGAACACACAGAGATCAATACAGCTTCATTGGTTAAGTGCTGCCTATTGCATTTTACAAAGCAGGCTAGATTTTCATGCCGAGAGCTTTGGAAAAATGTGGCTACATTGCATGATAATAATTCAGTAAGCACCAGTCTCTGTGAAAGAGGCAATGAGATGCATTTATCCCCACTTTCTAACCTTGCTGCTGATATTATTGTGACCCTGAGGGGTGAAGTGACATTTGGGTTATCCATAATTTTTATTGATTCAAAGAATGTCTGGGAAAGAAGCTTGAAGCTTCCATGCACATCCAAGACAGACATCACATTCACATATACAGTGCACACAGTGTAGCAGTGTAAGCACACGAACAAATACATGCACTTTAAACTTTTGTTAAACCAACAATTTCTGCATTAGCTTTTAAATACTTTTGCGATTGAAGTTCAGCTACAGTTGCTTCAGTAGATAGCTAACAGAAACGTTAAACCGGCTCAGATTATGTAAATCAGCAGACATGAGGCACCTTATTGGACCCTAAAATATTTAAGTTCCACTTTGTTGTTCCTGACCTGCTCTTGAGCTCACTAATGTGGAAAGGTGCTATACAAATAAAACTTCTTCTTCTTCTTCTTCTTCTTCTTCTTCTTCTTCTTCTTCTTCAATGCAATTTCATAATAACCTATGCTATTCAATAGGGATAGGTGGAGAGTGATGATTCGCTGTGGCGACCCCTGAAGGGAAAAGCCGAAAGAAGAAGAAGAAGAATTCAACTGAACTTAAATGTTAGGAATTATTAAGGATGCTATTTAGAGGTTGTAACTTAAATCACATTCACTCATTAGAATTCCTTTTTTTTTGCATTGGAAAAAGATTGCACTGGAACTTCACTTTGGAGGTTTGCATCCTACAGATGTAAGCTTAAGCTTATTTCTACACATTCTTTCTAATGTAAAGGCTGAAATTGTGTTGTTCTGTTGGCAGATATATTAGATTGTTTTAATGCTTGAAATTAACAAAGATTGTGTGCCAATAGAATAAAGAGATTTCTATAGAGAATCTTTAGAAATGAGCTTAGTAAATATTAGATACATTTGCCTATATTCAAGATAACTTGTTAATGTTAAACTATGTGTTAACTGTGAACTTAAATATGCAAGGCCTCATGAAACACACAGAAGCACTAATACTGTAGCTTGAATTATTGAATCATTACATGATTTTGGCATCTTCAATCTTATAATTATAACTGATATATTTTTAAATTTAAATAGAAAGGTTCCTTTGAAACTCATGATTTGAAAAAAGGAATAATAAAAGAAATAAAATTATGTAAAATTGGAAAATATTGCACATTTGAAAAGTCTGACAGCCACTGGTATGAATGACCTGTGGTAGCGCTCCTTCCTACACTGGGGGTGTAGCAGTCTGCTGCTGAAAGAGCTACACAGGGTCTCCACAGACTCATACAGGGGGTGAGAGGTGTTGTTCATAATAGATGTCAGCTTGGCTAACATGCTCCTCTCACCCACCTCCTCCACAGAGTCCAGTGGGCAGCCCAGGCTCTCCTAACCAGCTTGTTCAGTCTCTTCCTGTCCCGCTCTGTACTGCCTCCCACCCAGCACACTACAGTGTAGAGAATTGCAGAGGCCACCACAGTGTCAAAAAATGTCCTTAATAATGTCCTGCACACTCCAAAGGACCCTAGTCTCCTCAGCAGGTGGAGGCGACTCTGGCCCTTC
>CM074962.1:13973689-13984464 GCA_037577455.1 Pangasius macronema
TATTTCTGTAAAGCTGCTTTGCGACAATGTCCATTGTTAAAAGCGCTATACAAATAAAACTGAATTGAATTGAAATGAGCTTAGTAAATATTAGATAAATTTGCCTATATTCAAGATAACTTGTTAATGTTAAACTATGTGTTAAGTGTGAACTTACATATACAAGACCTCATGAAACACACAGAAGCACTAATACTGTAGCTTGAATTATTGAATCATTACATGATTTTGGCATCTTCAATCTTATAATTATAACTGATATATTTTTAAATTTAAATAGAAAGGTTCCTTTGAAACTCGTGATTTGAAAAAATGATTCCATGCCAGTAGGCATTATGTTGTCTAGCCTAACATTATGTAAAGTATATACAGCACCATTGCCAGTAAAGTACTTTGAATTTACAGTAAATAACTGTAAAATCTATTTACAGTGAAGCCCTATAATATCTTAAATAGAATAAAATGTAATCCAGTATATTTGCTCAATTGTCTGATGCTTTCTTTTTTTTAAAGAGACTTACAATTGAGGCAGGATACAACTGAGCAGAAAGTTAAGGGTCTTGCTCAAGGACCCAAACAGAGCAACTTGGTGGTGCTAGGATGTGAACACATGACCTTCTGATCTATAAAGCAAAGCCTTAACCACTGAGCCACTGATTTTACACTTAATGATGAATTTCAGTACTTTACTAAACCAAACTTTCCACTAGCATATAAAGTTAAACTCAAACAGGGTTTGTATTCAACTTTATACCACAGCACAGTTGAAAGCTTGAATCTGATTGGTCAGAAGGTGTGCATTATTTTCATATAACAACAGGATTTGGAGAGTAGCTCTGGCTGTAACATGCATGATAGGTTTATATTAATGCGCCCGTTCTCATATGTTATTGCTACTATAGTAACAATCAGCACAATCTGTGCTCGTGTAGAGAATGGGATTAGATTATTATTTTACTATTTACATTACAAGATAAGATAAGATAAGATAAGATAAGATAAGATAAACTTTATCAATCCCACAGTGGGGAAATTCACTTATCACAGCAGCTCACAGACAGTTAAAGTGCATGGAATTAAAGACTAAGGATAGGAAGAAAGAAAAGTTAAAGCTATAACTATATATACACCTAAGGAATAATGAAAGAAATAAAATTATGTAAAATTAGAAAATATTGCACATTTGAAAAGTCTGACAGCCACTGGCATGAATGACCTGTGGTAGTGCTCCTTCCTACACTGCTGCTGAAAGAGCTACACAGGGTCTCCACAGACCCATACAGGGGGTGAGAGGTGTTGTTCATAATAGATGTGAGCTTGGCTAACATGCTCCTCTCACCCACCTCCTCCACAGGGCAGCCCAGGCTCTCCTAACCAGCTTGTTCAGTCTCTTCCTGTCCCACTCTGTACTGCCTCCCACCCAGCACACTACAGCGTAGAGAATTGCAAAGGCCACCACAGTGTCAAAAAATGTCCTTAATAATGTCCTGCAAACTCCAAAGGACCCTAGTCTCCTCAGCAGGTGGAGGCGACTCTGGCCCTTCATCAGTGTTATCCAGCCAGTCCAGTCTATTGTTTAAGTGGACACCTAGGTATTTGAACCTATCCACCAACTCAAACAGGTCATGTGCATATGTCAAACATTTCATTGCCTGTTCTGTACTATACCATCCTCCTATTGGTGGTTTTTAGATGACCATCGGAGCAGAGGTCAAGCTGAGCTTTGAATAAAATAAATTCTTACACTGACACAAACAAAGGCAAAATGTAAGTGCACTCTGTGTCTATGATGTATGAAACCATTTTTATTGTAAGTTATACTGCAAAGACTGGAAGAGGGAAAAAGGGATTATGCGGTGTATCATGTCCAAACACCACATTAGTTGGTCTTCAGTTGGTCTTGGTCTTGACTCTGTCTCTCATTAGGTGATCATAAATCTGTTGGGCTTTTCACACTTGAAACAGTTAACCCCGGGTAACCGGAATCCTGGGTTATCTTGCTTCACTTTTCACATTGCTCATACTTTACCCATTCGTAATCTGACGCTTCACACTGTACATTCCTAAACCCTGGATTAACATTCTTATTTGCATATTTGCGGTGTCAACAACCATGATTGGATAAATACAGCGTGCGACCGATTTAAATAACTGCTTGTCTCACGCTTATACATCAGTGAGAAAAAAATGTCGCCAAATGTAAATCTCCTTGGCTGTTTTAAGCCCCCTGAGATGCACAAAGGCAAGAAAACAAAGACAAAAAAAAAGAAAACAGAGAAGAGCAAATTATATGAATATTTTTGAATTCCTTTTAAGCATGGAGAGACTTGTGGTTACTTGTACAGTAGCATTCTGACAGTGCCATCCAGTTTGTCCTGAACAGACCTTTCTGACCATAACTGTAAAAATAAATCTATCTCATCTTCACTCCAACTGATGGGTTTTCTGTCACCATTTGACATTATTTTATCATTTTTCCCTCAAATGGTGCAACTACTAAATTACTACTAAACTGCAAATGTGAAACATTCATCTCTCCATGGTTAAACCCAGGGTTAAGCACAGTGTGGAAAGCCCTTATGTCAGTTGTGCACTGGCACCAATGTCTATACTGGAGTTTCTCCATTTCCCTGTAGCTCATCCAACAACAGACAGACAGAGAGCCAATTGGAAGAGAGTGTGAACTTAGCATCTTCAACAAAAGGACTGCTCATCTCTGAAATTCAGAAGTTTTTCTCCTCTGTGTGTCACCGTGTTAATTAGGTACACAGTTCTATCAGAGGCTGATTACTTCCTCAAGATGATTTAGTTCAGCAGTTTTAATTGGAGTTTTTAACTACTCTAAGAAGATTGAAATTCTTCAGCAGCTTCTTTGTTAATTATGATTAAAGCTCAAGTTTGGCCTTGAGGTCATGTTTCAAAGGATTCTGTTGCTTAAGATACAGGCAAATGGATGCAAGGCAATTATTTGACTCAGTAGTTCATGTGCCCCCATTAACTTAAATATGGAACTTTGTGACTGGAGGTTTTGGAGGTTAGTATTAGCAGCACAAAATGTGCTATAAGAAGAAAAAGCATGATGTTGCTGTAATACGGTAAATAACTTTGAATAGTTCAGCTGAAGAATTCTTACTTTATGTATTACCTCTGTAGAAGCACTAGGATTTTTTTTTTTACTAGTGTAAATGTAAATGTTTAAAAAGCCATTATAAGTTTACATATATAACGATGAGGGTATAAAACAGAGGCTGACTTTTTTGTTCTGAAATTTTTTGCAAGTGACTTATTGGAGCTGTCAAAAAAAAAAAGCAAACATACCTCAGTGGGTGACATACCAAGTGAAGACCAACATATGCCACTGTGATCATTTGATGACACTAAAATGAACTAAAGATTTTGATTTAAAAAAAAAAAAAAAAAGACATCCCCAAAAAACATCTTTGGAGGCTTTGAAAGCCCATTTGGGAACTTTAAAAAAGCCTCCTGGGTGAAGCTCCCACATGAAGCTGGTTAAGAAAATGTTGAGTGTGTAAAGCTTCATCTGGAATACTGTTAAAATTTTAAAATAAATGCAAAATAGTTTTGTATAACACTTTGCTTGGTCACTGCTTAACTGCATGTATGTTAGTTCACCAAGGTTAGTTGGTTAGTTGACCAAGCAAAGTGTTATACAAAACTATTTAAATTAAATTTTAACAGTATTACTGTCTTTGTTATAATTCTAGAATAGGGAAGAAAACCAGTCTATGAGCTGGTGTGACTTCACTGTTGACTTTGTGTGGAAATTTGAGACCTAAACAATGTCACCATTTTTGCACCATTTCTGATCCTTCTGGGAAGGATTTTGTTGGACTACTAATCAGGTGGTTGTGAGTTCAAATCCCAGCAGTGGCAGACTGGCAGACTGGTTTTCTTCACTATTCTAGAATTATAATGAAGACTGTAATACTGTTAAAAGTAGTTTTGTATAAACTATTGGTCACTTGGTCACTGCTTAATTGCGTGAACTAACACACAGTTAAGCAGCTGATCCCTTGAGGCCTTGAGCAAGACCCATAACCCTCAACTGCCCAGCTATGTAAGTGAGATAAATGTAGGTTTCTCTGGTACAGGGTGTCTGCCAAATGCTGGAAATGTACATTTTTGAGGGAGCTGTGGGGACTTGTGCCCATTCAGCCTCAAGGGCATTAGTGAGGTCAGGCACTGATGATGAATGGGGAGGCCTGGCACGCAGTAAGCATTCCAGTTCATCCCAAAGGTGTTGAGTGGGGTTGAGGTCTTTGTGACCATGTCTTTACAGGCCTTGCTTTGTGCACAGGGGCATTGGCATGCTGCAACAGGTTTGCCTTGACCCCTTAGTTCCAGTAAAGGGCATGTTTTAAAGCTTCTGCATACAAAGACATTCTAGACAATTGTGTGCTTCAAACTTTATGGCAACAGTTTGGGAAAGGCCTGCATATGGGTGTGATGGTCAGGTGTCCAAATGCTTTTCGCCATATAGTGTATATAGCTTCTATTATCAGTGACTGCAAAACAAATGACATTGCTTGTTAATTTTTTCAGATAAGATATTTAAGATAAGACTGAGCTTGAGCATCTAAGTATACCATTTTATATACTTCATATATGTGTGGAAATGTTGAGTAGTTCTGTCTCACATTTAACAGTGAAAGGAATGAGAATTAACAGAGTGGCTGCATTATGACTGAAATAATCATCTGTGATAATTGACAGAACAACAACAAACACCCCACCAGGTCACCACAGAGCCCTTGCTGTGCTTGGTACAAATACAGATCCAGATTATACAGATAAAACTCACTGTCCTCTCATGTGCCCATTTTCCAGCCCTGTGTGAAGAATTACAGTAAGAAAGCCACAAATCATCACTGACTGAGCTAACAACATGGCAGGGTCTCCAAAACCCGGCTAATCAGCATGAGACATTTGGTTTAATAAACGTAAGTCACTAAATTGTACACACAAAATTTTTAGAAGAGAAATTCACTATACTGAAAGGAAAATGAAGCCCTAAAGGAGTTTGATAGGCATCATCATTATTCCGGAAAACTGCACAATGAAGCTGAAAGTTTGGGAATCTTAGACACCTTCTCATGTTAGTATGCACCAAGCAAATGGTCTGTGAAACACCATTAATGGCAATAAACTGCACACATCTGTGCTCGCTGCATCCTTCACTTCGTTCTTCTGCTAAACGCATCTGTCTGCACAACACGTCTCTTCCCAATTACACACTAATTCCTTTACACACAAGCCCATCTGCTAAGAGATCCAGGTATTTGTTCAGCTGAAGTTATTTACTGATGTTAATAATGCTTCCAAGTATAATCAAGAAAGTCTTGACATGTCTGGTGAAACGCATATAAAGTTTGTGCTTCATGTGTAGTTTTCGTTATGTATATAAATGAAGCATGTGTAAGAAATCTCTGGAAAAAATAAGTAAATCGCTTATGAACATAAATAAATAATTTATAAAATATCACATGAAATGAAATGAATCACGTGTAAGACATCACGTGAAAATAAATAAATCCCGTAAAATAAATGCCACAAGTGGAAAATAAATGAATCATGTATAAGAAATCACTTGTGGAAAAATAAGAAATTGTGAAAAAAAAACGTGAAAAATTAAAAACACATGCACTAAATGTGAAAAATGTGTAAAGGATAACATGTAAAGTTTCTAAAATGCACCTGTGTTAATGTCATGTGAAGTTGTGTGAAGTTCGTGTGGCTATTCTCTAATTTCCAACAAATTACGTTTCAAAGCTTAGATTTGACTAAAGGGAGTGATTTGTGATTATTTGTGCTGCTTTAAATATAATATTTACTATAATGAGCTGAATATGCTTTCTCAATCCTATTTCATGCACTAAAAATAAACAATAACCTATACATCTACTTCTTTGCAGGCCTGTGTGAATTGGTGTACTCTGTGTGATTTACAAAGACAGATACATAAGATTTCCTAATTATGACAAAATAATTAGAAAATAAAACTATTTAAGTTGTCCTCATCTTGAGAACTTAATAAAATTGTATTTGAGTGACTCCATTGAACCTCAAGCCTCAAAGCCAATACAGTCTTTAAACTTTATATTCCTAGACTTTTATCTATATTTGTTCCTTCATTCATTCATTCATTCATTCATTCATTCATCTTCACTGACTACTTTTTCCTTGTCAGAATCACAGTGGATCAGGAGTCTTTCCCAGAAACATTGGGAGTGAGTTGGAAGTACAACCTAGGTGCCATGAGATGCCAGTCCATCACAGACATATTCAGTGGCATATAAATAACATATAAAAAATTTAAAGAAAAAAAAATCAGATTGGTCCTTGTAAATCCTGGATCTTGACATGTTTACTTTTATATTTGACTGAAAGTACTGAAATTAACGTCAAACATAAGCTTAATGCACCATGGTCTCAAAATTGCAAATCCATAACAACTTACACAACGCAGGTTGTACACAAAGATATAAAGGTTAAAATTAGGGTTGGCCATTTAATTAGCATTTGCACTATTTTGTAAAAACTATAATTATTTGTATGAAAATAAAAGAAATTTAATCACACTTACTTGTTTGAATTCACAAAATCTTCTCATGGAATTAGACTGTAACAGCACACTCCGGGTCCATGTGGCTTCGAATTTAATATTTAATCAATAAACTAAATAATATAGAGAATACAGAGAAGCCATGATGTGAAGAAATATATGCAAGCTCATTTCACATAGGATACTATAATTGGAGCGTCGTCTAAGAGTAATAGAGTTCAGAGACCTCTGTATCACACAGAAATTCATGGCCTCCTATTTCTGCTTTTGCTCCAAAACCTTTTCCCTGCACTCTGTGTCTCTGCAGACTTCACTTTCAATCTTAATTTTAATTTGTATATTTCCAGGAACAGATATCTGGGGAATGCAAATGGCTCAACTGGATCATCTGGATGGAAGAATGACTATTTGGTAGATCATTTTTTGTTCTAGCTTTCCACATTTTGTGGGAAAGAGGGGTGCCAATATATATGACAGCTTGTTTCTTGTTCACGAAAAACAAAAATAATAATAATTTAGAATCATTCTGCGCTGTTTATAGTGTAGTCTGTATGTAACTGGACATTGAGAGACAAGCTGCGTTGTTGTTTTGGCTCTCTGCTCCAGAGCCAAAGGGGGAAATATTCAATCTGACTTCCTCCGAGGGAATCTGCTGTACTGGAGAAGAAATGAAGAATGGCAGCTCACTTCTGAACTGAAAATCCATTCCCCCGATGTGATGTGTTCAATCTCACTGTAAATGAGGATAGATATGTTCTCCTGTGAAGCTGAAGCCCAAGCTTACGTATGACCAATCACTTGTGATTACTTGTGCTGCTCTAAATACAATAGATGCTATTTTTAGCTAGAGATCTTTTCTAAATCCCACTCCATGCATTACAAATAAATATTTAACCTATACTATCTACTTCTTGATAGTGTGATTGGTAAGATATGTGAATTGGTGAAACACAGATAAATAGGATTTTCTAATTACGCAAAATATTGATGGATTGAATTCTTTAATTTCAGCCTAAAGCCGAATGCTAAGCTATTTAGGTTGCAGTGTGAGTACCACCATTTTATCCTGGCTGCTCATGAAAAGAGGCAATTTTTTCTCCCTGGTTTATTTCATAGAAGAAGATTCATTTCTTGGATATTTGCATGTTTCACCCGGTCTTGTTATGAATGACTGATGAAAGACAAACACAATAGAGAGAGCGTAGATGTCTGCTTCCATTGTGCTCGACTGCTGCAGCATGACAGTTATGAAATTTCACCAGAGTTAATTAAACTAATTAACACCACATCCTGTGTATGTGTGTGTGTGTGTGTGTGTGTGTGTGTGTGTGCGTGTGTGTGTGTGTGTGTGTGTGTGTGTGACTTATCTGATTAATTCCTTAGTATACGTATGATTGAGCATACTGAAATAGGTTATGTTGTACTGGCATTTTCAGTATACGTGAAGGTGTGCTGCTGCAGATAAAGTGGCACAGAGCACATATAAGGCTGCAGCAGACATTCATGTGCAGTATAAAGGCTAAATTTTACTGTTGCTTTAGGGATTAGCAAGCCATGAATTTAAAATGTAATTAATTTTTTTTTAACCATTTGAAATATTTACTTTGACAAAAAATATTTTATATTACACAGATTATATTTTGGTGATTTAGATCAGGTGGAAAATGTGGAAAATCTGTTAAAAAATAGCCAGTCTTTAGAAAATAAATAAATAAATAAATATATAAATAATTCATGGTCATCATCTCTCTGCAGTATATAACCTTTAAACATTGTCATATTTCCTATTATTTATCCTTTATTTCCTGCTCCAGCATCTGTGAGAACATGCAAATTAAGAATTTTGAAAGAAAGAAGGTGCGTTTGAAAATTAATCTAAATTAACATAATAACTGACATAAAATATGACAATTTGGTGTGAAAAGAAAATCTGGAACAGTCTGAGGTTCATTGAAAAGTCTCAGGTTACTGGATATACTTGCATTGTCTGATTTGCTGGCTGTATCTTGTAATACATATTAATATTTGTCTTTATTTGATATTATGCTGTGATTTGCTTTTAACACACACACTGAGTGTAAGATTTATTTCACTTAAACATTTTAATAAGACTTTTCCATTCACATTTTATTTTATGTGTAGTAGATGGAATGACGACCCTAAAGTGGAGCAAATATCTGGTTCTGAACATTTTTAACTATACGCTAACATTTATCATTTATCAAAGCAGCTTAGGATTACAAACACGAGCAACACTAAGTATAACACAACACAAACTTGTGTGGGTGGCACATCAACATCAATGATAAACATCCCCGAATCACGAGTACGCCCTTGGAATGAGTTTGTTTGCTCTAATACCTCTAAGAAAATAATGTTGTATTTGAACATCATTTCACAGCACATTTCAACATGTGAAATATGAATTTTGCATGAAATTTGTTGTGGACGTGTAACAGAGCTCCAGTGTTGCTTGAATCACATATTCGTGTGGTGAGTGTGTAGCTAAATAAAGATAGATGAGGTAGCCTGGGCATCTTCGTCACCTCATTACTCTTATGGCTTTCACATCATTCCAGTGTCACATTCGTGCTGGAAAATCAGCCTGTGCATCACTTACCTTGGAGTTCCACGTCTTCATTCTTTTTCGCCAGCAGGGAATGATCAGCATGACGAATATCATCTTTCCTCTTCAGGCTCCCATAGTGTTCGTGAAGAAATCAGTCTTCTGAAATTTAAATGTCTCTCGGCTTGTTCAAAAAGACACAAAGCAGAATAAGCCAGCAGGTCCTGCTTCCACACAGACATGAAAATACACAGGCATGCTCTCTGTCTCTGTGTGGCTTCACACAGGGTAGTTATTAAGGCATTATTCGATGTGACAGGCATAATAAAACACACCGAGACACCAGGTACTGACAAGAGCAGCAAAAGAACACACCAGTGGAAGTAATGCTTGGGTGCGCTCAGTGGACAGATGGATGTCTGTATTAATAGTGGACAGAGCAGCATACCTGCTGTGCTGTTTAGATTTAACTGTAAATGCACACCTTGGATTCATTCCGCTTCCTATTCAAATAAACGCTACAGGAAAAACATCCACAGCTTGACTAATCAGTCTTGCCTGTAGGCCATTTCAGTATTTGTTTAGACAATTGTTGCCTTGTAAATTCATCACTCTACCCAAGTCATTGCTCTTTAGGAAGATGTGTCAATCTAATCTCTGTAGTGTATTACACAACTGCATTTGGAAACAATTCAATCTGAAATTCCTTTAAATTCCCTTTGGGAACAGGATGTACCAAACGGCTGCACTCTCTCATAGCAAGTTAATGAAGGGTAGAAGATAACAGATCAATCTTCAGTGTTTAGTAAGACTGCGCGCAGGCACTTGTCACCGTAAGTGACTCCTATTTTAACCGAATCAAGGAAACCAAGGAGGAAAAAAACAGACAATGATACTAATGTATCAGCGTTTAACAAATGAAACATCAGAAGAGCACATTTACAAGCTCACAAAGGATTTAATGACATAAAGACACATGACAAAGACAAGATCGTGAAAACAAGCCAAAGAAACCAAGAACAAAGAATCTAAATTAAAAAAAATATACACACACAAGCATTGGCTATAGACACAGATGAAGAGGATACAAGGCAAGAAAGATGAAAATCAGTGAACACGAAAGGGGGCAGAGAAAAAGAAAAGACAAATAAAAACAATGAAAAGGAAATGAAAAGAAAAATAAAAAGAGTGATGAGGGGGTGTCAAGATGGATGTGCACATCGCACGATGTTTAGGAGAGCATTTTTTCAATATTTCACCTCTTATTAAATTACGTAAAATATGAAAATGCTGGAGGAATACATCAAGAACAAAGTAATTAATCATTTATTATGTGAGAACATGATCTCAACATTGCGAGGAGCTCTGATGGAGACAATTCAGACAGTCAGTGGTCCTGTGAAAGGATTTTAAGCTGCTGTTTTAACCAGGTGTGATTCTAGTACTAGCAAGACAAGATTAGCAAACTGACCAAAAAATGTACCTAAGGAGCTAGCACTTACTTCTCAACAAATATATAACTGTAACTAGTTACTTTACAAACTGTTAATGAACTAATTAACTTAGGCAGAAAGAAGACAAAGCATGTGGATGAGTTGTGGAAGTCTGCATGTGTTTGAGAAAGTC
>CM074962.1:13991474-14032719 GCA_037577455.1 Pangasius macronema
GAGACTCGAACCCATGACCTTCAGGTTCACCTTCGGGTTACAAGTCCGACTCTCAGACCATTAGGCCACGACTGCTAGGATGAATGATTCTTCAGCGGTTAGCTAATTTAGCGGAGATTAGTGGTTAGCGGTTAACCTAACTAGTGGTTAGGTTTGCTCCACAGAGTGTAGTGAACTATTATTATCATGAAACTCTGAATTTTTTTTGAGAATGTGTCTATGCAATGCAGTTTAGCATTAAAAATGTTAGTATGAGTGTATTTTAGTTTTAAATTGTTTTACTCTACCTCAGTGTCTCAATTCAATCATTGTGTGCACAAATCCCATTGATTTTTCATGGTATGTTTATCATTATTATTATTATTATTATTATTATTATTATTAGTAGTAGTAGTAGTTATTTTTTATTTATGTTGTGTACTACTGAATTTGTCACCAGTGTCTTATCATCATCATCATCGTCATCATGAAGTAGCATGCTGTAAAATAATGTACAATGCATAGTGATGTAATGTAAAGTAATGTAGTGATGAAACTGAGTAATATGACTAGTGCAACTAAGCTCTAGGCACAAATCCAAAAAATGAAATCTGTCTCCATAAGAATAAGGATTTCACATTACATATACACATACATTATGCACCTGGCTATCAAGGGCCTGATCATTTTGCCATGGCCATTCCAACAATTCTAAGATAAATGAGGCCATTTCTGAAGCTGAGGAATTTCAGAGAGGAGAAGGACAGCAAAGGCATTAGGAGATTGATGATAGCACATCTAGGCCGAAGCTCAGATAATGGGCTGATAATCCTCTACTCAACAATTCCCAAGATGACTTCTTTGTCACAAAGTCATCCAAGTTTTCTCCTCATGAGACCCCTTTTCTGGCTCAGGTTTTTATATCTGGCATTTGACTTCTGTGTATCAGAACAGATAATATGAGGAACAATCGCAGATCATTCTTGGGTTGCTGTAAAGCTGTTCACTAAGCATTGGTCAAACCAGACTGTGGTTGTAAATCCCCAATATCTTTCATTCAGACTGTTAGAACTGGAGGATAGGTGCTGCTTTTGAAATAGAACTCACTTCTCAAGATTTAAAAATATCAAAATGTGAGATTTGTATGTGTGAAATCTCTTTGCAGTGACAACTCAAACGGTGTCAAGCTTGAACATAGAAAAATGCTCATTTACTGGCATAGATGACTACTGCATATTAAAAGAGTCAATAATTTAAAAAAAATATATGGAAACATGGAAAGGTGGAAACAAACATGTTGTTCTTAACTCCTAAAACTCCCAGGATCCAGGCTTAAATTTAGCCTGCATTAAATTAAGCCTGTATTAAATTAAGTATTAAAAGTAAGTCCAGGCTTAAATTACTCACTCATAGTTGTAATGTCATTCCTATTAGTTCACTGAATAATTCTTAGTAGTTACTCTATAATGTGCTTTAACCCTTAAATGCATGCCTTGGGGTGGATTTACGTATACATGTACGAAGTAATGAGCTACGTTCTATACTTAGCATGTGCAATATTAGATAACAAACCCAATATCATGGCTATAACATTATTGTAACAAACCATATATTATGTATATTTGTATACATTTATTATGTATGTAGTAGGTGTGTCATGCAATGCCACTATTTGTATCTGTATACAGATTTGTACTGGAAGTGTATGTGGTATAAACAGGTAAACAGTTGTTGTTGTTGTTGTTGTTGTTGTTGTTGTTGTTGTTGTTGTTGTGAACTCTGCCCCCTGAAACAACTGGGACACAACCTAGGGCTCCTGGAAGTAATTTTTTATTGACAAAATATAACAACAAATAGCACAAATAGCAATTTGCATAACATAGATTTATTCAGCTCCTGAACATCTACAGTTCTTCATAGTCAGCTGCATCACTTGAGTTCATAATCAATCTCAACCAGATGCCAGGTTGAACTTTGTTGCAAGCTTCTCTACGTAATGTGACTGAGCTAGCTAACTATATTTCAAAATGTCATTCCCAATACCGGAACGCCTCCTATTCATATCTGTATTTGTATCTGTTACCTGTTTATTCAAAAACATCCCTAATGAATGTAGGAACAACCTACATTCACTGAAACAACCTCCATGCACTTAAGGGTTAACCCTTTACTGCACATTGTTGCCATATGGCAACGATTTACAAACTACCCCCCTAATTTTTTTTTTAAATTTTGAAATATATTTTTATTTCTTGTACTTCAAGTAATAAAAATCCATAAAAAAATAAATAAATAATTCATGCAGTAGAGGGTTAAGATGAATAGTAACAGTGTAAATCCTTGGGTGCATGGATTAAATATATAGGAAATCTCTGGAACTTGATGAACTTGATTAGTGGTAAAACCTTCCACTAAGATTTTGTGTGTTTTAGTTCCAGTGCCTTCATGTATCTTGTTGCTAAAAGGTATATTTGTGCCTGTTGGTGTAAAGTGTATTCTAATTTTATTATGTTTGAGTGTTAACTGTGATTTTGTGTATTTTTGTTACATTGTTTTTGTTGTATTTTCTGTATTTGGTGATGTATTCACACTAGGCTAGATAAAGCATGGTAAGCATTTTCAAAGGTTTTATACACAGACATGATGAAAAGCATGCAAAAATAGCCAAAAAATAAAAGCCTCAGACACCCAAGGTTTAACTTCAGTGATACTAAGTGTTGCTTTCAGTCAACTAATACCAAATAGTCAGTCAAAAAACCAATACCCACCAGGCAGCTTTAATAGCAATAATGCTGTTAGATATTATTGGTCTTTAACTTTCTCCCCAAACACATGGAACACTTACTTCCAGGAAAATCAATCTAATCTGTCCAAACAAAAGCGAAATGCGCTAAGGACTGCTGCAGATAAACAAAGTGTATCTTTGATAGTTATGACAGCTAAAGTCTCACAATGAAGTTAGTCTGAAGTTTTCAGAAGTACTCATTATTATGAAGCCATTTTTTATAAACGTCTAAACGATAGGTGCTGTGGAAATTTTCCCATGTCCTGTCCCATTGGTCCGTTGCTGCCATTAATCACGCACCAGTTGTGGATCTCCAGCACAGCCAGACTCACACTCACCTGCTGATCTACAAGGTCACCCTACTACATTAAGCAGGAGGGACCAAGAAGGGCACTTATATTGACAAGTAGGCTGTCACTGTTTCGCTCTTTGCAAAAACACAATAAGCCAAACTCTAACACAGCTTGAAGTGCTAATATTCAAGCCTCTTCATCAAAAGCCTGCCGTACATCACCTCTCAACCTTAGTTTTTTTTTTCGACCAAATTGGTGTGAATATGCCCTTGATTCGCTGTGCATTCTCGCATCAGGGCAGAATCCCTGATTTCTGAATTGTGCAGTATGAAAAGGATTGCATCTGTACATATAAAATCACAGCTACTATTGTGACTGATTGTGCCCATCAGGTTTATTCAGCACTGAAATACAGCTTTCCTTGCTTCCTGTGGTATATACAATGACTCCAGGACTACATTCTCTCTCAACACACATCTCTGCACACTTAATATCTGAATATCACTTGCTCATTAGTCGAGTCATTGGGAACAAAGGATATTAGAAATGAAATATTATGACTCACTCCTCTGGAAATTAGGATTCAGAGGTAATAGAAAAGACGGACTGCCTTCACTTTATTGTAGTGGACAGCTGGATGACACTAATATGGTGTGTGTCTATGAGGAAGCTTGTTTGTTACTATGAATCAGCCAAGACATTCGTTTGCTCAAGGTTATAAAATGCATATGAGTGCACCAGAGGTATAAATACTGTTTAGGTCACTGATACACACACTGTGTTTAGTATGACTAGTCTGCTTAAAGTTTTATCATATATTGAATATGTAAAAATAGGACGAGGAGTTGATATGACTCTTAGTGAACTTTGAGGAGAATGTTTAAAGCTTGTGTTGACCTTAGAAACATGGAAACATGCCCTGGAGGAATACTGCAAGCCTTCCAGTCAGAATAGGATGAACTTGTGTAGAATAGGATGATTACTTGTGTATAATTTTGAAATCTGTTTAAAAAAAATAAATCTATTTTAGAAAATAAAAAACAAATTGCTGCCTGTGTGCTCAGGTCTCTGCAGGAACTGACTAAAAGCCCCCTTTAGTACTTCAACCAAACTATTACATAAATATTTCCAGCAATTCTTTTAACCAACGCAATTAATTGACTTCATGCTGACTGTCCATGTTGTATAATACAGTGAAGGCTGGCCATGATATTAGATGGGAAGGCTACAATATAATATCTCTCAATAGCTCAATAAGGAAACTATTAGAATTAAGTAAGGCATTATATCATGATGTTTCATTAATGCAATAACCGAATGGGGCAAACTGTTGCACATAAACACATAAAGACTGAACTACATTCATGGTGTTTATTGTTCTAGGTAACCAAACGTTACAAAAACGAAATGTTTTTCATAAAGTCTATCAACTTTTAGCTTCTTCTACTAAGGCATGTTGAGTAAAAATGGCTGATAGAGTAAAAAATCCACCTTGTTCATGTTCATTACACCTGTGACTCTATTTCACATTTCTCAATCACAACTGATGATATGTTACAGATGTATCAACAAAGTGGTCAGTAAATATACTGAATAAGCACAAATTGAGATCAAATTTATGGGATGTTTCACTTGTTTCTTCATACCATTGTGTGTGTTTTTCTTACGACCATCAGTGGTGTTGTTGTGCATGGGTACATGAAAATCCAAAATATACCACCTTAAAACATTTGTTAACAGCGAATATTCTGATGTGGGTGCTAAAAATGAAACTTTATTTTAATGCCTTTTTATCTTTTAAAGACACTGGGGCTTAGCCCTGCTAGCACATTTGTACCAGCCTCCCATGAACATAATCCAGTCTCTGTTCAAGTCTGGAGGCTATTAAGATGTCTGTAGGGTGTGCCTTGGCACCAGGTCAACATGAATTCACACATTTATTTTTATAGTGCACCTCCCGGGGAGTGAAACCTCAGACTAATGTCCAAAACGAGAAACATTTCTGCTCTGTGGCACGTACTGCAGTATGTGCCAGGGACCCTAGCACTGATTTACTGACTATTAAAGCCCTCTTTACAGCCAAAGGTAGATTTAAAATGTAGGAGTCATTTAAGAACTCAGGCTAGCTCACAGAGAATGTACATCTGGCACTGATGAAATTACAGATCACTTTTTTTATACTATAAAACTACTGAACTATGAATAAGAACTGAGTTGCTTTTACTGAACAATAACCTATATATGAAGTTATTTCTTTTATAGATACAAGGGGAAAATCAGATAGCCTCTGATTCTGGCAGGATACCAAGGAGTGAAACATGGTTATCTGTGCACAGCTGTGCTGATGCCTTGGAGCTGTTATCATCAGACAGAGATGGGCTAGAGTCAAATATATTGCCCCAACTGAGATTTTTTAGTGGGGACATAAAATCTGGCTCACATTCACAGGTGTCCTTGTCCACTTTATGAATAAAGGATCTAAAGTAGCAGGCATGTAGCTCTGAAAGTAGCATTGAGCCCCTCTGGACAGGGGTTTGGTGCAGTATATACACTGCTCAAAAAAATTAAAGGAACACTTTGAAAACACATCAGATGTGTACTGTTGCTGAATATCTGTACTGATATGGACTGGGTAATGTGTTAGGAATGAAAGGATGCCACATCGTTTTGCCACATCGTTGGAAATGAAAATGATCAACCTAGAGAGGGCTGAATTCAAAGACAAAAATCAAAGTGAAAAAAATGATGAAGCAGTCTAGTCCATTTTTCTGAACTTTCATTGCAGCAACTCAAAATGGTATTCAGTAGTTTGTACGGCCCCCGCTTGCTTGTATGAATGCCTGGCAATGTCGGGGCATGCTCCTAATGAGACGACGGATGGTGTCCTGGGGTATTTCCTCCCAGATCTGGACCAGGGCATCACTGANTTGGATTTAGGTCAGGCGAGCATGGGGGCCATTCAATGGTATCAATTCCTTCATCCTCCAGGAACTGCCTGCATACTTTCTCCACAATGGGTCCAAGGATTTCATGCCAATACCTAATGGCAGTCAGGGTGCCATTGTCTAGCCAATCAAGCTCCATGGTGCCAGGCAGTGAGCACAGGGCCCACTAGAGGGCATCGGGCCCTCAGGCCACCCTCATGAAGTCTGTTTCTGATTGTTTGGTCAGAGACATTCACACCAGTGGCCTGCTGGAGGTCATTTTGTAGGGCTCTGGCAGTGCTCATCCTGTTCCTCCTTGCTCCTTCCTCCTAGTGATGAGTTAAGAACCTTCTACGGTCCTGTCCAGCTCTCCTAGAGTAACTGCCTGTCTCCTGGAATCCCCTCCATGCTCTTGAGAGATTATATTGATATACAGATATTGATGTGCCATCCTGGAGGAGTTGGACTGCCTGTGCAACCTCTGTAGGGTCGCCTCATGCTACCAGTAGTGACACTGACCCTAGCCAAATGCAAAACTAGCAAAAAACAGTCAGAAAAGATGAGTAGAGATAAAAATGTCAGTGGACTCCACCTGTAAAACCATTCCTGTTTTGGGGGTTGTCTCACTGTTGCCCATCTAGTGCACTGGTTGTTAATTTCATTTACACCAAAGCAGCTGAAACTCATTAACAGCCCTCTCTGCTACTTAACTGACCAGATCAGTATCCCAGGAGTTTAACTGACTTGATGCTATACTCTGATTAAAAAGTGTTCCTTAAATTTTTTTGAGCAGTGTATATTGGTCTTAAACACATTTACATTCACAAAATAGGTGCTTAAATGAAAGTCATGGTACAATCTACATTCATATTACATTTCTTTATCTTTTAAAAAGTCCTGCCAAGGATAATGAGAAGTTGATGAGGGCCCTGACTAAATTAAAATGCAATTAGACGAAAAACAGCAATAACGAGAGGGTAATTATAATGTTTTTTTTTTACAGTGGGGTATGAGGAATATTCCCCAGCCTCTTCAAAGACAAGCTACCACACACAACACCATTGATATAAGCAGATCAGTGATTCTAATGAAGTCATTTATGCTGGATAATCCAATCATGCTCTTCATCAGTGGCCAAATATGCAGCTGATGGAGTGAACCTTTGGTAGAGTGGCATGAGATGCGCTTCAGTTAAACAGAGTTGGTGGATTTACACCAAAGCTAACAGGTGGAAGGAAGGAAGTAACAGAAGATGACTACAGTCTCATTCTACAATCAGCATATCAGGGATGTAACTAAATATGAGTACATTACTCAGATTGAATAAATCATGTTTTCTGAAGAGATACAAATACAGATATGAACAGGAGTTAAAAGATAAAAATCTTACAGAAAATCATGTGCCCGCTATAATTAATTTGATGGTATGTATTATATTAATGAAAAATGACTTCATTTTCCAACATCCCTGTTTTGTTCCACTGCTTTCAAGTGTTTCTGGGGACATAGTTGTAGGGCTCATATTTAATTTAACAAATATAATTTTTTAAAAAAGTCTGGTTTAGGGTGTGCCCATTTCCAGTTCAAATCTGAATGCAGTTACAGGTATGAATATTTGGAGCAGTAAACAGATACAGAAACAGATACAGGTAGTGGCATGCTTTACACCCCTAAAGCATAGTATATACAGTATCTGTTCTCCTTATAGCTTTGTCATGCGTAATAAAGTATAGTGCATGTAGAATTTTCTCCCACAGTACAAAAAAGAAAGTAATATATACAATAATGACTGTAAGCTATATCTGTAGGTAAGCAGACACTAACTATGAGGAATGATCATTGCATCAATGAGCCACTGAGTAAAGAGGAAATTCACTGATGGAGTCTAAGCGGAAGAATCCAGCAGCACAATTAGCCAATTAGACACCATGAGGGTGCCATCAGTGACTGATTTAATAGTAATACTGATTTGGTTGATGATTGGTTCCATGGTGGACTAGTGACTAGCGTGCGGTGCTCTCACTGCCACAGTCCAAGTTCAATTCCCGGTCAGGAAACCAATCCCAGCCACTGGAGGGTTGCATGAGGGCTGCACTACAATACAATAACTGAAGATACCTGATAAAATGAGCCAGGGATGATCTGTTTCAGATATTGCTGCCACGGACTAAACGTTTGGCACCTGAAATGTAGACTTTTGTCAGGAAACCGCTTTATTTTGACTGGGTCTCGAAATTGTGTTTTGTTGTGCTTCTTTGTTTCCCTTTGATTAGTGCTTCAATTTAAATGCTGCTTATGCTGTGTTTGGTTTCTAAGTCTCTGTTTTCTGTTGTGTGCTTCATGCCTTGTTCTCCAAGTTTGTGTTTTGCTTACTGATTAAATCTTGTATTGTTTGCCTGTTATAAAATAAAAAGTCTGAACTTGCATCTGTCTCCACCTCTCTGTCACTTTTTGCCATGTGATTACCTTTTAATGTGATGTAATGTACTTTGTGGTTACTCATACTCTGACTTATACTCATGACTTCTCTTTGTATTTAGACTCATTGCTTTGTGACCATTGCTTGCAGCACTTATGTGTACTAACACTTAGTGTAAATTATTGTTGCACATCACTCTGTTTCTGCAACTATCTTGCATTTGCTTCTCATCATTTGGGGGGTATAGAGTTCAGCAGATCTTGTACTGTTGTTGATGTTTGAACATCATGACGCTTGGATTGCATGTTGCCTCATTTTGAATAAAAGCTTTTTCCAAAATGAATAAATGTGAATGTGGTCATAAGCCACCATGTATCACTGCAAAAATCATGCTATAAATCTAAACTGAATGGTTAAGGTAGAAGTCTTCATTTTAGCATATTTATGAATCAATTCAAGATGACTGTGTAATTTGACAGGTCAGATATGAACTCTGGATAATGTGCATCAGTCACTTAGCTCTATGAGCTTCTTCTCCACCAGTATAACCAAATTTCTGTTGGCTGTTTAATTTCCAGGAGCCTTTGCGTGTATAGGATCTGACAAAATCTCACTCTTTAAAAAATGAAGTCATCTGGAGCAGCTGAAATAGGAAACCAACTCTACCACAGTGTATTGGCATGCATCTTGTGGTAGGCTATTAAGGGTTCAAATCCCACTCCAACATTCAGTCTATTTTAAACTGATGGGCACATTTGAATCCATGGGGATTGTCCATGATAGAATTATGCAGGGCTGTTCCAAACTGAAGTGATCATTTACTTCACATGGTCCAAAAGTTGTACAAAGTGGGTCACATATATAGTCTTTATTGGTTATCGTTTGTTCTATTCTATGCTATTCTAACAGCATTGCATTCATATGTAAAATAAGCCAGCAGAATTCTAAGAAAATGTTTTGCCAATTAGAGGAAAAGAGTGATGCAGCTCAATCTAAAGTTCAGTTTTTTTATTTATTGATTAATTTTTCTTATTTTTTCTGGTAGGAGTTGCAGTGACAGCACGTGGAGAAGGTCAGTCCAGACTTCCCTCCACAGATTCCAGCTCCTCCTGTGGGATCATCAGATGTTCCTAAACCAATTATGAGATATAATATCTCCAGCAGGTTCTGGGTCTGCTGTGGGGTTTCCAGTGGGGTTTGTGTCTGATACAGCTCTAGTCATTCAGTTGAACCACCTGAAAAGTAGGAGCATTGGCCCTACTTTGAGGATCTACTCAAGCTCCTGATCTTATCATAATAGCCCAATAATCCTGAAGAGGAACCTCATTCATCTGAACTTATTCTTTTGATCACTACCCATAGATCATGCCCATAGTTATGGAAAAGGAGAGTGAGAACCCCTGGTACCTTTGACCGCTACTATAAAGAGCACAAAGCTTCAAAGCAGACCTCAACCCAGGCTACAGCTACAGTATGTAACATATTCTGTGACATTTCCAATAACATGCCTTAGTCATCTGTTTCTGTTGAGTCGAAAGAATATAGGCTTGTTCCATGTTGTGCTTATAGAAATAGAATAAGCAGTGTTAAACTAAGTTGAGTTTATTGAGTGCAGTTTGGTTAGTAATTCAGATGATGACTTACCAGGTTTTATCATACTTTACAATGTAATGTCAAATGTAACTGTCCCTTTTCATCCTCTACTAATGCAGAATTCAATGTAAAGGATGTAATCAAAGTTATAGGAAGCTCCAAGATGTTGTAACTCTTGGGCCAGAATCAGCATGTGGACATGTGAGCTGCTGTGGCGACCCTGAATGGGAGCAGCTGGGTGCTTTCAGACACATTGATGTTTTCATGCTAACCATCAAAACTAGCACAAAAATCTATCAAAATGTATTAAATTATACTTTATGAAAGTATTAAAACTATAGTAACTATTAAAGTAAATTTCAGAAAATTTAAAGCACAACATTAAAAATTCACTGGATTCACTGAATCTCCAGGGATATAAACTTTGTTTATCTGCAAACAATGAAACATGTTAGAAATATCAGTGTCTAGTTTTACTCCTTTTTTCTACTGTTAGATTTTCTAACTCAGTGTATATAAAGTATATACTCTTGGTTTGTCTTTGTGATGTCTTGTATCTTCAGCAATTCTAAAGAATATCCTTAGTTGAGTGACAATGAGTTGGGTGTCATCAGCATATAAGCGGTATGAAAAGACATGTGAAGATACTGTCCTTTCTGTGAAAGCAAGCACAGAGGAAAAATAGAAGAGGACCAAGCACTGAGCCTTGTGGGACACCAGTAGACAATGTGCATGGAACAGACATGGATCCACTTCATGTCATCTGGTAGGACTGTCCCTCTGGGTAGGAAGCAAACCAATGGCACTAAATCCTGAGCTGTTAGGACAGGACAGTCTTATGATTGACCTTATGATTGGTGTTGAAGGATCAGAACAAATGATAGTTTGTCTGATCTAGTGGCACCAAGCTTCTCAGTAACAGCCACAAGAGGGCTTTCTGTGATGTTCACCTCTTTAAAGCCAGACTAATTAAGAGCCTGGAAGTTGTTCTGGCTCAGAAAGAAAGACAGCTGACTGTATAAAACATGTTTATGCATGTGAACTTAGAGAATACTTAGTTATAGAAAGAAAGTAGAGAAGTGATACTAGTCAGAAGCTGATGATGTCTGAGGTATCTAGTGTGAGAATAACCCTTGCTGTCTTATGCAGTAGGCATGTGACCAGATGTTATTTAAGTAATATAGCAAGAGTGCGGTTATACTGAATATCAGCATGACTGTGGTTCACTGTAAGGTAATAACAGCCATGCAAATATTCAGTATAACTGCATGATTGCGAGTGCAATATTGCTTTTATAAAACAGGTCTATAAATAAGAAATTAATATTGAGTAAGTGACATCTTGGACTCACCATGGCCAAATCTCCCGTTTATTTTTTCTCAGCTAGCAGAAATAGATCCCGAAAAGGCCACACTCACTTTATAGCACATTGGCTAGCTCGTAAACTAGCTTACATTGATTTGCACATTCCTGTTAAAGGTGCTTCTGGCAAAACTGGAATCCCTGCTTCCTTTTCATCTTCAAATGAGCTTTCATATTTTAAAATATCATTTGCTATGTCTGCTGATGATTTTGCTAAATTTACTTAAGTACTCTTTAAAACTAGGAAGTGGAATTTTCCATGGCGAACACAGATGGGCGGAGTGATACACACAGTGAAACGTCTCAGTGCCGTTATAGGAAATATAGGCACACTTGGAACGCCGCACAACCAATCACATTAGTGGACTGGAACTAACTGTTGTATAAGAAGTCATTTATGATGGAAGTGATGAAAGGGTGATCTTGAGAGACTGTCTGGAAAGGTGGTAGTTTTGCTGGATGAGTGAAGCTGCAGAATCGCTTCTGTAGAAAGAGGTGAAAAGCATATTATGGAGATGGATGGAAAACAAGGATTTTATTCCTCATTAAAGAAGGTAGAACTGCCATCAGCAGTAAAATTAGAGGGTAGAGGGGAACTAAGGAGTCAATGAAAAATGTTATGGAGCTTGCATGGATCAGGTGATTAATGGGAGAGGTAACAGTAACAACATGGAATTCAAATAAGGAGATGTTAAGCTGAAATAGTGCAAGAGGTGTACAGTGCCATTTCTGGGATAAGAGCAAACCTGTGCCACTATGCCTGCCAGTTTTTGAATATTGTAATACTGCATTGTCATTTACAAACAATGACAATTGTTGCTATATTTAAGGACTAACCAGACAGACTGAAGAAGACTTTCCAACTTCTATGCAATACTGTGGTCTGTGTTTGTGAGATAGGACATGCCTGGTTATCGCTGATCATGGCACACATGTGAGGCAGATTAGGATTAGGATTGATCCTCTTTCTCTTTCATGTCACAATAACCACAATTTGTACTGATCTAATGCCATATTACTGTCACCTCCAGCTTTATTCACTGCTAGAACCCCCAGGAAAGCAACAGCAGATCGCTTCAAATCTAATAACACTGCTATTGGCACTGATATGGCCATTCATCCAGTGACATCTGAGACATGCCACAGCACCTCATTTAGAATTATATAAACCGCTTCATGTCATAGATTATTACATAAAGTTTTAAATGAATCGTGTTCACAGTCCTTAAGTACACACAGTGAATTACTGTGGGCTATTCAAAGTGAACAAGTGAACAAATTTCTGCAATTCAGATGAAGATAAGGAAATTCTTTAAATGATTATTGCCCATAATGAGCCTCCGTCTCAAGTAGAACTAAGTTAAAATCAGATTTTCAAAGACCTTAAGTAAAAGTAAAGCTGTTACTGTTACTGTTGGAAAAACCATACAGTTTTGTCATCCATATGTAAAACCAAATGGATAAACGGGTGCTTTGCCAGTTATGAACACACCTAATTAAATTTACATCATTTAGCAGATGCCTTTATCCAGAGAGGAGGATTACACTGTAGAATTCTGGCACAGTTTAGACCTGATTTGTGATGTGAATCGGATGGTGAAGTGTGTGTGAACTGCACAATGTGAGAAAGTATCATATAGTGTGAACAACTCCGTGATGCGTTTTTTACTGTTGCATTGAGTGTGTTTGAGTGTGTGCAATGTGAGCAGCGGTCAGATGACAACATTTGTACAGTATATGAGAATACCATAAAGCTAAACCTCATTAGAGAGAAATTAGTATAACCAAGCAACCAGAGTACAAGACTTTTTAATGTGTAGAATTTACTGCTTGCTTAATTGTATAGATCATTGGTCCGTTTATGCCGGATGCCCTTCCTGACGCTACCCTCCCCAGTTTTATCTGGGCTTGGGACTGGCACTGAGAGCGCATTGTGGCATGCATTCCATGGCCAGGAATTGAATCTGGACCCAGTAGTCCTCCAGGGACCCAATCGTATAGTGTAGTGTATATTGCTTAATTCTATGGTCTGCAGTCTTCTGCCAGTGACTCAACTGTTTGGACAGAAAGGAAAGACACAAGCAGAGAAGAGTATTGATGCATGGCTTCTTTGTGTCATGTGCTTGTGACTTGAAAAATACTTGGTGCAGAGTGTGGTATTGTAAGCATCTTGATTTAGGTAGAATTGGTTCAGATTTGTTCCTTTATTTTCAAAAAAAGTACATAAGGACATAAATCTCAACACTGTAAAAAGTACACATCATCTAAATGTTAACATTAATACTTAATGACTGCTAATCGTTCCAACCAGAAGTATCACTCCAATGGCACTTACATCAGCCTTCATAAAAACTAACCTGCCAGAACCCAAAACAACTGCTTAACTGACTTTACTTGCTTCTTAAGAAGTTGGGATATGCAAACGCTGTGCTGTAATGTATATGTGACAAATAAAGGCTTCTTCAAAAAACCATAGACCTGACTGAGAAACACAGAGGGTGAACCAAGAAGAGTTTACTGAAACACTTTCAAAAATTTCATCCATAATGCTCAAAATTTAATGTGTTTAAAGATCTGCAAATGCATATGCAAATCGAGTTCAAAAACCATGCCCTTTAGTATGCAATCACTTCAATAAACCTTCCTTTTTTTCTAGTTTTGTAAGCACTTGCAAATGAAATTAATTTAGCCCAGTAAAGTTAGTAAAATATACACTTTGGGTTTTTACATGAATATTTACATGAATGCTGCATATTTACATGAATTAAATAATACAATTGCTTAATATACCTTAAAGCAATTCTAGTAATTTTCTTATTTATGTAAAAATTAGATTTGTTTGTCATGTTTGAACCATTTAATTATTTTCTTTCAGCATTGAGTAGTCCAAACTTGAGGTGACAAGGGACTGAACAAGTAAATCAACAAGTCTGAATGGCCTCTGTGGAAAGAAAAGGAGCCTGTTGATATCAAAGAAGGAGAAACCTGTACTCAAAATGGCTGGGTATCCATGCAGCTGGGTAACTACTGGAGAGAACAAATAATGGATTAATCTAAGACAGGGGTCTTTAATCTTTTCCTCAAAGGACTAGTATGGCTTCAGGTTTTGCTTCCAACCAAACAGGAGCCACACCTGATTCCACTTGTTTAATCAGTTCATCTGGCTCTCCAATCAGCTATTAAGTTTTCCTCTTAATTGGGTGGAATGAAAGCCTGCAGCCACATCGGCCCTTTTCAAATAGGATTGAAGACCTCTGATCTAACCCAACAAGATGAGTTGTTAATTTAACCTAGTGTGTCGTCCAGAGTTTGAGTGCCTGGTTCATTTCTATCTTATTTGAGAGTTACTATTGTTGTTCCTTGCAAAAATGCCTTTTATTTAATATAAATGATTATGCTAACAGGTAAATAACCTACATGTAGCCATACAGATAAATATTACTACATACAAACTACATTTAATACTGGATTATGCAAATAATACATGCAATAAACACTCACCCAGAGTTTAACTGGCCATGCTGTATAGGTGGGAGGGGGCTGTATCTTCAGGGACATACACAAGATAAGTCTTGCTGGGATCAGGTGATAAGCTGCTATACATGACAAGATGTCCATCAGACATGCTGAGATCCATGCAGGAACATGAGTACCTGAGTGAAGAAAGGTGAAAATGAGTAGTATGTCATCAATATACTGTAGCAGTGTCATTAAAAGCAATGTCTCACTGAGAGACTAGGTATAGAGATAAATAGAAGAGGCCCAAACACTGAGCCTTGTGAGACTGCAGGAATCTGCATTGAGTAGATATGGGTGCCCTGCATGTCACCTGACAGGACCATCACTCCACGTAGAAAGCAAACCACCATCATTAATCTTATTAATTCTCTCTTCAGAGAAAGTCATCAGGTCATCAGCAGTTATGCGGAGTTTGGTTGAGGAGAAGGAGAAGTTTAGAAGTGTAGAAATAATATTATGGCGCTAGCAACAGATGTCATTAGCTTCCACAATTAGAAGGATGTTTTGGCAGCAGTCAGGGGATGACTTTGATAGAAGTGATATGAGAGATCATCATCAAGTTGAGATTTCTTACGTTTCCCTGATTTCCCTTTACGGCAGCTAGTTGGGATAGGGTTACATCGATGTCTAAAGCTGAGGAAGGTCAGTTGAAGGAGAGGTCCAGAGGTCCAGGAGAGGTGTTTCCTCCCTTGTGTGTTGGGTGGCATTTGTTAAAGGACAAGTCAAAAGAATACCAGAGAGTTAGAAGTTCTGATGTTTACTTGTATGCAGGAAGCAAAAGTATAAATTTTCATTCATTAGAGTTTCTATGATTGATTTGGGTTTCTTATGAAGTTCATTTTCTATATGGATTTTCCTCTAAATTTCTTTCAATATAGAAACAATAAATTTAGCAAAAACAACCCCTTTTTTATCCCCCTCCCTCTCTATCATGGGGCACAGACAGCTTTCAAGCTAAAAGCATCAAATGCTGTTGTTGTACCTGCATTACCACCCCTTCATCACATGGATTTTTAAATTAATATTTCAGTGCCTTCTTGCGTCTATAGCTTACAAGTTAGTCACCACAGCTGCCATATAACATAAAGCTTTTCTACTTTCTTAAGTATCTTTTCATTCCTGTGTAATCATTTCCTTGGTAATGGTAACACAAATAATACCTAAACTATATACTGATCTCACTCATAAAACCAACCCTGCTCCATCCTCCCACAGATTCTGCAATAGTCAAACATTACACATTTATAAAGCAACTCTAATTTCCCATGCCCATGTACGGGCTGTGATAAGCCAAGGTCTAGTTTGTTCACAGTAGGCAACTAAGGTGTCTGGGCAAATTAATCAGGTTAGTCAATAGACACAGAGTAGTAGTCAGTAGAAGTACAACACATACTTGAGTACAGTAATGCATTTCTATTTAGTACTATAAATCACTGCTCAAGGCATATACATAGATATTCATCATGAAAAATAAAGCTTGTTTTATGTAACTTTTCTGTAAGTCACTTACAATAATGCATTAAATTGACCCCAAAACACCCCCCTCCACACCTTCACACATACCACTTTTCACATGATTGATTACGCCCTAAGTGCTGTTCCATTCTTATTCATAGATTACTACAGCAAACATCAGCTTTGGGTCTTTAAAGCTTAATTCAAAGCCATTCATTCAGAATGAAGGAGAAGCTCACAATGTCTAACTGTAAGTGGATTTTGACATACCTTAGGATGCACAATAATGCAACATGAATTGAAAGAGGAGGTAGTGATACTCAAAAACTGTGGATTAAGGTGTGTATCATTTACTTTATCCTTTATCCTAAAATTTGTAATGATTAGCAGTGCCTTTTCCATCTAAGGGGACAAATGAACCCAAAAAATATGAGCAGTATCACAAAGCAACCAGGTTTTCACCCTTTAATTTGTCATATAGAGACTTCATTTTAAAAGTGCCAGATTTTGTAAAATTATATGCCAGATAATGTAAAATTAATGTCAAATGTAACTAATGTAAAACCTGGTTTACGACACTTATCTATGAGCTACAGTAAAACAGAAGCATATAGAGGGACTCTAGATCCTGAGTGGGTGCTTGATAAAGCACATCTGAGATATAGGGTTAAAGGGAATTGAACCCTTAATTAAGATTGATCCAGGCCCACAGGGCTGAGGAGAAATTGTCCATAAATTTCTGTTTCCTTTCCCTGAACTTGCTCTGAACCATTGTTTTCTTTTGTCAGCTCATTTGCTCCAATCTCTAGATTCTTGGTGTCCCCTCAACCTGATGACTGGCTACGTGTTATGTCACCGCTGCATACAGTGCTTTGTGAGTTTTAATATTTATTCACTAGTTGTACTCACAGAGCACAACCTTCAAATACTTTAAAATACCCCTCCCCTTCTTTTTAGTTCTGCCCTTTTAAAATCTGTCCAAAGCACAAGAATAATTTTAGGCCCCCTTTCAGTAGTAACTGGTTTTATAGCAGTGCATACATTTGCTGGTAATGCTAGATCATTTATGTAAGGTTTATGTCAAAAGATAGTTATGGAGTTATGGATAGACTGTTTAAATTTGTTATATTGATCCTCATTTTATTAATTATTAGTTTAGAACACATTCTTTAAGCTTTGAGACATCCTCTATGAAATGCCTACTGTAAAAAAGAGGGCTCAGGTGTAGAATAAAGATCCATGTGCAAAGTGTATTAAACAGCAACATAGTCAAAACCGACCAGGTTTGTTAACATAAACTTCAAGATGGCAGATAAATCCAAAATCACAATCCAAAGAGCAAACACAGGGGGAGAGCAAATTAAAAAAAAAAAAAAAAGATTAGTGTGTGTTAAAGTCAGGCAAGAGCTAGGAAAGCTAGGAAGGTAAAAAAAACAAAAAAGTAAAAATCAGAAAAGGTAAAACAGGTCATACACAAAAGGCTATCCTAGAAAGCATGACTCACACCGTACAAGAATGTAGGGCAAATGTAAAGCTTCACATCTACAAAAAGTCCATATGCTTTTTATAGCAGTTCAACAGGAAGTGAGAGAAAACTTGGGTGAAGGTGCCCTCTGGCGCCTGGAGGCCTGGAGGGGGTCTGGATGTTACACCAACCTGTCATCTTACATTTTTCGAAGTGTATTAACATATATTTAATACATGATCTAGAATTGGATATCTCTTAACTGAAATGATGAAGGTACATTTTAATTAAAAAGGATTATAAAGTACAATTTTATTTCTATCTCATACCTATCCCATATGGCAAATGAAAGGAATGACATTAATACCCCCCAAACCTACAACATTTATCTTGCATTTATAACTGTTATGTAGCACTAATGCACACCTTCTACAAATTAGACTGTATAAGAAACCTATAGATCAACTAACTGAATATAAACGGAATGGAGGCTTCAAGGCTTCATGAATGTGCACTTAGTAAAATCATTTTGGAATACTACATGGAAAACTCTGCAGCCCTGTTACAAGCTTTGACCTTTCATAAGTCATCCAAAGCTGCTTTCTGCAATGTGTGTGAATGTCTCCTTAACATGTTGCAAAATTTCATGATTGGCAGGGGCTGGTTGCTGTAATTTTATTTTAATATAAGAATAGGGTTTAAACCACTCCAGCTTTCCTTAACCAACTCAGAATGCAGTGCACTGATTTGATCTCACTCAGGCAGGCCCATGGATAGTTGATCTCCTGCCTGTCTGAGTCGTCAGTGAAGAGCAATGACCATAAATGTACACCCCTGATAATGGAAGAATCAGCAAAATTAAACTCTCCATCACAACACATCTGCTTTTATGTTCATGGGAAATACCTTGCAGGAGAAACAGCTAGCATTGCTGAAGACCCAGCTATGCTATTTGCCTTAAGTGGCTGGTAGATCCCTAGGGCAGAAAAGTCATTCTCCCTTGTTGGCGTCTAATTTTTATGAACATGCTTGCAGGCTTCTTTATAGTTTGTATGGACCTTTACCCTCAATCAACAGTGGTGGTGACACCAAGGATACTTGGAACAATTATTTAAAATATTTGCCGTTACCTATAATGTAAAAATGTGTTTTTGGTCTATGTTTGTGTTTTGGTGGAAATGTTTGCAATCCAAAAGACAAAATTATCATCTTATTCCGCTCTGTAGCTTGATACATAGTATGTACAAAACTAAGCAGATTAATAGCCAGAAATTTTTATTTCCACTTTGAAAGGCTTCAACATCATTGTGGTGAGTTGTCAAGACCAGTGTGGCTGGCAAGTGATTCCAATTAGCAGTCAGTACAGCGTGGTAGTGCACTGCATGCCTTGAAGAACACAAATGTTATTTGATCAATTTCCTGAGCCCTAAAAGGCTCAGACTGGTTATCCCAACTGAATCACTAATTTGAAGGAAGGCGGTCTGCCCTGAGCTCTACAAATGTCTGAAATCATGACAAATGTTTGAGAGAGGAGAATACGCTATCACTGAATAAACTCCTAAACTCTTACCACTCTCACAGGGACATAGGAAGGACAAGGCAGACTTTTTTCAACAAAACATCCTCATAAACCCCTGACCCTCACAACACAGACACAAAAGCAGTGGCTGAATAAGCAGTGACACACTGAGGCTAATGAAAGAAGCACCAAATGTCTTGAACCAGATATAGCTTCAGTATATTTCACAGAACTCACTTCAAGTAGCAGCTACATGTGTAGTTTTTTTCAGGCAACAATTTTCAGCATCAATTTTTACCAAGGTTTCTGGACACATCTTTGTATTTATTAAATGTCAAGTAATAACATGGCAACTGACAGATTCTGTAATGTTTCATAGTGAAAACAGGATCTTTCTTACAGTGGTCTGTCAACAGCTATGCAGGGAAAGTGTTTACAGAGCTGTAGGAGGTAAAGCCAGTTGACGAAATTGCTTTAGAAACACTTTGCATCTATGCATGCTGCGTGTGAGGCAGGCAGATACTGACACACGTGCAGGTATGCAAGTCTTTATAAACTGTAGCAATCAAAACAGAGATGTTATCTACGAACAAAGTCAAGTTGCAGGCAATGGTCAGGCGATCAACAAACAACATGAACTAGGCAAGACTATGGGCAAAAACCAGAAAACCAGAAACAAGATTGAGAACCAGAACAGTAATCTAAATACAAAGGCTTGGTCATGACTGGGAAAAAAAATGCACACAGAGCAAATGTATGGAGCAATGCGGCTCTGGCGTGGTAGTTCAAGCATGTATGTAACATCACTGATTCATTGCAAAATTCTGAAGGGACCAGTGATTCTGTTTGACAGCTTTCTGCAGCCTTCAGTGATGCACAGGTCTTTGGTCGAGCACACCCGATTGCCAGGTTCATACATGGGTGTCTGTCTACGATGTCTGTCTGTGAACTTTTTGGTGAGCTGGGCCACTTGCTCCAGGTATTGATGGGCCTGTTCCCACAACTGTTCACTTCTCATGGAACAGCTGTCCACTACATGTGAGTCAGTGCAGTTAGCATTACAGGGGAACAAAGACGGCTGGTACCCTAGGATGGACTGGAACAGATGAGGTTTGGTGAGCAGGATGACACAAACTTGTTGATGTCCAGGAACATGTTTGGTCACCAGTACTTGCCTTGTAGTATCTACTGTGTCCTGTAGTTGCTGGTGTGGCCCGTGGCATGAGAAGTTTGGGCTCATGTGATCAATTTGTACCGGAAGAGGGGGTACACAAACTTTTTCCCCAGTAGGCACTGTCTGGGGGTTCTCACCTCTGAGACATTTTCAATCTCTCTGTCTAGGTCCCAAGTCAAGGCCTCCACAAAGCGGGACTCAGGCAGGATACAATCCTTGGTGACTTCACAAGAGTGAGCTGGGTATACATGCTTGATGGGAGTTCAGCCTCTTGGTGTCTTGATGTATTCAAAGCTTGTGATTGGTATAGATTGTAAATGGTTACTGGGCCCCCGCCAACCGGTGTTGCCATTCCTATAAGGCGAGCTTGATGGTTAAAGGGAATTCTATGAAATCCTCTGATGAAGCATTGATAAAAATTGCCCAGAAAGCATTGCAGCTCCTTCACTGTGGTGGGGACTGGCCATTGAGTGACTGCTGACTTTGTTCTGGACCATGAGCACCCCCTCTGGCCCAATGATGTAGCCCAGAAATGCCACTTTATGCACATGGAATTCACACTTCTCATCTTTGACATAAAGAGGCTCGAGAGTGTTCGAGAGGCTGGGACAATGCCTTTCTGATGTGCAGGACATGCGCTACGTGGTTGGGGGAGTATAAAAGAATGTCTTCAATCTATGCAATGACAAACTTTCCCAGCATATGATGCAAGATGTCATTAATAAGGCACTGAAAGATTGCTGGTGCTGAAGATATGGCATTACGCAGTATTTGAAGTGGCCTGAGGTGGTGCTAAAAGCCGTTTCCACTCATCTCTTCCTGGATATGAATCAGGTTGTATGTGCTGTGTAGGTCGAGCTTTGTGAAGATTTTGGCCTCTCGTAACTGTTCAAGAGCCGCCAGCACTAAAGGCAGAGGATAGCAGTATTTCACTCCATGAAGAAGAAGGTGGCAGAAGCTGGAGATATGGAGGGGCATATGTACTCCTGTTTGAGGGCTTCCTCAATGTATTCCTCCATGGCTTGGGTCTTTTTGGCTGAAAGAGGGTTTACACAGTTGCAAGGTGCCACTGCCTTTCGCTTTACTGAACATCTCACTGAAGTCATGGTACTCTAGAGGAATTTCCACCTGGACTTGGGAATCTGGAATCTCTATGGTGTTTGAGGCAATGTTGATGGATGGGGCATGGAGACATTAGGCATGACAGTGAGTCGATCAGCGCAAAATCTCTTGTTCCTTCCAGGAGATCTGAGGGTTGTGAATCTGAATCCATGGGAAGCCCTGTACCACTGAGAACTTGGTGGTGATGGTAACAAGGAGGGAGATGCTCTCATGCTGCATAGTGCTGACATGGAGGGTGATGGTGCAATGCATGACACATGCCCCTCCAATGGGTCCTCCATCCAAGGCTTGCACCTTTAAAAGGTGTTGCAGGAGTTCTAAAAGGCAGCTGGAGCTTTATGGCAAGGGTAATGTCAATGAAGTTTCCAGCTGCACCGGAGTTGTTCAGTGCTGAACCATAAGAGACATTCCCTGAGTGCATGCTCTGTACTGGCAGCACAAAATTGTGAGGAATGACTCACCATGTTGGAGCAAGATGTGGAGGGTGCACGCTCGGAGGTGGGCTGCGGAACTCTGACGGAGGACCATGAGGGGCACTGTGCCACCTGGTGCTTGGGCAGCCAAAGTAGAAACTCAACCCCTCTTGATGTCACTTCTGTCATTCCACCTTGTTTAATTCGATTTGGCACAAATGCATTGGCACAGAGGTCTGGACAGGAGGGATGTTCATGTGCATGGTCCCTTGGTATTTGAGGATTCTAGATGAATGGACATGTTGATCAATGCGTCAAGAGACACCCAATCATCATGGCATGTGAGAATGCCATGGCATGTGAGCTCCATGAAAATGTCAGCGTTGAGCCCTTGACAGTACACGGCTTTAAGTGCTGGCTCATTCCAGCCACTGTCTGCTGCCAACCTACGGAAGCTCAGCACAAATTCCACTGCGCTTTGGGTCCCTTGCTTCTGAGTGAGAAGTTTCTCTCCGATCTCCTTGCCCTCAGGAGAATGGTCAAACACTCACTGAAAGAGTTACAAGAAGCTCTCATTGGAGGTCATGTGCTAGCCTCCCTGGGATCAGATGACTGAGGCCCAGCCCAGTGCCTTTTCGGTGAGCAGACTGATGAACTGGGCTATTTTAGTGAGAGTTGGAGTTAGAATTGGAGTTTGACACTGATTCCAACATTGACATGACTCTGCATTGCTTTTGCCCACCCTCTTCAATTTTTGAAATGTCAAAGGACAATGTATTTTTCAGAATATTGTATTTCCCTGATATTTTTTTTCCTAGAAAGTATATGGTTTTTTTTTGGAAAATAAAACCTGAAAATTAATATCTCACCATCCCTTTCACACAGATATGGTTTGACTCAAGTCGTATGAGAAAATGCCAAAGTAAATGTTAAGGTTGAGGCAATGTTAACATACCTAGTTAACTAGTTAAACATATCTAACTATGTTTAACTAGGCACAAAGGTCTCATAAGATAAAGTATGTTTAATAAAAAAATAAAAATAGTAAAAATACTATTCACTCATCTATAAAGGTGGGATTCTGAGTTTTCCATCAATAACTAAAACTCAAGTTTCAGCATTTCTGTGTCCTCCATACACCTCTCATTCCATTTATTTCTCTCCTATTCTCTCTCATCCATCACTGTGATCTGTTTATCTTTTTGCTGTTGACATAGGAGCTTGTGGCAGTTACTTTCCAGATTGTCTTGTACTTCTACCTCTGATGCTGAAAGTGATTCCACCACTCACATCACCTATGATTAATGACTCTCACTGGGATTCTGCCACTGTGGATTTATCTGTTTTTTTTATCTGTTCGTTCTTTTTTCCTTATGTAAATTCATTATTGATATACTGTATAAAAAGCACTTTCGATAGTTTATCAGACACCATTAATCAATATCCAGTTTAAAAGTAGACATTCTCTGTCTTGTAAACCAATCTTTTCTTTTAATTGAACTTGCTCTGGGACTGCCAAAGGGACTTCTTTTTAAATCTTTCTTATAGTGTAAAGCAGTCATGCCAAACCTTAGTGCTGGAGACAACTGTGGACTCATCTAAAGCTCGGGTCCAGCTCTAATTCAAATAACTTTATATGATTATATGATTTTGATGTAGTATAATATGATAACAATATATCACTACCTGGAACGCATAACGTTAGAGTAAATAGGAAGTCAATCAAGAATACATTCAAAAAACAAAAACAGCATAGTACAGGATTTCTACCCTGATGCTCTTAGTTTCTTCCACGTGTACTTTCAGTAGTTTCTCAGCAGTGCATGCAGTATGTCACGTCAAATGTCTGAATGATTATTATTTTTTTGAGACACAAACAAGGAACTATAGACATGAATGTAAGTATGGGTTTAATGCATTATAAATGAGTATGGATTGATACTTATGTGCCTGTGCACACTTTGATGTAACAGTGCAGCCAAATACTGTAGACGTGATGTAGAAGTGTCAAGGTTATCTGTTAGGATATCTCAAGATTGTACTCTACATACACCTGCATATATGAAACTGTAAATGTGTGAAATTGTTTTATTTTATTGTTTAATGTATTATGACAGTAGAGCTAATGTAAAGCACATTATATAAATAAAACTCTGAGGCGCTGGCCTTTAATTCTCTCATGACACAAACAAACGTGAAATTCGTACATTTTACAATCAGCATTCATTTCCATTGATAAAAGCACAAAGGGCTGTATGCAGAGTTGAGTTAAGCGCTACTTAGATAGTCGTGTGGCAGGGCGGAGTTTGCCTAAAGCAAAAGTGTGCCTCAGATACACATGATTCTGACTTTAATTAATTGTCTCGTTCCTGTATCATAAACAGAACATAAAACACAAAACAAGCATGCATCTCTCTCTCTCCCTCAGCGTCTCCAGCCGATCCTTTATCCCTCTCTCCCACTGATTAACCAACTCAGTGCCAGGCGTGCATCCTTTAATACAATTGCTAGCTCAGTATAATGGCAAACAATTATGTAATAAAAATGTAATGTTGTTATTACTTGATAGCATCTTTGATTTTGTGCAGATAACATCTAGCACTATCTTACACTGAAAAGTGGCCTGTCCCAATGATGCAGGGTATAAAATGCAGTCTATGGAATAATGATGTCAAGGGTATAGAATCCACAGCGCAATGGCAGTCATCACTTGTCTAAAGCAAGATTGTGCAGCAGCTCTTTCCTGCCTTTTTTTGGGATGCAATGTAAACGTATCAGTCATTGCACAACTCTTTTATTTGGTACAAGTTGCTCCAAAGAATGACTTTCTCTAAAGAGTTTACATGCTATCTTTCAGAACCAAATATTGAGGGGAGTCTCATTTCCAGCCAATTCCAGTCTTATTTCCAGTTTTGATTTTTGCAAAGACATTTCTACCTCAGATTCCCTGTCTATTTTTTGTGACTGAATCTTAGATGGGTTTTGGCTCATAGGACATACACACTATAACCAAAACAACACTGCTCCCATTGAATCTAAGTTAAATATCTTAGATCGCTATCTAGATTATTGCTGATCGCCTTGTTGTTGTGTTATTTTCTTTTCTTCCAGCACTTACCATATGGCAAAGATGGCCAACTAATTTGACCATCTCAGCCTGAGTTTTGGTTGATGGTACTTGGTCAGATCAAACTTTTTCAGCAGGCCTTTATTTCTAAGAGTGTACTGATGACAGTATAAGCATGCTTATACACAGATGGACCTCCTCTGCCTAGAGCCTCTAACAAATTGACTCCAAACTATACAAGTGCCCAATAAATATACAACAATTGCAGTTTATATGGCCTCTGTGTGGCCCTTGCAGGACAGGGCATGTGCTTTGAGTGCAGTTGTGAACACCCCCCAATGTACCACTGGCTCAGCTGGTCCAACTGTGCCTTTTAAATGTAGCCAAGTGGGTTAAGTTCATTAAGATTGCTAGTGTTACAAGTGTTTTATTGTTCTTGGCTGCCCCCTCTGGTGCAATACCAGCTGCTTATAAGCATATGCATGTAAGCAGATGTGTTTGCAAGCGGCTGTTTTATTTATGCTTGATGTGTTGCCCTGTCCCAGTTCCAGGGTCTCTGATTAGATCCTGAGCTCAGGTTTCCATCTGTGAATTTTCTGTGCATGTTCTCTGTGTGTCCAAGTGAGTTTCGTTTAGGTGCTCTGGTTTCTTTCCACCTCTCCAAAACTAATATTTGGCTTGAATACTCTAAATTGCCTCTAGGTGTGAATGAATGTGTGAATATGTGTGCATGATGCCTTGCGATGGACAGGCATCCAATCTAGGGTGTATTCCTGCCCCAGGCCAGTGTTCTTGGAACAGGTTACAGATTTACCGTGACCTGACCAGGATAAAGAATGAATGAATGTTTTTATACAAGTGCATGTCTTTAATAATGTATCATAAGGCAATTAAACCTTTACGAAATTGTTTTGGAATGGTAAAACACGAGAAACACGTCATTAATATGAGTTATATTCTTTACTCATAACATAACCTAGCAAACAGCTTTTATGATTAAGCCAGGTGCATTACAGAAAAAAACATATCAATGTCAGCCAAGCTAAAGAGAGCTCAGTGAGGAAAAACAGCCCTGTGTTATAAGGAGCGATGCTCACAGACCTCAGGCAAAAATTTTCGAAGCATGTGAGTGGGTGGCCTTGGAAGTTGATAAGTTATGGCATAAAAATCTGTTCCTTCCTTTCATCTGTTTCTCCCTTTACTTCTCTAGTGTGTTGACACCTGCCCTGCATTTGCTTTAGTATGACTCTGAAGCTTCTAGTGACTCTAGTGTGCTCTGTTGAATATTGTCTCCTATAATGGGCCTCTGGTAGGGGAAAAAATCACTTTATAGCAATTTAACTTGGAAAAAAAAACAGCCAATATTTCACACTCAACTGTTCCCCATCTGTTGTGTCTACCAAAGAAGTGAAGCAATCAGATTTATTTTAATTGTAATATTTCTGAGGTTCATTAATTATCATTACCAAATTAAGGTTTCAAGTGCAGGTACTGCTGCAATAGCATTCTGTAACTGAAATTTTCTACATTGCAGAGACTGAACTAGGGAGACATTTACAGGTTGCCAAATGTTTGAGACCCATCTGTGTTGGTTGCACCCCTTAAGTGCATTTACTCGTCCAACAAAGAGGGCTAGGTCAGAAAAGAATTGCAAAAAAAGATTACATTCACACAGCCAATGGGAATTGCAAGGGAAATTCCAAGGTCATCTGTGTTTAAATCTCTTGTCTCTTGTTTCAGTCTCTTGTCTATCCCTGCCATTAATCAACAAGATGCTGGTTATCAATAGGACTCTAATGTGCAAGGTCACTGTACACCTCCTATCTGACTGTGGCAACATGCACATAGTATTGACGTAAATACACTGAAAAGCATATTTTATTTAATTACTCAGCCTGCCATGCAGAAAATAGATCAAATATGCAAATCAGCATTTCTGTGATTTGTAGAACAGTTTACACAAAAGGAGATTTTAACCTAACCATTATTGCAAATATTAGCACACATTGTAAACCATTTTACTGCAAATTGTCTGGTGTTGTACCAAAATTGCAATACTGTAATAGACATACATATAAATACAGTACTTTTTCTAAATACAGCTGTTTTTATTACAACCATATTTATTATATTCATCTGTGTGCGTGCACGTCAGTCCTGTTTTTTGCAGGTAGAGGAAACTGGAATATCTGGAGAAAATCTGCGTGGACCCACGTGGGAACATGTGAAATTCCACACAGACTGTAACTGGATCTTAGAATCAAACCCTGGGCCCTGAAGCTGTGAGACACTAACACTACCTGCTCTGCTACTGTGTCGACCGAAGTATAGTGAACCAGTCAAAAACATGGTTGGACATAAATGATCCAGTTGAAGTTTAGCTTTGCTAGGGGCTGTGTGTGAAAACAAGTGTCAACTATAGAAAAAAGAAATTCAATGTTTTTTTATAGAATCCCTCTATGACTATTGAGTTACAAAGAATGGTTTCAAAAACATGCACAACAGGTTCACTGGCATCCCTGTAGGTTTTGAAGTAAACGCTGGCGCTTGATATTTGAGACACACATCTCTTCCACCTGCTCAAGAATGCATTAAAATGGCTGCTACTTTCATATATTGTTTTATTTGTAAAGTCACAGAAGATGACACCTGACAGAAGATGAAGTACAGATGAACAACTCAGTCAGTCTGTTGTATACAGGGATTGCGTGCTACCTTACAATTCACCTGAGAACACAACCCTGCAATGGCTGCCAGAGACCCCACATCACATGGTCATAAGTCAGAGAAAGCTGTTAGGAATAGGAGATATGGAATGGTATGATTTATTACTCTGGACATTAGGATAGCTTGAGGTCCAAGAGTGGTAATAAAGAGAGAGAGAGAGAGAGAGAGAGAGAGAGAGAGAGAGAGTGGTCTTGGCCTCTCCAAAATATGGATTTACTACAGGAATGGCTCAGTTGTCTCAGGGTACATGAAAGGGATCATCATAAAATACTTTCATGCCATAAGCATAGATGTTATGAATCAGTCTTTAAACAGAATCTTAAGTATAGTAGTAAAGTCTCCAAATCATGTTTTGCAGTGCAAGTGTACTTCAGAGCACACGCCTTCAGAAAACTTGAACGTTTGAAACCTTGATAACAAATTGTGTGCGATCTAATACGTCTGACATACGTACATTTAGGTATATACTGAAAATGATTCATAAATAGTAATTGTGAAAATTACATCATTTAGCAAGAAAACAAATAAGGAAAGATGCTACAGGTGAATATTTGAATAATTTTTTTTAACAATTGATCTTTGCCATATATAGTTTAAAAAAACAGGCTTAATCTAGTTGAATATATATATAAAAACCACAGTTACACTTTGGTAAATGATGCTGTGTTGAAACTAAGCGTACTTCCACGACAATACTGAAATAAACATATTATCTTAATCTTTAAATGCTGTGGCATCTAAGGTGCAAACGTGGTGAATATCTAATATTATATCAACTTTACTACAACAATGTTAAGTTACAATTAAGATCATTTTCTCATTGTTGTGAGATACTTCTGTCTACACATTCTGCTAGTGCTATCTGCTCTTAAGATGTATTAATTTGCAGATACAATCTCTGTTCCTGTAGTGACTTTCAGGGTGCAATAAATCTCCCTGCAGGTAATAATTAATCTACGTGCACTAACACTGTCTTTTATTATAAACATTTTGGTAGAATTGGCCCAAATTGAATATTCATTAATGTAAATAAGGAAAATAACGTGCTATGTGGCTAATATGAAGGACATAATCCTCCACGGAGCCTCTTTGTGAATTAGCTTCACATTTTGAGAGTGATTTTTAAGTTTTATTCACTCAAACCTTTTGCAAATCAGTCACATTTACTGGTCATTTGTTTTTGTTTTTTTTTGTTGCTGCTGGCTTGTCGTGGTTTTTGGTCCACTGAAATATTAGTGATCCTAATGTGAAGACTTCCATATACTATAATTTCTGAATTTTGAATATTCATTCAACTTAATATCGAAACCTTCATTTTCACCAAAGGAGTAGAAATTTCAGCGGGACTGAAACAGGGTGGTAATTATACCGTCAACATTACTTAGGAGTTACCAAGCAACAGAAACCAGCCGTCTGAATTGGGTGCTATTATAAGACCCTTAAACTGTGCATATTTTGTGTCTGGAACTATTAACTGTCTGAATTAAGCAGCATCAGATTTAAAGATGTGAATGACAAGTAGGCAACTGAGACTGTGGTGTTTATTGTGACAAGTAAACAACAGAGTGTGAATGTAGTGTAAAATGTATTGAATTGCATGTATTTATTAGCAGTGTTAGATGAGAACATTGTGGGCTGCAGTGGCTTTGGATCTTCACTGCTCCCCAACAACCACTTTTACTAATTAACGTTTCTCAGTTGTTAAGGAGATCATTAGTTGGTACAAGGTTGGAACAGATTTGACAGCCTATTTAGCATGAATGCGATTTCTATAATCATACTTATATAAATGAGACTCAATAAAGGGTTCTACTTGTTTATATGACAGTCTTGGCCAGACCACTTGTTTTGACAAAAATAAAAAGCTATAAGAATTAGAATTCACTATTAAAAACAACTGTAAACTATCAGACCTCTTAATTATGAAAGAGGAGTTTAAAGATAAAATTAAAGCAGGGAATGTAACAATTTTTATCCCTCAGTTGCTCAACCTGTAGATGGATATAATTAGATTTATGAGAGGCAGCAGCAATGCCAAAGGACAGTGAAAGGCTTTGTGTTCTTGTACATCTGAGTTTAATTTTAAAATTGCAGGCAAGGAAAGTGAAGCTGAAGGAGACTAACAGGGTTGAAGGAGTAAGTCTGAAGGAGGGTCATGATCAAGAAGTAGTATTAAATTTGATGACATAGGCCTGTTAATCATACTAGGCATTAACTAAAAGATTTTATGACATTTTTCATTTTCACATATCAAACATTAACCTTTCATGAACTTTTTTATTTGAGCAACAATTTTATTTTATTAACAACTCGGTGATTTAGCAAGAAATACTTTAGGTTCATCAACACACACCAACATTAATACTCACTAAAATTTCCTTGCAAAATGCAATGCTAATACCCCTTAACAGATAATAAACCAGTAACCTACCAGTATCAGCAGATCACCTGTATGGTGAATGATAGAACATTGAGAATCACAATGATGAAGTACAGACGCAGACAGCACCAAGTATAGAGAAACCCGGGCCCAAATAATCCTGGCTGCCTAAACAGCAACGAATATGTCAACACAGTTGTACTGAGTCAAATCATTATTATTTTATATACATATTTTTATTATTATTATTATTATTATTGTTATTGTTATTGTTGTTGTTGTTGTTACTATTATTATCAGTATAGATATGAATATAAAATAATGTATAAAAATTAAAAAGATATGTATATAAACATGTTTTAAACTATATTTTGTCATCTAATTAGTAATAGTACTGTTTTCTTTTATTTTCAGTGATTCACATACTGTAACACAAGCTTTAGCTATAAGGGACCTTGAACTTGAAATACATGTAATGGCTCAACTTTAGTAATTGTTAAAAGTAAAAAAAAAAAAAAAAAAAAGACAAATTAAAAAAATCATTTGGTACATGTATAAATCTGTGGCATTCTGTCTTTTATAAAATAAAATACAAAGAAAAAGTGATGAAAGGAAGCTGAACAAAAACTCATAATGTGCCTGGTTTAGATCGACCATGAACAGAACCAATAACATGAGCTCTAGGGAAACGACGTCCAGGTGCAGGATAAAAACTTAGCCTTCTGTGGTCCAGATGCGAGATACTAAACATAATGTCTGATACCTGGTGTCTTCTTGATCTCTCCCCATCCGCTCTTATCTGAAGTTAATATGCACACACAAGTTAGCGCACAACTCTGACTTTGTACTCTTTACTCTAAAAACTGTAGCCTATAGTGTAAAACATTGAACACATATACTTTACACTTGGGATGCATCAATCAGAATGAGAATAAGTGCATGTTTTTTGGTAATCATCGATACTGACAATGGTATTAAAATGAATAACCTACTTAATATTAATTAGAGGAATCTGGAGGTTTCACAGAACATGCCATTTGGCTCTGGTTATGTTTCTCATTCTTCATAACAAAATTGATTTTAAATTAAGTGAATTAGTTACTTTGGATCAAGTAGGGTTGCAATGGAGAAAATCAGGTTGTGTAGCACTTCAGAAAAACACTTCTTTATAGCCGTAAACAAATATGTATCCTTGTTTTCATTCTGTCAGAATCCCTCCCTCATTGTCAAGGATTGATAGTGGCTAATCATCAGGAACAATACACTGGGTAAGACCCTAAGCGGTGGGGTTGGGGAGGGACATGGATGAGGACCACACAGCCTATGGGTAGCTCTATAAATAACACTTAATCAATGTATATTCTTTACGTAATCATGAATGCTGAATAGACCATTCATGTTATTCCAAAAGCCACATGAACAGAGGAGTAGCTTCCTCAAATCTGTATAAAACAAGAAACATTTCCAGTAAAGCTTTGCAATAACTTGCCCAGCCCATAAAAACAACCTCCTGTTCTTCAGGGAAATGTATAGGCACTAGTACAAATTCTCATTTTGACATATGTTCCAGCTTAGCTCTCATTGCGTATGACATTAAAGGAAAAGGGGACTCACTCGTACACATATAAAGTACGTAAACACACATACTGCAACAGTTGCAGCACACCGTATGCGAACAAAACACACTAGGCTCGGGCAAACTTGTAAACTATACAAAACTAAATCAAAACCAGAATGTCAGTCAGAACAAAAGACTTGGATTTGTCACTGGCAGAAAGTATGAGTGAGACTCCATGAAGATCTTTTAAGGATCTGGGTTATTTACAGTGTATGTCTGATAGTGAACCGGTGTACCTAATCAAAAGTGCAGTGATTTTGAAATCACTAAATTGTGACCTGCACATTTTTAGCTGGCTGAGGATCTTGGGGAGTGGAATCTGTGTTTTTGACTATTGCAGGTAGTGGTTATTTGCTGGGGAAACTGGGAAACTGAATTTCTGTTTTCAACTGTGGCTGGCAGTGACGATACAATGAATAAGTGAGGCACACAAACAAGGTTGTGCACAAGAACACTGTTGTATTTGATGAATTTGACAAGAGATGCATCAGTTGTTGTTTTTTTTATCCTATTTAAAACAGGCGTGATCTTAAGTGATGTCATTGCCATTATGTGAATTGCAATAACACAAAAAAAAACCCCACATCAAGCCAGACTAGTGATCATGATCACAGAATCACTGCAGTGGGTTTATATAATACCTGCTTATGTCCTGATACAAAAGCCAGAGAAGACAATAGAATCTAATGGAACCAACAGCTACAGACCCAAAATAGAAGATGGCTTCCTTTAGAACAATCTTTCTGCAAACAAGTTGTACTTCACCATTCAGACACTACATCCTGCCTGTCATTGGTGAGGAGCAGCCAGAAACTTCAGTTTGAATCCAGTACTGCTCATCAACTCAAGCTCAATTCCCCTATGCATAGACACTAGTACCATGTACAGAGAAGTGACAAAAAAAGGCACAGTCTGGTCCTCTCACTACCATGATATGTCTATTTTGTTATAACCTTTGCCTCCATATCTCTTGAATGCCCCATAGTGGATGTGCAAATTAACATCCCAGGGTGTTATGAGTTTTGGGAGGCATTCAGGAAAGACACAGCATGTGCTCGGCCCCCCTTACAGATACTATGGCTTTGCCATTGATTTGCTCTCTGATACCACCCTCCTATGTTACTATCAGTAAGGACAAACAAACATTGAAAGCAAAGCAATGGAAGAGTATACTGAAATAGCACCAAGACAAAGATACAGCAGGCATTCCACATCTCCTGCATGATTTCCTGCAGGATTCTGATTTGTTTAAAAGAAAACAATAAAGCCTCAGACTGTGCATTGATTTTTGTAGCCTTAACCAAATCACAGTCAAGTATCATTATTCACTCTCTCCCATGCCTTCATTCTTGTTGCTGTTCTACTGTTTTGTTTTGTTTTTAACTAAACTTGACATCCATAGTGCCGAGATCAGCGAAGAAGACAGCATTCATTATCACTTCAGGTCACTCTGACTCTTTGGTAATGCCACAAGGCTTGGTCAGTGCCCCCTCAGTGTTCCAGGCGTTTGTAAATTATGTTCTCCAGGACATGCTAGGTAAATTCATTTCAGGTAAGATTAGACAAGTTCATTATGGCACACATTCTAAAACATCCTAACCCAAACTTGACTTTTATAGTCTATGTAGATGCCCCATAAGAAGGGGTGAGGGTTATTCTATACCAACATCATGGCTCTTCAGTCGAGATGCATCCCATTGCATTCATTTCTACAATAAAGTAAAATAAAATAAAATAAAATAAAATATAAAAGCATTGTTGGCCATCAGGCTACCCTTCAGTGGCACCATTGACACTAAGGGGCTGAATATTCTTTCACTGTATTCACTGATCATAAAAATATAGAGAATTTGAAATTCAAAATATCTCATGCCTTGTCAAGCTAGATGAGTATTATTCTTCTCCTATTTTAAGTTGAAAGCCTCTAGGCCTGTATCAATGAATGGCAAAGCTGATGCCATTTCCAACTTATATCCTTCCAACCCGAGAACCAATATGGAAGACACAATACTCAGAATCATGCTTTATAATTAAATAAATACTATCTTTCAGCTTTCACTTTTCACTGCTCAAACCCATAGCCCCTTGTTGGATGACACAAAATATAAAGTCCTGTGTCTAATAAAGTCAAAGTGGGAAAGCAGTAAAGTCATTCAGCCTATGCACAGAATAGATTTCGTCAACTATGCCTGCTATAAAAGGCATTAATAATAAAAGGGTTATGTGAATGTGTTTTCTTTACAGTTTACAGAGTCATGCACTGTGACATGAGTGCTGATTAAAATTCAGCGGTTGGGATTTGAAGTAGTATTTTTTCCCCATGTTTAGTCTGAAAGTCAAAGAAAGTATAGGCAGGTAGTCAATGAGTTTCCCCTCTCGTGTCAGTCACTTAAACCACAGTCTTAATTGCAATATGACTCAGATTCATAGTCAGTACATAAATAAGTATAGCTGTGGACCAGCTTGCATTATTGTATGACCATCAGATCAAGAGCATAAAAACAAATTATTGAGATTATTTTATTATCAAAATAGACATATTCATTTTAACAACATTGTTCTGGAGTTTTCACTGGCTCAGAGGAACCGCTTGCAGCTCTTCGCTATTGCCATAACACTGTTTTCATCATAGTATACAACAGTACAGCATGATATTATGGAGAAAAGAGTATATTATCTTGAATAATCTTAACTATCAAAAGGAATATAAATATCTGGCTGTTTCTGTCCTATTTGTTGCGTGTATGAACACTGGCTTTACTTTGTAGTTGACTTTCTTCAGTGACATTTTTCAATGAAGTAATGAATCGTTTTTCCATTTTAGGCTCAATCTCAATTTCTTTTCAGACTTTTGTTGCTTTTGATGCTGTATTTCACTCTCTTGGAAGTTGGGACGTTGAATCTATAACTGTGTATTTTGACCTTTTCTTTTACATTTTACTTTTCAGCTTTAAACACAGCTAACTTGTAGCTGATACCCTTTCACCTATTCCAGTCTAGTTCATACTAGATTAATTGTACATAATTGCATTTTTAATACCTTGGAACATATTTAATTATCTAGTAAGGTGATAATTTGAAAACAACAGTGTATTTATTTCAAAACAACCTAAAAAATGACTCCCTAAAAGTAAAAAAAAACAAAAACTAAACAGATTGTGAAGTTGTTTTGCTACCATAATTCATGCTGAGGCAAAAAATAGGAAGAACCTAGAAAAAATATACATTTCAAAAGTTTAAATTTGCAGTTTGAAGTTAGGTACCGGAATAAACATCCATCTAGCCAGAGGTCTGTAGGGATTTATGGACATAGAATTAATTTACTTGTCCGTCTAAAGTCCCTTTTCATGAGCGTACCAGCCGCTCTGTGTTTTGAAGATTTTTAAGAGTCCATCACTTACTACTGTTCATTTCTGCCATTATTTTATGTTACTCTAAAGCAGTTCTGTCCATCTCACATGCAGAATCTCAGTATGGCAGAGATGCTAGCTGTTATTTTCTGCAGTCATATATTTAAGTGCAGCGAATCCATAGCGGCGGGACATATTTTGCTGAAACTCCTCTTTAAGTGTCTTGAGGCAAACACGATACTGCTCATTTGAGCGGAACTTGGTGATGTCAAAGCTCGGCGCATGAGGCATGTGGATCATATAGGCATTGGGTAGAACCACAAACTCGTATTCCTGCAAAGGAAACAGAAATGTAATAGAAATGTTAAAAATAAAACTATATAAACCTTAGTAGACAATATACTATCATACAACATGTCAATATAGGTGTTATGGAAGAAGGATGTCTTTTATATATCCTGTTTTTTTGTTATTTGAAGTTATAAATAATATATCATGTGATATATACATATATCATGTATACAATATAAATAAACGCTGATGTGAAATCATGGAGATAGGCATTAATAAATACACAGATGAGATACCATGTGATCTTAATATTTATCTTAGCCATCTGCTTAGTTTGGAACAGTGATTTAAACACAGGCAGGCCAGAAATCATTTGCTATGAGCACACTGCAGTTCTGGATCCTTAATAATAATAATAATAATAATAATAATAATGATAATAAAAATATTGACTGTAGAAGCATAAAAAGAAATATATTGAAAGCTGTGGGGATTTTTGTCTCACATGCATTATTTCTTGATCTATTTCAGTGAATTATATAAATAATTTCACGCTACTTCATTAACCCACGTGTTCTCATAGAAGTAATGTAATTTCATTAGTGGAGAAGCCTCTTTTTTAGTAATTAATATTATGTGGGTTTTATATACACATTATATATTTATATATGATATTTAATGCTTTCTTGAGTACAGTATTCTATATGCGTGAAACCAGTAAAAAAAAACCTTAAAATCAGTGTAGGCTGTATTCTGTAATGTATTACATTAACCTCTCACATGACCATCTGTTTTTATCACTCCTGCAGTTCATTAAATACATCACAGTAATATATCAAATTCAAGCTAGGTGGCTTCTTCTTCTTCAGGAAATTACTTTTAATTTTTGTCATTAAATCTAGAGTATGTGTAGAGGGAGCAGACAGCTCATATTAGTCGATTTACCTGTGCATCAAGCTCCATAATGTGGGCCACTTTGTTCCAGCCGAATCCCACAAATCTGCGGTCATATTCTGGACTGTCCCTCCTCACCATCACATACGGCTCAAAGTCGGCCTCCCACTGCACTCTGTATGGAGTTGTGGCTGTCCGCCATTTTGCAAAGTTGGTCGGAGCGTGGCCTTTTGTCCATACATGATATCTGAAGAATTGAAAGACTTGAAGTTGTAAAATTACAACAAACTTGATAAGAATTCATGTTTAACCTTTTAATGTGCAACACATTTAAAAATAGACTAACCCAGCTAAGTTGTGTCAATTGACTTTCATATGAATGCAGAGACCATAAATCACATTGTGTACTCATAAGAGATGATGTTCTGAGCCTGAGCCTTCAAGGACTTGCCCTAGATACAAAACTATAGATGGCTACTAAATTCATCATGCATCCACGTTATTCTTAGATCAGAAAGCAGGGCAAATATAGACTATTTGGAGAGTCTCGCAAAGTAATGAAGAGTAATAAATTTATAGTAGTCCACAACTTTAATATTCTGGCATACTGTGTACAAGTGTCATATTTTATACTTTTAATTCATTCTGCCAGACCTGCTACCAGGGAAAGCTGGAAGATTCTGCACAAGATCCTCGCAAGCTCCACAACATCTTTTCTTCACTTCTTAACCCACTGACTCCTCCTTCACCATCTTCCCTGACTGCTGATGATTTTTTCAGCTGCTGATGACTTTTTTTGATGGAAAGACTGAAAAGAATCTACTAGACCATCTCTTTTACCCTGACTCCTACACAACATAGGATCTACCCTGACTCCTACACCTGACCATCACACCCATATGTAGTTCTTCCCCAAACTGTTGCCACAAAGTTGGAAGCACTTAATTGTGTAGGATGTCTTTGTATGCTGTAGCATGAAGATTTCCCTTTGCTGGATCTAAGAGGCCCAAACCTGTTCCAGCAAAAATGAGGTTCATGAAGACATGGTGTGTGAAGGTTGGAGTGGAAAAACTCGAGAGTCCTGCACAGAGCCCTGACCTGAACCCCACTGAGCAACATCGTTGCCTGACATCACTAATTCTTCTTTCTGGCTGAATGATCACAAATCCCCACAACCACACTCCAAAATCTAGTGGAAANAGAAGAGTGGAGGTTATTATAACAGCAAAGGGGGACTAAATCTGGTAAAACACACATGGGTGTGATAGTGTCCACAAACTTTTTGCTATAGAGTGTATATTGTAATAGTCTTTCTTTTTATTTGCTCATTTGTAATTGTCTCTTGTTTTTATATCATACTCCAGTTGACAGCAAAGAAAAAAGCAAAAAGATCAGAATGCATTTTCTCACTTTCTTCTTAAGCAATGGCTAAAGGTTTTTCACCTGAAGGTGAAGAGAGTGCCCATGTCCAGCTGGGACAGAAGTTCAGCCTTGGATTTGGGAAATGACAGCCGGTAACGCAGTGTTTCAAATGCAGGCACCACCAGAGCCTTTTTAGTGTCCACCATGTCCAGTTGTACTACAGATTTCCTGCAAGATATACATACTTGGCTTAGATTATATAAAGTCCACAAAAGAGTCCAGGTCATATAACTGCATGTCCATAATATTGCATTTCTGGGAATTGACTGTGAAATTCCTAACCCAACTTTCCACCTCGTTTTTTCTTTTTGTAGGTTCTAAATCCATTCATCTGGAATCCCTATTTAGTCCAGGTTTTAGTCTTGGTCTAGCTCATTTCAGACAGGTACTTCACTAAGGTGACTGGGGAGTTGGAAAATAATGAACATGTGCATGGGTGAAGTTTTAAGGATACTGTATTGACATCTCTTGTTTTAAGGAGCATCTTACCTGAGGTATTCGTATAGTCCATACATGGGCAGGAAGTCAATGTCAGACAGGAACATGTAGGGTGTGTTGACCTGTTTCATGGCAACGTTGCGTAGCAGGTTGACGGGGTAGAACTGGCCCTCTTTGTAGACAATATGGTATCCCACATTGCTTCTGCTCATGAGCACCTCAGAACCCTGGGCATAGCGCAGGAATTGCTGTGCCTCAGCATCGGACAAGTAGAGAGCCAGACTGATGGGTCCTTCCCAGTGTTTACAGATGGCCTCTAGCATCTGCAGCCTGAGGTATGCCAATAGCAAAAAAACACTTGTGTTAAGGTGCAAAAAACCTACTCTGCCATGGAGTGGTTTCTTCAACCACCAAGATTTAAATAACATTGCGTCACAGATATGTTGTTCTGAGGGATTTCAGCATGTTTCTGTTTTCCTGAGGTAGTACAATTGTTTTAATCTTAACCTTCTACAAAGTATTGAAACAGTATATATGAACAACAAGGGCCATTTTTACAGCAGTAAGATTAGAGAACTGAAAATTCAATGAAGTAATGAAGCCACTTAATCCCTAAAGGCATGTTTTAAGAAAATCACTATGTCCTTCACAGTCAATGTAATATTTCAATGAAATATAACATAGTGCATGTGTGTGTTTTCTGGAGCCGTTTGTTATTGCATTAACATGCATATTAGCATGGATGCCCCATGTTACATACATTCAATCACAATATCCTCACTGAACACCTTTATACACAATGCCTACCAGTCCAATGGCCCTGGACCAGACAGCATATTTTTCAAAATCACAAGTCCAGCATGACCAAACAACCCAGTGACATATTATTTCATCATTTCCTATTGCTTTTTTGAGATGTGCCAAAGACAGTCATTCCAATACAAAGTTATACCCTTCAGCCTCTCTCTAGTGCCATGGGTGTTTTCAAGATGTATGCAGGTGGCCCTGTCTCTTCTGATGGCCAGTAGCATCAAGATGCCATATTTGGACAACTGACTCCTATGCATCCCCACCAAGGAGCGGGCAATTCAGGACATGTCCACCTTCCTGGCCCATGTTACTGCTCTCTGTGTCATGGTAAACTCTGAAAAGAGCTTGATTTATTGAGAATGTTAGCTACTCTCTCACCACAACATGTGGTGGACATTATTTCACTCACCAGTCGGATTCAACCATGCCAATATGTGTGATACCATCTTAGGCTGCAGATTCTAGGACTGTTGATGGCAAACACAGTGGTAATTCCCTTGGGCTTGCTGAAACTAAGAGACTATCAGAAGTGTGTTATCAGCCTGCAGCTGGGCCCCAAATACTATACCAAAGGTAGAGACAAATCCTTGTCTCTTACAGAAGAGCACAGGCACTAACTTGCTGCTAATGCAAGACCTCCCTCACACTTCTTGTTCTGAGATGGCCAGCAAGGCCTTGTTTCCCACTGTTACTAGTGGGTGGTACACCCTGTTGTTTCCTTCCATAGTAGAATCTGCTACCCCAAATAGATGGGCTATGAACATATCAGCAAAAATAGTGGTAGAACTGCATGCTTCGGCAGCTGCCTTGCATATTTGTGTCTTGCACCTTTCAGGTGTGCCATAAAGTGGTTCAGTTACTCATGTCATTGTTATAGTTTATCCATCCACCAAATATCATTAGAGTTTCAGGTTCTAAGCTGAGCATTTTAAAATCATTAATTTTTTTGGAATAGATAAGGAATTATTCAACCAGAATGTCTACTGGTATGACTACCAGAAATATTAGAAGTTCAAAAAATAAAAACAATTCAGATGTTCGAAATATGAATAGGTTTCTCATGCCTGTCCATAGAAAGCTGGGCCACAAGTGTAACATCAGTCTGGTCTGCACTGGGCTCATATTCATAGTGCAGGAAGTAGAGGTGTGTGCGATGCACAGTGAAACGCTCTCTCCGGAACTCATAACATGGGTCATCCTCATCAAGCTCCAGTAGAGTCTTCTGGAGCTGAAAACACCACAAACACATTAGTAAGACAGGATTGAAATATAAAGTAAATATTATAACAACAGATACTTTAAGTCCTGTAAGTTGTGAGGTGGATCAGACTTGTTTGTCCAGCACATCCCACAGATGCTCGATCGAATTGAGATCTGGGGAATTTGGAGGCCAAGTCAACACCTTGAACTCTTTGTCATGTTCCTCAAACCATTCCTGAACAATTTTTGCATTGTGGCAGGGTACATTATCCTGCTGAAAGAGGCCACTGCCATTAGACACTGCAGAACATTTCCCGCCGGTTTGCCTTCTTCCCATATTGTATCTTGGTGCCATCTCTTCCCCGGGTAAGTGATGCACATGCACCCGGTCATCCACATGATGTAATAGAAAATGTAATTCATCAGACCAGGTCACCTTCTTTCACTGCTCCATGATCCTGTTCTGATGCTCACGTGCCAGGGGTCAGCATGGGCACTCTGACCGGTCTGCGACTACGCAGCCCCATATGCAACCAGCTGCAATGCACTGCGTGTTCTGACACCTTTCTCTCAGAGATAGTATTAACTTTTTCAGCAATTACAGTAACTCTTCTGTGGGATTGGGTCAGATGGGCTAACCTTTGCTCCTCACGTGCATCAGTGAGCCTTGGGTGTCCATGACCCTGTTGCCGGTTCACCAGTTTCTCTGACCACTTTTGGTAGGTACTAACCACTGCATATCCCTTGACATATCCCTTCCATCCCTTGACAGGTGCCATTGCAATGAGATAATCAATGTTATTCACATCACCTGTCAGTGGTTTTAAAGTTATGGCTGATCGGTGTGTGTGTATATATACAGTTAGATCTGGAAGTATTTGGACAATGATGGAGTTTTTGTGATTTTGCCTTTATACTCCACCACAATGGATTTGAAATAAAAGAATCGAGATGTGATTGAAGTGTAGACTTTCAGCTTTATTTTAAGAGGTTCCATAAAAATATGGCATTTACCATTTAGGAATT
>CM074962.1:14042538-14053099 GCA_037577455.1 Pangasius macronema
AAGGCTTGTCATTCAAAATCTATGTACATAGTTTTGTGGTTATCAATATCAATATTTAATGAAATTAAAAATACATTAGTTTTTGAGAAAATATAACTACATTTCACAGTAAATTAGCAAATTAAAGTAAAAGGTACTGTATATTTTACCATTTGTAGTAGTTGCCATTAGTTGCTACTGTACAGCTGTTATAGTAATGTTATGGCAAATAACTGCTTGCTGTATTGTTTATTATTGTAAATTTACAGTATTTTACAGTATTTTACTGGCAACTGTCTTCACAGCTGTAGGGTCTCCAGTTTGCTTCTGAAGTTTGCTTGATAAAGTGGTTATTAAGGATGAATGAGTTTAAACATTGCAGAAACATTAGTAGTTACATCATTATATACATTACATTCAAAGTGGTAATCCAAATGAGTGATTGTGGCTGACAAATTTATATTAGCATTAGCTCTTTCCCTCTATAGACAGTGTAAACATAACAATTATGTTTAATTGTCTGTGAATGGAAGAGTGACAGAGTGGGCAGAAATAATAAGTTGCACAGAGGACTAAAAGATGGGGCTGCAAGATAGACAGACAGCATACAGAGGGACAGCCTTTTCCACCACAATTTCATAGGTCTAAAGCCACCAGGAAGCAAAATTAAATTCAGAGACCATGAACAACAGAATGTAGTAAATGTACAGGAAAAGGTGCTTCCATAAAAAAAACAAAACTTGAAAGCTCCTCAACATCATGAAAGGAAATGGATGCTTGTAAGCTTGGCATCTGCTATGGCACATTAAGCAACACAATCACAACAGTGTTTCAAATAATAATGGCCAACGTGCTGCAAATTCCACAGAAAGAGCATTTTTACTTTCAAACCCTACACAGTTTAATTACACACCACTCTACAGTTGCCTGTTTTGTTCTTACAGCCATGCGCCATCTATGTCTCCCTCTATATATTTTTCTTTCTCTCTGTTTCTCTCTTTTTACACTGTGGGACTTTGTTTGGGAGAAGAGGAGGAGAAATTGGATGAGAGCTGAAGTTCACGGAGGTTACGTTGCCAGGCAACAGTCTGCCGTCATGAGAGAAGCATATTCAGATTGGTAAGCAAAGGACAACAATAAGGCCGGCACAGACAGAGACAGAGAATGAGAGAAAGAGCAGGAGATAGAGACTGTCTTCATGTTTGTGTGTGTGTGTGTGTGTGTGTGTGTGTGTGTGGGTGGGTGAGTGTGTATGCTGGAAATGAGAACTTGCTGACCTGACAGAACAAGCTGAGACATTGGAGTGGTCCACAGCTTATGGCATGACACCACCTTCAGTATTGGCTACAGGAGTTAAAAATAAGCCGAAGGATACTTCTATATAAGCCTTGGAAGGTGAAGTATGTACCAAAGCATGATGAAATCCTTACCTATGAAACAGGACAGACTTCACCAGTGTCACCACATCTCTACTGGCATTATACCCGGCACACACTATGGCCATATGAATTGTCTGGAGAGAGCAAGAACAAGAGCGATTACAAAAATGAAAAGGAGAGGATGACAGTTTCATGGTTGCATAAGTAAAAGTAGGTACAATAGTTTCTCTAAAGCAGCACTGCATTATAAGAGATCTCACAACAATAAGCACCGATTTGTTTCTGCAAAGCTCTGCTAAGGGAACACTGATTACTCTTTATCTAAATCTCAATGAGATTTTTTAGTTTAAAAAAAAATCTTCTTGAACTCTTCTTAAATGCTCAGTGCATACATTACACTCATTACGCATATTAGTCTATAGTTAACATATCATGGAATTTTATTACATCGCTGATAGATAATTACATCGATGATGAAATGTGTTATGCCAAATCCTACTTTGGCATTATTTCACATACAGTACTGTAAGTGACTAGTACTTAATAGGTATGCTGTAACTACAAGTAATTTCAAATACTTAGATTTTAAAATACATAATACTTATGTTAAAACTACCAGATTTGTACAGCAGTACCTGGTGCCACAGTGCAAACATAATTCTGAATTTAACAGGTAACAATATAATAAATGCAATTAAAGCTTTATTTCATCATTTGGCAAGTTGAACTGTAAGTACCAGGTATACAGTAGTTCAAAATTCAATCGATGAGGTAACGAATGTGTCTATAACATTACATAATTATTCCTTACCTGAAAGCAAATGGATATTGATAATATAATGTGCAAATAAGCCCCGCCGCAAACCTGCTATTTGTTCATGGTAGTGATTATGTACTTAAGATTTTACAACTACATTTACCAATCATTACATGTGCGGACTATGCTTGTATCAATACTAAATAATAATATAATATGTGAGCTGATCATTATTAATGGAAGTAATTAATTGTTAGACACAAACTGCACAGTCATGTTACAGCCTGGTCAGCGCTAATTTGTATATACTTTACTTAGAACTTGTACAAACACAATTTTTTTTCATACAGTGGGGTCCAAAAGACTGAGACCACAATCTCTTCTATTGAAGCATGTGTTCAGATGACACCTTGATAGATTTGATCTAAAATGGATTGTAAGGTTTTGCACAAACTTTTGGAACCCATGCCAGACATTAAATCAAATTGTGCAAATCAAGCAGAAAGCGTGGCGCTTGGAAGCACGAGGTGAAAGTTTAAATGTAGACGACATGGACATACATTGTGTGCTTGAGAGAGGATGCTGATCATCATATAGAAGGAGCTACACCTAAGGTAAATGTGAACCTTTTTATGAGACTGGAGGTTACAGAAATTCACTGCGGCTCCAATAGGGTTGTAAACATGAATGCATGCTACACAAGACTGACGCTACCTAAGGTTAAAATATTGGAACGTGAACAAAATCAAAACTAGAATGATAGAACATAAACCACTTTATATAACATAAAAATACATAAACTAAAATATACACAGTACTAAACACTAAAATTTATACACATCAATTACACTAGTGAAAAAAGTAGAGGTTTTGTGGAAGCACAATGTATTAAAACAGATTCATATCATGTGCATGCTCTATGGGATTGTACAATACGTATGAATCACAAGTAGAATTTGTACAAGTGTTATATGCTGGATGGTGCTTTAGTACTGTATATGCAAATTTGTGTGAGACCTTGTTGAATTGTCAGCCAATTTAATCATGACAGAGCTACACACACATACATGATCAGTTCCTTTTATTTGTGAATAAAAATGCATAAAAAATTAATAAAAATGAAAAAAGTGAAGAAAAGAATAAATATACTGGTGTTTATAAATATGACGCAAAAAGGTGATTTTGGTCCCAATCACATTCTTTATCTCTTACATACACTGTGAACAGACCATGTGGGTTAAGAGTTCAATCCTGAAGGTCTTAACCATGCCTTACCTCACACTTGTCCACCACAGGCTGAGACACACAATCAGAGCTGTTTCCTTGTGTAATGCCTCTCTGAGACTCTGCATGCTTTGAACCCTCTCTGCCAATGTGGGACTGGTTGCCATGGCGTCCACTGCCATACTGGTTGCCATGGGTGGGGCTCCTGGGTGGCTGACTCAGCTCTTTCCTGAGTGCTCGGTTTTCCTCTTCCACTTCCCGTACCCGTAGTTCCAGGGCCAGCGTAGAGGACTGAGGTTCCAGTGGAGACAGAGGCAATGGCTTCACTGAGGGCAAGAAAAAAAAAAAGCTATTACATTTGCAGTTTGTGTTTTTGAACATCTTTTTCAAATTGTTACAATCATATAATTTCAAAGATACTTTTAAAAAACTGTGATTTAGAGCATTGCCATGAATCTCTGTAGTTTCAGGCTCCTGTTAATATATCAGCTCCACATCCAGCCAGAAGAGAACTGCACAACTCAACTCTTTTTCTTTTAAATGCATATCACAAGATATAGTTACAACTGACTGAGCAGGTACAGTCGGTTGTGGGTAGTGAAAGCCTTGTTTATGTTTTTACATAGAACATTTAAGGGTTCTCCAAGAGGCACAAACTAAAGAATCCTTAAAAGGGACGTTCTGTACAATGTAAATGACAACAAAGTATTAAAAAAAATCAGGATTCAAAAAAAGGACAATCTTCATGCAACAGCAATGAACCAGAAAATTCATTCATACTGCAATGGTAAATAAAGGCCAGAAGACCCATGTTCTTTTCTTCCTCTTTCACGCCAAAACATACCCACACAAGCAATTGCATTCATACAGCAGCAAAGTAAATGGGGGTGTAAGCTGTTATTGCTCTTATTGATCATGGTCAGAAGACAGATAGCTTTACTGTATGGCATCATTACTCATCTCAGCACTAAGCCCCGTGTGTAGCCTTCCTCAGGGATTGAACAGAGAGTACAGAAAATAGAAAAAAAATAATATGGATACTGTGGCTAAAGCCATTTATTACTGTAAGAACATTTTCAATAAACTCCTAATCTACCAGTCTTTAACCTGAGGAATGCCGAAAGAAAGCTCTCTTTCTCTGGCTTCCCTGGTGGGAAGTCTTAATAGATACTGTATATAAGCAGCATAACAGGATATCGAGAGGCTGCTTTGGCTGTAATGTAAAGTGTAAATTAGATTAATTTACAAATCTGACACCAGAGATCATCTGGGCAGGACAGAATCATTAAAGAAAAAGGCAGATACATGAGAGACAATGCATAGCAGTGCAAATGAACTAGAAGTCCTCTCATTGGGTGAATGTGTGCTAATAAGTGACATGTGGTTGACTTTTTTCTCTCCTTCTTTTGTGGTTGAGCTTGTACTCAAGGCAGTTAAGGGTTTTAGAGTAGCTCTTAGTCCCTTTAGTCAACGGAGTGGACAATTCATTCTGAAAGGCTCTTACCCACTTGGCCTCGGACACCCACTTTCAATTAAAAACAGATTACTGTTGGTTTGTTTTTTGATAGGCACAATTAATTTCACATCACCACAAGAGAGGGAGAATTCTAAGTGCGTCCATGTGAGGTGAAATGGATGCAGCAGTAAATTGCTTTGGAGAAATGCATTGGCTAAATGATCCTTGCTACTATGTCCTTTATCACTTTTAGATGCTCTAATCAATTTGCTGAAGGATTGAATCTGTGGATTATGTCCAGTCACAGTGAAGTGTGTCCTCATACATACTTAGTAGAGGTGTAATTCAATGCCATTATCTGTATTTGTATCTGTATCTGTTTAGTGCTAAAAATCTGTTTTCACAATTGGATTTAAAACTGAAGTGGGCATGGNGGGCTCGAAGTCGGGTCAGCGGTGGGAGAGTCGGAAGCTTTGCCTGAGAACCATGGGGAAGCTAAAGCAAGGCTGGCCATAGCAGAGTGCAGACAGACAGGCAGTCAGGCAGGCAGTGTGAAATGTGGACATGGAGCACAGAGGGGAAAACGGGATTACACGGGGAACAAACACAAAGCAACAACGAGCTGAACCACCAAGTATTGTAGTCCCTGTCCCCTACAGCGCATGTCCAGCAGCCTCCTGACTGTGTAGGCAGGATGGATGGGGATCTGCACAGAGGGAACTGCAATGTTGTTCTCCGAGATAGGGAATAAAGGAGGCAGATAGCCCAGCGAACATTCAAAGGGGGACATACTAGGGGCTACACTGGATAGGGAGTTGTGGGCAATCCAGGGTGGCTGGGAGCTCCAGGTTGAGGGGTTACTGGCTGTGACATATTGAAGCGCCACTTCTAGCTCCTGATTGGCCTGTTCTGGCTCACCATTGGTCTTGGGGTGAAAACCTGAGGAGCGACTTCCATACCTGTGATATGAACAGGGGTCCACAGTCTAAGATGATGTCCAGGGGGATTCCATGCAACTGGAAAACATAGCTGTCCATTAGATTTGCAGTATCGTGGGCTGTGGGAAGCATGGGGAGAGCCACAAAATGCACTGCCTTGGAAAAGAGGTCAATGATTGTGAGCATGGTGGTGTTATCTTGTGAGGGGGGAAGTCTGGTGACAAAACCCTAGGCAATGTGAGACCAGGAAAGGCTAGGAACAGGCAAGGGATGAAGCAGACCAGCAGGTGGGTGGTGCAAGACTTTACCACAGGAGCACACCGAGCAGGCTGAGACAAAGGCCCAGGTGTCGTCGTCCATGGTCATCCACCAGAAGTGTCATCTCAAAGTGCAACTGGAACCGGGGTGACAGGCAAAACAGGAGGAGTGACTCCACTGGAGGACCTGGGAATGCACAGTGTCAGGAACAAATAGAGGGCCCTTTACCTGGGTCAGGTTGGGTGCATTGAGCCTCCTTGACCAGGGTCTCGATCTCCCACGTGACTGCACCCACCATGTAGGAAGGAGGGAGGATGGCATCAGGGCTTGGGGGTGCATCCTCAGAGGTGAATTGGCAGGACAGGGCATCAGGTTTGATGTTGTTTGCCTGGGGCAGTATGTGATAGTGAAATTGAACAGGCCAAAGAACAGAGCCCAGGTTGTCTAATGAGAGATTAGCCATTTGGTGGTTGTGATGCATTCTAAGTTCTTGTGGTTGTTCAGCCCCCTTAAGCCAGTGACTTCACTCCTCCAGCCCCAACTTGACCACCAGTAACTCACAATTCCCAATGTTGTAGTTGTGTTCAACATGGGACAGAAGGTGAGAGAAGGTGGCACATGGGTGAAGTTTTTGGACAGGGGCTGCATGTTGGGACTGCACCCACTCGCGAGTCCAAGGCATCCACCTTCACTGAGAATTGTCGAGGGGGATCAGGTTGAATTAACACTGGGTCCGAGTTGAACAGCTTCTTGAGTCTGGAAAAGGTGGAATTCATCGTAGGGGTCAAAACAAATGGATCGGAAGTGGAGGTGAGCCTGGTGAGGGGTGCCACTACCTGGATGTAGTCCCTAATTAAGTGGCAGTAAAAGTTAGCAAACTCCACGAACCATTGTAGCTGCTTCCGGGTGGTGGGTCTGGGCCATTCTGCGACTGCCCCGATCTTCTCAGGATCAGCCTTCACCCATCTGCTCTCAATTATGTAACCCAGGAAACTGACTGAGCAGGCTTTCAAAAACAGGCAGATCTCTAGCAGCCATTGCAGGACCTGACGGACATGGAGGGTGTGCTCAGCAGAGGTGCGAGAAAAGATTAGGATGTCATTGAGGTACATAAAAACAAAGCAGTTCAGGAAATCCCTGAGGATGTCATTCACCAGGACCTGGAACACTGCTGGGGCGTTGCTGATCCTGACCAGGTGGTATGTGTTCCACAGGTCCAATTTAGTAAAGTGGCTCAAAGGCCAACTTGAAGAGAGGCAAGGAGTACTTATTTTTAACAGTGATGATGTTCAAGCCCCGGTAATCAATGAAGGACAGAGGAAGTAGTCGTTCTTGGCCACAAAAAAGAAACTGGTACCCAGGGGGGAAGAGGAGGGTCGGATAATGCCGGCAGCAAGTGAGTCATTGATATATCTCTCCATGGCCTCTCTTTCCTAATGGGGCAGGTTATAAAGCCGATTAGATGGTAGGGTAGCCCCAGGGACCAGGTCTATGGCACAGTCATCAGGCAGTGAGGCGGTAAGGAGAGGGCCCGGTCCTTGCTAAAAACAAATCCTAGGTCATGGTATTCAGAGGGCACAGCTGAAAGATCAGGAGCCACTGCCACCACAGTGGGTGGAAGAGACAATTGCAGGCAGAAGGAGTGGCAAAAGGAACTCTAGTTAGCTATTTTCCCTGCCAACCAATCTATGTGGGAGTTGTTCTTCCTCAGCCATGAGTGTCCCAACACCAACGGGGTACACGGGGAAGAAATGAGGTTCAGACATGCTCACAGTGGACATGCTCACGGTGGTTGCCTGAGAGGACCAGGAAAAACGGAATGGTGCGGTGGGTTATATGGGCCAAGAATCTTCCATCCAGGGCACTAACAGTGATGGGAGAATCGATGGGGACACCAGACTGGGAAGCAAGCTCTGTATCCAAAAAGCTGTTGTCAGCACCAGAGTTGACCCGCGTGAGCATAGGTACAGAGAGCTGGTTGTGACGCAGAGTGGCTTGGACTTTGAAACGGAGTAGGGGAACTGACGAATTGGGGTTTCAGCTCACCAGCAGCCCCCTCTCTACTGATGATCCCCCATTTTTGGCCAGAGTGAGCAGGTAGACAGGAAATGGCCCAGCTGACGACAATAAATGCACTCGCCCACCTTCATCTTTGGCCATGCTCGGCAGGGGTGAACTAAGTCTGACCCAGCTGCATGGGCTCCTCTCTAGAGGAAGGGGGACTGGATAAGTCTTGGGACCTGGAAGTCTGCTCAAGAATCCAACTTGTCCTTCAGGGCCAGCTCATCCATTACTTGCTTGTTGAGCCCACTCAGAAACACCACCTGGAGCATTGCCTCATTCCTGCCAGACTTGGCAGCCAGAATACGGACGTCCCCCAAATACCCTGCAACACTTGTCACTCACTTTACATGAATAACCAGCAATTATTATATTTGTTTTTTTTCAGCCCTAAAGATAAATAACTGGTACCTCAAGGGGTTAAATAGGTTCTTATAAGAATGAAGAACTGAAGTCTCATATGTGCTCACTCCAAAACTGCAATATTCACTTTTCTGATTGAAGGTGGACATTTAACTCAATNTCATTTATTATTTATCCATGTACAATGGTCTCATTAATTATAGTAGGCCAATATGGTCATCCACGATGGGAAAAGTCTGGTTTATATTTTGAGACATTATTGCAGCAGACATTTAAATTATACTAATGCTGGGAGACGTTAAATGGTTCATAATGTCAATTGCTAAAATGATCATGTCATTTTCAATTACATTAGACTTACAAAAAAGTTTTTTTTTTAATGATGGTTATATTTCTTTATTTATCTTTAGATGTACAAATGAGGGAAATCATAATACCATTTCAGGTCCTTTCAATGTGTTCATTTATATTCAGACATATTTACCCTGAGCTTTGGGGAGGAGTGAGGAGGAAAAGAGATATGACCTTGGCATAGCATTACATCACTGTTATCTCAATATTATTTCAATATCGAGTCAATTCTCCTCCATGGAAAGGTAAAGCAATTACTTTTGGGCTGTGAGCCAAGATTAAAATGTCTGCATTCTTGTCATGCTACCAGAGGGTAAACTGACTAAGCAACTGGGACCGATGAGTTATGTGTCAAAACACAATGAGATAGGTGCATTCTGACCTGTGTCCTAACAAATGATAAGACTATGTCCTGTCTTATCATTTGCTAGAGCAGAAGATGACCTAGAGAGGAGTCTCACTCAAACATCACATTTTGTACCTTTAGAGGTAATATATAATACAACATTTTTCTTTAAATGCTGATCTCATTATCTGTTCTTTATATTAGCTAAATAAGCATGCAGACTGTTGAGCATCATCTTGAGCATCAGTTGCTGCTGAGATGATGGACAATGTTTCTCCTAGCCCTAAACATGCTAGCTTGAAAGTGGTAAATAAAAATATTCCAAAGGGTTCTAAAACACCATTACATTGACGCATTTTGCTCCACCCATATCAGTGCATGCTCTTTCACTTCTGGAAATAGCAACTAGGTGAGAGCAGAAAAAACACTATATTAGTTAAATAAGTGTAACATCAACCACTACTGAGAATAAGGTTTTGATTTTAAGACATTCATTCAATGTCAAATTGCTACGCAGCCACAAAATAAGAGCTTGAAAGTGAGCTTGAATAAAAAATATTCATGTAAGAGATGCATGGATTTTAAAAGTAGCCAAATAAACAAAGCACAAAATGAAAAACCTGTATGTAAATAACCAGATATAATAATGAGTCATGCTAGTTTTTTAGCAATAGTTTTTTTTTTTTTAGCAATTTCAGCAGCATGTTTTTACATCAGACTTGTAATACTACTGTATGTATATATTTGGAATCTAGCACAGTTTGATACTTTTCACACTCTAACACATCTACTTCAACTCAAGTTTAGGTGGAGTGCAAAAAATTATGGTTATCTCCATCCCTCTGGGACCACAGTTACTTCTGGTTTAAATCCTCATTATAACATACAGTATAATGTACTATATTTTTGCCTAGATACTTTTTAAGCACATCCTTAGTTTAGGTTTATTTATGAATAATGAAAGAGAACGCACATAGAACTTCAACAGCATGATTTTCACGATCAAACTGCAAGTGCAAAAGACAGAAGGTGCATGTGGGTTTGGCAGCTATGCACTGATATGACCAACATGAGTTCGGAATGCAGTATCGATGTCATTACAAGGAACATACAGTCCGAATATTTTACACTAGTCAATCTACACTGACTGTCTATAAAGTTCCACTTTAACTAAAAAGTCCTGCTTTTTTAAGCTTGTTTAAAGCTCAAAATAGTTTAGCTACAGCATATCTTGCCTATCTCCTGAAACAGTACAGCCCATTCTAACCAGTTTGCTAAGAAAGAGAAGCTCTTAATCTTGAGTATCAGTCACTGCTCAGCTGATGGAAGATGTTTCTCTTACCCCAAACATGCTAGCTTGAACTCAAAATGTTATATGAATAATGATGACAATGATGATGGCTGATGGTGATGATGATGATAATTATTATTATTAGGGGGTCAAGCACC
>CM074962.1:14055136-14066759 GCA_037577455.1 Pangasius macronema
TTTATTTTTTTCCTTTTATCATTTGAAAAGTTTGTGCTAAATTCACAGCTCTTTTTTCCTATAATTCTTTGGAGTATGCTGAAGTGAACACACACCAAGATCTGAAATTCAAGTGTACGTCCCATCAACCATCTTGGATTTTGATTTTGACTTGGATTTCAAAAACAGTTTTTTCACTATTCCTCCTACAAATAATGTCCAATCAATACCAAGTTTAGCATACATTATATATTCAGACCAACCTGGAAAAAAGTTTTCCCAATTTTTTTTTGTATTTTGGTATTCCAAACATTTTGCCAGTAATGTGCCAGCAAATGTGACGCCAAAGTTGCCAAAGAGGAAGTGAGGCTGTATCTCAGCAAAGACCTTGCACACTGACACAAATCTTAATAGGCATCTTCAGGACCATGCCCTGAGGCTAACACTTTGTGACAGCACCACTTACTGGTCAAACGTTACAGTAACATGATGCCTCCATCTAACTGCCATTTTTTGCTAAAAATTTTGTCCAATATTCACTAAATTTGGCTCACATCATATTGAAACCTGTCTAAATTTCATAAAATGGAGAAAAAAGGCCCAGACTGATGAGAAAAAAACATAAATGCCTCCCTGGACCCATTTGTTCATCTAGACCTTTCCGCCTACAGTCAGAGAATTCCACCACTGTCTGTGATAAAAACATATAAATCATGAGTGAAACTACAAATCACTCTTGAATCCCTTTGCCTAAAGGTTCTGCTTTCCTATGATTGCTTAGGCAACAATTGTAGTGCATCTGTGAATCTTTATTTATGATGATGATGATAATGATGATGATGATGAAGATGATGATGATGATGATTATTATTATTATTATTATTATTATTATTATTATTATTATTATTATTGAAACATGGTGGAAAACTGGAACCTCTCTTGAAGTCAGGAAAATACTGTTCCTGTACTGTACTGGACACTCTTGTGTCTGCCTATAGAGGGGGTCCCTAGAGGAGGTATCATAAGTGTAATATAGTTCAAAAGTGGGTTTGAAAATACCACTATTTTGACACATTTTGCTCCACCCACATTATATATAGCACTTATATTTTTGGAAATAGGAGCTAGGCATAAACACATAAAAATACTACAGTGGTATAGCATTTACACTTGCACATGCACAAAAATAGAGTCCCCAAAAACTTTCTTAAAGTACTGTATTTTCAGCTTATGAAGCAATCCTTTTCCATCTGCTCTAAAACAGTATTATGTCACTTCCCCCTAATCATAAGGTATCCCATTAATTTAGAGTAGTGTTGGCTCTGGAAATTAGTCTAGTAGTGTAAATACATTATATTACCAAAGAACCCATACTGCAATATGGGATAGTATGGATGCTTATTTTGTGAACTGTTTGAAATTATCTCAATTTCTGCACGAATAACTCCTAAATTTGTGAATTAAATCATAATTTAATAAAAAACTTTATGATTTAGATAAAGATGAAATCATATTTTACTGTGTATTGTTATAGAAATTCAAATAATTTCAAATGATTCACAGTGTTCCTTGACATCTATGTATTTTGCCAATCAATGATAAATAATACATAAAATATACATTTATATATAATAAAATTGAGTCAGGATCCAATCTTAGCAGAGTAGTAAGCAGTTGGATTTCTAGCAGTCTTGGAATTTGCTCATCTTATTGCACATAACTGTTTTCACTAAGATCTGTAAAATTGTAAGAATTGCAAAAGTCAGCTGCTAAAAAAAAATAAGGAGAGAACATGTTCAGTAGACATACTCGAATTCTTCAGATTCTGAACAGTATTTTGTCCTGGCATATTGCTGAGTCTAATGAGTTTGCTTTCTGGGTCAATCTGATTGATGTCGAGCATTTGGTTATATAAATGCACTTTTATTTGTATTTAGCTAACAAAGCAAAACAACAACAACAACAACAACAACAAAGGTCAAACTGCCAAACAGTACTAATAAAAGCAAACGTTTAATACTTAATGTTTAATGTGCTTTTTTTCAGGAATCATGCCATATATTGTTCTTTCAGACAGAAATGTACATATTAAGGAGCAGATCATTAGAGAAAACAGAGAAACACAGAGAGAAAGATATTTTCTTGTAAACAAGCACAAACTTCCTACCTGTGAAGTTGGTAGCAGACAGGTAGAGCCACGTGATGGCTGGGATAAAGAGCAGGATGAGGGAGGCAGCCAGGAACTTCCTGCGCCCACGACACATTCCCAGCATCCTCTGCGCTGAAGAGAGGGGGCGTTCAGGAGGCTGACAGACCTCTATTTGGCCAGCAGGTGTTAGGCAGGGGGTGCATGGCATTGACTGAATAAAAAAAGCGTAAAAAGAAAGACGATCAGAGCAAATATTAGGTCAAGGGTGCTGGAGGTGTATGGGATCAAGTTTCCTGTTCATGGATTAAACTGTCTCCTTAGATAAGAGTACTTTTTTTTAAACAGAATTTCCTTAGAGCAGCTCAGCAATTTTTGCAACTCATTGTGTTACATGACTGAGAGCCTGCTTATGTGTTTTCTCTCTTTTTTTCCTGTTTGATCTCTCCCCCCTGAGTCTCTCCATAGGTGCATCATGCTGTCAATCAGTATTATTGTGACCTGACCAATCAGACCGCACAGTACATGGGACCTGACCAATTGGAACACAGACACAGGGAACTGCACAGCTTTAGCCAATGACTTGCTTGTTTGCACGCTGACCTATTTGTTAATACTTACATTTGCTGCTTTTTTAATCTGCTTTCATGATGGTGAGATGAAGCCTCATGAAGCATTTAAATAAGCATTTAAGTTTTTTAACTGTGTTTAAAAATGGTTAGTTTGTGGAGGCTTCAGTTGCCAAATAGAGGTCTCTAGTGGTGAAGAGTATAGGTCTGTGTAGAATGTAAAACTTTTTCAGATGACAGCACTGCATGTTTTAGCAAGTCTTATAAGAAATAAATAGCTGATATAACCCATGTCAAACAAATGATATATATTATGTTTATCATAGCCTAGATATAGATATAATATACTGGGTGTGTGCAGAGATATTGTTCTGTATGTTGATAGAATTTATAATGCTATGATTTCTTTTTTTGGACTCTTCCCCAACCTCTGTTCACTTGATAACTGATGCGTGTCTTTGTCAGACTATACTAAGCCTAGTGCACATTACTCAGTGACTCAACGACCACCACGCAGCTCTGTGACTACTCACTGTGCACTCCCACAGCAACCGTTCATGTAGAGTGAATGGTTCAGCAGTGCAGTTTTCTCAGTCTGCATTTGATCACAGAGACTTCAATATTTTCAAGCATTTTTTTTAATTTTCTCATAGTGTGAAACTCTCTGTGACTAGCTGTGAATACAGTGATGAGAAACAGCCAGTGAAAGAAGAAATCATCTGTCATGCACAGCAGGTCCTTAATCCCAGTTTATCATCTATTTATTTGTGTGGGAGGGCGAGGGAAAAATGTAAGCACAATAATATTGTTTCTATAAGAAATTATTTGGCATGTCATACCCAAATGGTTGTTAGGAACAGCAAAAATAAAAACAAACAGTACATGATTCCTGGCGAAGTTCTGTGTACAGAAGACAGTTCTTGTTGCCTGCATTTCCTCAATTAATCCTTCCTCCACAATTTCTCTTATTTATATTTTTTATTGTTCCTATGCAAAATAGACACAAAGTCACATGACAGACAGCTCTCGCATTTATTTTCATGAGACTCATCTGCAATCAAATATCATGTAGTGTGCATGCGTCATCTGCAATCACTCATGTAATGTGCACACCACTGCATCCATCAAACAACCGATGACAAGCATTTAAAGTCATGTAATATGAGCTGGTGAGCGATTAAGCCTCAACCTTAATATTGTAATTGTTCTCACTCTCACCCTAGAGCTTAGCCCCTTCTGATAGAACATGGCACATTGTCATGGTTTAACTGCATCAAATTATATGTTCTCTAGGTCTGAAGCCAGTTAAAATAAAATACAAAATAAAATAAAATTACCAAAATAAAATACACACTCAGCAGCACACATGCTGAAAAGAGAATGCACAAGTCCTTGGTTCATATCAGAGAAGAGCTTTCAGGCCTTCACCACTTGTAACTCTGAGCTGAGAGACATAAGTGCACTAAAATCAAAGAAGTCTATAATTCATCCAAACTATTAAAATGCCTTTCCCATAGGATAAAACAGCAAAATCCATTTTGACAGACATGTGGGTAAAAAAATGTGCTTCTGCACACAACAAACCCACTGAACCTCAAGTAGACAGGTACTGTATCTTCAAAGCTTATTACCACAGTATTGCTGCATTGGTGTGTAACCCTGAAAATGGTACCTGAAATAATCCAAGAAAACCCACACTGCCTGGCACTTCAAGCAGGCAACTATTGGTTTCATCCTTTAACCTCCAATTGAAGGGACTCACATTTACACTCACCCCCAGGCAAACTCCTGAGACCTGACAAAATGACAAACAAGTATATGGCTGCTACTGCTGTGTTCCTAAGGTTCTGGCATTCATTCAGTGGCTCCCCCAGAAACATCAGCCATATCAGCTGTATCATTTTTATCTGGGAGAAGTCTAAGTAATTCAGTTGACCAAGGTGCATTGGGGAGATAGTGGAGGGCTATAAAAGTGAATGACATGGCTATTAATTTTAGAGTAGATGATGAGATGGATGGCAGAATCTAGGCTGACCCAGAAACAGGTGCTCAGGGAATGTAGGGTGATAAATTAAGAAGTGCAGTCAGAGCCCAGAGCATCATGAGTAGCAAATAAAATTACCACATCTCTTAGTCTATATAAAAGGACTGGCAAAACTCAATTTAAAGATATTTTGATATGTAAAATAAAATACATTTTTGTAAGAGAAAAATAAGGTCAGTAATGCCTCTGCAGAATGATAACTAATGCTACTGTTTCATAGCCTATCCTTCAGAAACCACACTGGTGTTTTGCACTAAATTACAAAGGGTGAATCAATTATACTGTCACTTTGGTTTCTAAGTTATTTTTATTGTACAGTCATTGTTAATCTGCTGTTATATGCTCTCTTGTGTTTTGGAGAGAAAATAACATCTAATAAAAACAGTGTAGATTTCTATATCATGGTAGATAGTTCACACATTGCTCAGTCAGTCAGGGGTTTAGAAGCTAAGTAGTGGAATCTTAGTTTGGAAGAAAGTAGCTGAGCTATTTTAAAAACAATGTAGTTTTTCCAGTAACAAGCTACATTTTCACCAATTATTGTGACTATCAAACATCACTGGCTATGGTCGTGACATCTGTCCATCTCAGGAGAAAATGGAGTAACACCCTGGATCAGTTGCTGGTGGAACACTTCCTAGAGTGGCTGATGAGATCCACTCATTTTAGAGTGACAGTCAGTTGCAGATGAATGATAAGGGTGCTTGGGATGAGGCTGCCCTCTCCTTCTGTCTAGCCCTTTTGTTGGCATACATTCTGGGTGTTCTCAGCTGTTTGGGCCCCTTTCTCTATAGCCAGCCTCCAGGCATCCCTGTCATCAGCCATGCTTTCCCAGTATTTTATTGCAAGCTTCATGTCTTTCTTGTGGACATCTTTAAAATATAGGTGTGATTAGCCTACTTGTCTTGCACCCTTGGCAAGCTCACCATAAAGCAAGGCTTTTGGGCTCCAACTAATGCACCTGACATGGCCTTACCACTTGAACTGCCTCTGGCTGAGAATGGTGAACATCCTAAGAATGCCTGCATGCTGTAGGACTTCTGGGTACTGGTAACTGCCATGGTATCGGGAGGAGCTTCCTAAGACAGCAGAGATAATAGCTGTTCAGACTCTTTTTAAATACATCTCAAGATTGACCCAGCTTTCCCTATTGGCCTTGGTCGGTGATGACCCATCTTCACCCATCTTGCACGTCAGAGTGGCGGTTTTGCTGGCTTCTGGCAATTGGCATTCTTAATGCCCTCATATGCTGTTCTTGCATCTCCTATATCTGCTGCATTCTGTATGCAGTTACACAAGTTCAGTCAGTAATTGTTAGTGCATCAAAGGACAGTTAGTTGGGCTTTGCTTCTTGCAGCTCTCAGGGGATCTCATGTGCTGATGCTGGGATTGTTATTGTATGCCAGCAGAGTTTCTGTTTTTGCCTTAGTCACATGCTCCATTACTTCCCAGTTAGTCTCATACCAGTCAGCATTTCTGCACTCCATCTTACTGAAGGCCGTGACAGCAGAGTCATAAATGGTATCATGGAGGTGGGACCATTTGGCCTCTTTGTTCCTGTCATATTGAGAGGGGCCTGCTTGTGCATCTTCTACACAGCTGTTGAACTGATCTGTTTTCTCTGGGTTGGATATGCAGAAAGAGTTGATTCATGGGCAGCCCCTCTTGAAGTGATGTACCTTCTTTGGCACATGCTTCACTTTGCTGGCTAACAGGAAGTGGACTGTGTTGTAGTCTGCACAATGGTAGCTGAAGGTGAGGCTGCCTTCTATGATGCTGTTATGCCAATTTGAAGGAGTTTAAAACCTGTATATGCCACTCCCTGTGTTGTACTGGCGTCATGCAACGTTGCTGGAGTGAACTATCCAGGGTATTACGTGCCTGGGCAGGCAGTAGGGAGATCCTGGTCTGCCCAAATGTGAAGATCCCCCTCTATGCCTTGCTGGTAGGATCCAAAGGAAAGGCAGAGCCAATACATTTGGTACCTGTGCAGCTACAGGCGTTGCTGGAAGGATGCAAAGTATGCCGTCCAAAAGCCAAATTGACTCAAAGATGTCACGTGTACAGTACACCTTGGCACCTTGTGGGTTTGAAATTTTTTCAAGTATTCAAGTGAATTTTCCTTCTAGTAGATGGGCTGCATGACAAGGTTAACAAGCTTCATTTAGCTGAGTTAAGAGTCAGAATTTTCCTTCTCCTAGACTGGCTGCCAACCAAGGCTAGATTCTCCAGTTTGCCCTTTGACCGGTTATACCGTCAGGGCACTCGGTCATGCCAAGACATAGCAAATTCTGTGAGAACAGGGGCACCAAGTGAAGGTGGTGCTATGGACACAGTAATGTAGGAGAGGCCATATGCTAATGGCCTCCTGTTTGGTAAACCAGAAAGTGGTCCAGTTGCAATAACTACATCTGGAAGGGAGAGGCCATCCACATGAGATGGATCACTTTCCTAGGTGAGTTGGTTATCCAACACAGACCACACCACCCCTCCATATTTTCAACATATATTCGAATGAAAGATTAAAATGGCAACAGATACATGTTTGTTTGTAACCTATGCTGAAATGTGGAAATGACAATACCATTGACATCCAAAACGTTAATTACCAATTTAAGGACACACATGGTAGGTGGGCAGCTTGTTCTGTTTTTGGTTACTGTCGTTGTTTATCTAACTGGTTAAGTTTAGAGGGTAATGATGGCTTTAGGCATTGAGTATTTTCTCTTAAATTAATTCAATGAAGTAGTGTATTACAAAATAGCTAACTGTTTTATTGTTGTTTTACAGTTAAGTAATGTTAATTGTTAGGAAGAGTGGTTTACAAACAGAAAAGCAAATAGCATACTCTGCACAAATCATATAATTTTTTGTAAGTAGTTTGTGGCTTGACAAGTTACAATTGCAAAGTAGCTACCCCAACACTGCACTTTACATGATGTGTCCATGTTATAGTATGATGTCATAGTATGCCAACTACTCATAAATGCACATATATCAGAATTAATGGCCATCCCTGCCTGTAAAAAAGACCAGGATATCTATATTCATGAAACAATTGAAAAATGTAATCAAGGATCCTAGTCTCTGAGAAAACATTCAAGCCCTCCAATCCAGTAAATTCAGTGCTTCTTAAAGTAAATTTATAAGCCTGACCACTTTCTTAAGAGTACTGAATGATTCTCCTCTTTGCTTAATTAGCTCCTAAAACAAGGCCACATGGAAGCAGCACAGACTGTATAAGTAGGTCATGTTGTGCTGTGGTGTCCTAACCAGCATATTAAGCCTGTCACATTTACTCCAATACAACACTTCCACCATCTGAGGTAATTGGAGAAGTCTATTAATCTCTTTCACAGTAGATAGAAGGAAAGACCGTGTGGTTTTCCTGGCTTCAGAGTGCAGCCAGAAAGAGAATCTCAGAGATGAAGAGCCTCCTCTCAGGATCTTCTCCAACAACTGAGGATGAGCGACTCCTCTCCCTCCATCTCACCCTGGCTCTCTTGCTCAATGTCTCTCTCTGGCTCCTATTCTGTGAATTCCCCCCACCCCATCCTCATCTGTCTCTTAATCAAGTGGAGCCAATTATGCTGAGAAGCGCACTCTGATGCTACGCTGGGGAAAAATGGAGCCTGGCTCGTCCAGAGAAAACATATTGATTAGAGATGTAAAGTGGTTCATTTTCCATTATCTTACTTAGACTTCCATTAACATGCTATAGCGTGTTTTAACCAACATCTTGTTGGCATAAAGGAGTTTAGGGTACTCATCCACACAAAACCCACCCAGATATTAAAATAGTACTTCACAAAAAATACTGGTCTGTGTCAGCACAAAATATCTTCAGGTTCAGAATGCAAATGGGCATCTTTATAAAGTAATTAGCCATTGTGTATTAAGTACAATCCTATGACTGTTATATGGCAAAAAAGTTGACTGAAATGGCAAATGTTATCCCTTCTGACCAGCATGCATTTATATCCTCCAACAGCCCTAAATTATTTCTACCTCATGTAGGATTGTAATGGAATTCATATACATGTACAGGGCCCTTCAAGCTAAAAATAGCAATGCGCAGATGCTAAATTGCTGAAAAATAGCTACATATTATAAATAGGTAGGTGAGTGCTAGCATGAAAAGCAGAATGAGTTCCCTTATTAACACAAACTCAATAAGAATTAATGAGAAAAAGAAACCAAACCCCAGGTATAACCATAACTAATCTGCACTGGGACACTAGGGTCATGTCCTCCCCACTTTGTGAAATCTCAAAAATGTGTCCCCATGACTTTGTGAAAAAGTAGTCCATGCAGAATCATGCTTTTATAATATAGTGACCACAGAAATCAATGTGAACACTTTCCAAGGCACTATAGCCTTATTTGGATGGCATTCATTTTCCAAGGTGGCGTCTGTAATAAAATACTTGCATCATCTGCAATAAAATTCATACATCTAGATTGTTAGGAATTAATGAGTGAATTGCTAGCTGTCATCTTTTTCTATGAACTTGTATGTTTGTGTAATACATGGTGATATAATCACATTATTGCATTACAAAATTATTCATTGGAACACACAATCATCATATTGTAGCATATAGAAATATAAAGTGAGATGGAGTTTTTCCTTTTAATGGGAAACAGAATGGAGTCAAAGTGAGGCTAAAATGATGCTAAAATGCATGTTAAAGTGAGTAAGCTTTCATCACCACAGTAAAATTAAGCTTCATTTTCAACATTGATCTTTTCAGTTCTAATTTAGAATGTATTGTGAAAGTTGCCACTAACAAATCCATGCCTCCAATACTAATAATTTGCAATAGTACGACCACAGAGAATGAGGTGTGAAAACAGCCCTAGGGTAGTTATATTATAAATATCATAAGCAAGAAGGGGCAAAATAATCCATCTGCCTCTTTCTAGTTCCTTCACTAGCATCTACTTCCTTCTTCTACATAAAAATTCTTAAATCTTCAAATACAGCTTAAAAAAATTGTCCAAGAGTTGCACTGAAGATTCTACAGACTTAGGGACTGTAAGAACTGTAACTTTTGTTAAACCTGAACCACATAATCCAAATAAACAGAACAAATAATGAATTAAAAAGCTTCGCCACCATTCAAATTTTAATCAATTTCAAATCCTTCAGCCATCTGTTGAACAGTCTGCATTTCCCCTGCTTCTGTTTCAGATAACAGAATCAAAGCACAGAGAAGCAAATTTTGGCAGTTACCCCTGCTATGGAGAAAGCTGTAAATGAGATATTATGGTTATTACCTAATAAATTAATTTATCAAGACTTTAATCAAGTTCAGAATGTTAAAACCGAATTAATAAAACCATACCAAATTGGGAAAAGCACACACAGATCGTGAGCCGGTGTGCCGTCTCAGCAAGGCTTGAACAGTGATGCGTATGTCAGATCTGTAATCTCTGTAGAACCCTTCGATGAGCGAATATTAGCTGTCAGTCATAAAGAGAAAAGATTCAATCTATCTATAAACAAGGTCTACAAAGCTTTAGCAACACCATCGTTGCATACAGTCTGTCAACAGAAGTCTGATCAAATATGCACTGGCACTGAAGCACACACACACACACACACACACACACACAAATACACACAACACAAGGCCTGTCTAGCCTTATGAGGACAAAATAAATCCATTGAGAGACTGAGAGTATGCTATCCATATTTTGGCTGCTGTTTTATTTATTTATTTATTTTTTTGTGATTATAATTTTTTTTGCAGTTTTCCCAACATAAAGCATGTGTATAGACACATGCTAAGAGACAGTATGCCCCCAAAACTATAAGTGAAAAAGGAATGGATGGGTGGCAGATCATATTCATACAAAAACTCGAGGATGTCATATTTACACAAATCATTCACCTGTTGGAAGTAATGATTTAAATCTTATCATAAAGATCCTGCCTTGATTGTATAGTACTGATACTAGCACTGTTTATATTAGCAGTGGTTTCTTCTGGTTTAAACCACAATTGAATTATGTTGGTTTTGTTTTTTTTGGCAGCAGTAAACCCAGCTTTTAGGCTGCTGCTTCTTCAGAGAAAGAAGAAGAAAATCAGACATTTTTCTTTTCGTTCTTTTTTCCTGTGTTTGTATGTTTGATTTCTGTTTTAATGTTTTGCTGTTTTTGTCGCTTTGTCCGCTGGTTGTAGGCCTTCAGTGGGACTATGAGCAACTACGCCACTGAAATTAGATCCTGGAAGCTTTTTGAGAACTGTTGTTTTGTTTTGTTTTTCTTTGTTGTTGTTTTTTTTTGTAATTTTAAAGTGACCTTGGGTTTGAGAAAAGTGCTCCATCTATATAAATATAAATTAATTTTATTAAAATCAATAATTAATAAATTAAAATAATTAAAATTAATCTGTGCTATATAAATTTAATTTATTATTATTATTATTATTATTATTATTATTATTATTACAACAATAATAATTAAAGCTGCAAGCAGCATATCTGGGGGCCAAGCATCCAGATTCAGTGAACCACACATTCACAGACATATTACATAAGCAATCACAGGAAAGCAGAGCCATAGCTTTAGGCAAAGGGATTAAAGTGTGATTTGTAGTTTCACTCATGATGTTTATGTTTTGACCACAGACGGTGGTGGAATTCTCTGAAGGGAGGAGGTCTAGATTAATAAATGAGCAGGATGGCATTGCTGCAGCATTGTTTAGACTTATTATCAAGATGATGTGAGCCATATTTTGGTGAAGACTGGACAAAATATGGAGGAGGAGTAGCAAAAATGGCAGTTAGATGTAAGCCTGTAGTATATACAGTCAGGTCCAGAAGTATTTGGACAATGACAGGGTTTTTGTGATTTTGCCTTTATACACCACCACAATGG
>CM074962.1:14069121-14090802 GCA_037577455.1 Pangasius macronema
GAGAGAGAGAGAGAGAGAGAGAGAGAGAGAGAGAGTGTGTGTGTGTGTGTGTGTGTGTGTGTGTGTGTGTGTGTGGTTTGTTAGTAACGGGTGAAGCTCTGCGTCAGAACCCGCGCAGGTGGACAGCTCCGCTCCGCTTCGGCTCCGGTTCAGCGCGCGGACAGGCGACGCGTCGGGGTTTCCGTCGGCGACGCAGCTCTAGGAAAAAAAACTCTGATAGGGCTGAACACACACCAAAAATCCTGCAGCCTGCTTTTCAAGTCCCAGATAAATGCTCAAGATGGTAGAACCTTTGTCAGTCTTTACAGCGCGTTAAAGTGAGATGATCGCGAGTGATCGCTGTGTTCCAGGTCTTGCGCGCGCGCTGCCTGTATGGTGTGTGCGATGCCCCGTGATTTCCTTCGCAAATCGCACAGTGTGCGCACTTTAAAAGAGACAGAGTCGTTAAATGTTTGTTGTTGTCGAGATTTTAAAAGTCCTTTGGTGTATAATCGCCAATAAATGTCACCGTGTTCACACTTGGACACTAGAGAGCCCCGAATCGGCTCAGTCTTCACATTTAAACCTGTTTGGGAAGAAATTCGATCCGATTTTATGACTCGCTCCTGACTCTTGAAAAAGGTCTCACACTACCACATCATCTCGTCCCACCCAGAGCGATTCCCAGCTTGAAAATGATGTCGCAGGAGGCGAAATCCGAGCAAGTTCAGAAGACGCGTTCAGAAGCACGCACGTCTTATTCGCCATCAGCTACATCCGCCATCCTGGATAGTCAAAAAAATAATAATAAAGACATGACAGAGTTCTTCTAACTTCCCTACAGTCAGGTATCACACACTGGCGCACTTTCCTGCCGTGTTTATCAGGAAAACGAACTCGATTAGCTTAAATAAACACATGCATTCCTAACCATTTATTCCCTTTACACATCAGGACGCAATCAGGACGCTGTGTTAAATAAAGCTAATCCGTGCCATACTGCTGAGTGTCTTCCACACACACACACACACACACACACACACACACACACACACTGACTGATCAACACACACCGCCGGCAAAGTTGCACAAATTCCGCATTAAACCAAGGAATGCTATCATTGAAATTCCGCTCTCGTTCCGCTTGTCATTCACAGTCCCAACACAGAAAGCGTGTGTGTGTGTCTCTGTGTGTGTGTGTTCATTTTAAAGACTGAGGTCCAATCCCGGTTCGTCCACAGCGCCACAAATTGGGCAAGTGCGATATTTCTTTTCGGCTTAACGTTTCCTTATTCACAGATCATCATCAGAGTCTCGGTCTGACCGGCGGAATCGCCGGCTGCATGTGCCGTTTGCCTGAACACAACAGCGCCTTCATCCTCCCAGCATCCTCCCGGTAATGTAAAGCATGGAGGATCCAGTCCTCACCGCGCCACCGCGCGCTCGGTAAAACACGGTACCGGCACTCGGATCGGACTGCAGTCACAAAACACGTGACTCTATAGAATATTTCTCTTACTAGGATTTGATTTTAAAGTTTGTGAACCTGAATGTTTGTGGCTTACTCTGAAATTGCATATCAAGTTAAAGCTGTCTTAAATAAATAGATTTTGTTTTCAATAACTTGCCTTTGTATATAAGCCTGGGGCGTCCAATCTTATCCAGACAGGGCCAGTGTGGGGGCAGCCTTTCATTCCAATCAAACTTGATTCCAGCTGTTTAAGATTAGACTCAGGTGAGGCTTCTGCTTGGTTGGAATGAAAACCTGCACTCACACCGGCCCTTTCCAGATAAGATCGGACACCCCTGCTTTAAAATATTCATTCATTCATTCATTCATTCATTCATTCATTCAGCAAGCGCTTCATCCTGGTCAGGGTTCTGGCGGATCCAGGGCCTATCCCGGGAACACTGGGCATGAGGTGGGAATATACCCTGAATAGGATACAGTGCACTGCAGAGTACCATGCACGCAAACACACACACACACACACACACACACACACACACACACACACACACACACACACACACATCTAGGGGCAAAGTAGAGTCACCAATCCACCTGCTAGCATGGAGGTGGAAGGAACTGAGGAAACCCACATGACAGTGAAAACATACAACAGCAACCTGAGCTCAGGATCAAACTGGAGACCCTGGAGATGTAAGGCAGCAACACTACAATTTACAACTAGATTAAACTTTTTTTTTTTTTTCTAAATGGTCAGATGTAAAAATAAATAAATAAATAAATAAATAAATCTGCCTGTCACAGAACACATTTCAATTTCATAAAATTTACACTCCTACTGTACATCTAAGAGCTTGAAATAGAGATAAACAAGCCCAGATTCCAGGTTAATGCCATTTCAGTCAATCTTGTCAAAATTGTCAAAATTTTAACTTTGTACATCAAAATATTTTAAAATGTAACTGGATTACATAGAATATTTTTTTATTTGACTTATATAAAACTTGATCTATAATTTCAAAATAAGACATACAATTTCTCATTTACAAGATACAAATCCAAATCCCAGTGACCCAAATAATAGTCCAGTATTCAGTATTACAATCAAGCAAGTGTGGAACTTTATCATTGCAATATCTCTGTAACACACTCACCCCTATAACCTCTGAAATTCAGACATCCTGCAGGCTGTTATGCAGCTGAATGCTTTTCAGAATTTGCCTTTGATCTGAACCGGCTCTCTTTCTGTGTGGTAGATCGCTGGGTCATGTGTGATAATGTCATGTTAGACAAGCAGATGGTTACTTACAATTTGCTAATGGTTCTCTTTGCTAAGACTAACATCTCTGTGATCATCATCATCATCATCATCATCATCATCATCATCATCAGGGGTATACGATATGGTAGGTTCTGCTGGAGAACACAAGATCAGAGTTCTTATGAGTGTTATATCCTCAGGGCAACAATCATCACAGAAGACAACAGTGATGGAGGTTAATGAAGGTGTGAGGAGGTTGTGGGAAGGTCACCGCTACACAGAGCACCAAGAGAAGAGCTACCAGCAACAGACCTTTTGCACACCACATTAATTTGTTCTTTCAAGGAAAACTAATTTACTTTTTTTTTTTTTTTTAATTTGGAGGTTGTTTTTGTTGCTGCTGCTGTTGTTGTTTTTCACTTGGAAAACTTGGAAAATTGTTTCTTTTGTCACTGGTGTTTACGTTCATATTATACAGGACAATGTCATTTTGATTTCTTTCACAAGCTGCTATTACTTGCCCCTGTACACTGCTTTTTGATTATTATTATTGTTACTCTCTAAATAATTGTGGCACAAAAACATGGAAAAGTGAATTTATAATATCCTGGATGGGAAGAGCAGATGAACAGTACTGAAGAAGATGTATATTGATTTTCAGATTACATTTCATTGTGCGTGATTGTGCATACTGACTCAAATTAAGTACCTACTTGAATAGGTTCATCACTGCCCTTGGCTAATAACTACATGAAGAAGTGTGTAGATATATAGCAATACACTGTATATCCCATTAATAGTCACATTAGTTATATACAGTATGTATCTAATATGTCAGCTATGAACCAGTACTGTGTTTATTATTTCTTTTTGGTCCCAAAATAGGTACTGAGTAACTGGAAAAACTAATGCCACATTCAAGTAGCAAGTCCAATCAGTTTTAAAAATGATCTGTACCATTTGGGGAAAAATATTCAAGTAGGTGTTTGGGCCATTATGCACAATCACACACAACTTTGAGCTCATATACTAAATGAGTTGTTGAAAATGATCAAAATTTGAGTACCACATTGCTGTTGTGTACAAGTGAGAGAAGGGTATCATTTATGATGCTTTGAGAAAGGGAAATATAAAGAACAGCACTTGCATGTAGCCAAATTAAAGACATAACAGAGTGGACACAGTCCTTCTTGCTTGTCCTGACTGCTTTGCGCCAGTCTGCCTCCTCTTAATGTAATTCACCTTTGTGTTTTGTTAGACATGTAATTATTGCCTCTATACGTACAGTCGTTGTGGTTCCTAAGTGCAATGCCTAAGTGCAGACTGGCTGTGGTATTTGCACCTAGACATCCTAATCAGTATGTGTGTTTTGTCAGCTATTATATTTTATGTGTTCTGTGCATCACAGTGGTCATTACTAAACACCATAAAGCACTGGCATGCTATCTTCAGTGTCACAATTTCCTCTTGGTAATATGCATTTGTATATATTGCTACTTCTTGTATTGCCAAGAATGAAAACTTGCATTGGCATAAAAAACTATCTGAAAAGCTAGGTCAATCAGTAAGACTGGCTGCTTTTTCTCTTCATCATTGGTGGTTTTGGTCCTACAGGTGGCGGACATAAGCAGTGTTCTCAGAAGATAAATGAGACATGTGTGTATACATACGTACACACAATATCACAGGCCAAACATGTTCCGAAGTGATGTACTGCCTCGTTCACAATTTTCTGCAGCTATGTAATTATTTTACAATAACCACCAATAGTGAGCGTGGTTACAACTGGATGATTTTACACACTGATGTGGTTTAAACAAAGCAGTCACTGTTATCTCCACGATGTAGATTATTTTCCAATAAGAGTACATGTAAAAGTGCTATGTATTTTATTCCTCTTAAACCACAGTGATTATTACAATTATTAAAGTACACTAATTAGAGTGTTAAAAAGAACATCTCACTTTTTAACTAGTTATTGTTACATTCAATGTTATGAAACATCTGTGAGACAAGTTAGTTCATGTTATCGATTACGTTATAGTAGCTATAGACTTTTCTTCTCTCACCAGCCTCTAATTATTTCTCTCTCTTGAAAGTAATCAGACAGAAATGCAGCTTTTCACATTACTCCTGTGTCCTGAAGACTCTCGCATAACAGAAAACTTATGAACTGTTACGAAGCACTGACACTGGAGCCTCCTTCCTTAAGGCTTCCCCATACCAACATATATACAGTACAATTTTCTTTCCTTCATAACATGTTTTTAAATCTGTATATTATTATGCTTAGACTATGCACAGTGTTCATCATTCAAGTCGCTGTAAATGAACTGTTACATTAATATTATAGGAAGAACATTAATGTATATCTGTCATTTGAATTATGCTGTTATAGAAAATGAATTCACACCTTCAGATTTGAGAATTCAATAGCACAGTGGTATAACATAAAATGAATTCCCCATCTTACTTTTTATTTTTTGAAGGTCACAATTGAAAGGTTAAAAATTCAATTAAAAATTCTTGAAACAGAATCAGTTGTGAAAGAGCATAAAAGAATCTTCCAACCATCAGCAACAACTCCTTTACTCATAAACTATAAATAGAAATCAGAAATAGAGAACAGAAACATTGGGAAGCAGTGGATCAAGCTGGGGAAACTCTCAGTGGACGTTCTTGGCTGATACAGTCAGAAGGAATAGACCAGACTTGAGAAGACATGAGAAGAGATTCAACTGGGACGTGAAATCCCATTCTTGAGCTAACCATTGTAATAGAATAGTGTTGGGATAGTTTACAAGCCAACACTTGGTAAGGTTAGTCCAGGGCTGTACTCATGTGCAATATCAGCTTTCCCTCAAGGAAAGAATGTTTATGACCCGTTTCCTGCTAGACTGCATGGTGGATGGCATTGCTGTAGACTCTCAACTGCTTATAGAATGACTCTAAAAATTCACTAGATAGTAGCCTATAGCATAAGTCAAGTCTGATAGCCTCTCAACTTATATCTGTTTGAGGCTATGTCATTATTATTGTCATCCTTCCCCACCAATATCTATGGCTACAAGCCACTGCTAATCAGGAGCGTTATGTTCTTAAGATTATTATGTTTTATGATCTGTCTGTCATTTGGGTTTTATGTCAAACGAGTGCCACTCTGCCCCTGTTTGAGAAGATATCACAGTAATCAGTCACAGGAAGTAAAAGCAGGGGAAAACCCATAAGTATGTACAATGGATATACATATAATACAAATAAAGTGAAAAACTATCAGAAAGTTATATAGGTGGAAAAAGTTAAAAAACTTAAGTGGCTAAGAGTCTATCAGCTTGGCACATCTTGGCTTGGCGATATTTTCCCACCCTTCTTGCAAACATTCTAGCTCCATCAAATTGTGAGGGAATTTCCTGTGCACAGCCTGTATCAGGTCACCCCACAGATTTGTAGTTGGATTCGGGTCTGGGTTCTGGCTAGACCATTCAAAAACATTGATCTTTTGGTTAAGCCATTTCTTTGTTGCATGCTTTGGGTCATTGTCATGCTGAAAGATGAAATTCCTTTTCATTGTCATCTTACTAGCAGACACCTGAAGGTTTTGCAGTAAAATTGGTATTTATAGCTATTCATGATTCCCTCCATCTTGATAATAGCCCCTGTACTGGCTAAAGAAAAGCAGACCTAAAGCACGATGCTACCACCACCATGCTTCACCGTGTTCTTTTAGTGATGTGTGTTTTTGGAATTGGTCTCATCAGACCATAACACATTTTGCCACATGGTTTGGGCTAATTTAGTTGGTTCTTGGATGTTTTTTGTGAGAAATTTAGGAAGGATGTCCTGTTTTTGGTAATGTCACTGTGGTGCTGCATTTTCTCCAATTGTTGATGATGGCCTTCACGGTGTTCCATGGTACATCTAATGTTTTGGAAAAAAAATTGTGTACCCCTTTTTTGATCGATTCCTTTCAACAGGTTTTATCTTTGTACAGGCTTTGTCTTTGCTTTTTGCAGACAAATGAAAGTAAGTAGTTGTCAAGAAAATCCTACAGAAACAGCTGATTTTTCTTTGGGGTTAATCCTGTCATCAATAAAAATGAGCCACATCCCCGTTTATAAAAGGGCGTGCACACTTATGCAACAAGGTTATTGTTGAATAACAGAATAATAACTCTCAGTGTTTGCCCTGAGCATGTTTCTTCCACACACATCATTTATCCATGGCTGTGTTTTCATGCTACTCTGAGTACCTGGAGTATCTGCATGATTTGTTTTGCCTGTCACATCCTATAATGTATAAATAATTGCTCTGTGTGAAACAACAGGAGAGAACAGAGAGCACATCTGTGTGAGTTCCTCCCCAGAGGCCGGACTGACAGCTTGCTCCAGGATGACGGTCTGAATGGAATTCTCTCCTTCTTTACTCTATCTATTTGTAAATGAGGTATACATCGAAAAAAAGATGCCATGTGCTAAGAAGAAATCATTGCAAGCAAATGAGACATCTTATACTTTGCCAACTAGAGTGAATTGACATTCAATAGGAAGGCAGACAGTATCGCTAAAGAGAACATGTGGTGAATATCAGCATGTGGTGAATATCTTAATAATGCCAAATACTGTCTCCACACAGGAGATTAAGGGAGCTCAACCGCCAAACATATGCCAACTACCTTTGGCTAATTCATATGCTCCACTGCACCTTGAGAAATTCAGAGCCACAAACCACAGTTAAGCTGCAGCAACTTGGACCAGACTTCAAGGGCACAAGAGACACACTAGATCAATAGTCAATATACTAGTCAATATACTCTGAGAAATGAAGACACCAAACTGTGCTTTTCCTTGTCACTGGTGTCGTACCATCAATGGTACACCTGTTGTATTCTAGGAAGGAGCTTGCAAGATGTATGAAGCTTACTACAGTATGTTTAGTAAAAGCACATCCATGAACATTTTCATTCCATGTGGAGCGTCATTGTTGTTTGCCAATTAAAGAGAAATTATCCTTGTGATTTTTGTTGGGGAACGGTAATAAATTAATTGATGCAATTAATGATTCTGTCCTTTTGCATTCAGAAGTATTTCTGTTTCCTCATTGTTTGCACATCATACATTCTTATCAGGGACTGAGCCTTTTTAAAGGTTTAAATATAGAAACTCATTTCGTGTGTTTACAGAAGTGCAAACCCCTTCTCGCTAATGGCGTTTAGTTATCATGATCAGCATTCTTGATTACGCTCGTTAACTATCTGTGGTGAAATATCACTTGAAAGCTGTTGTATTTTCCCACAGTGAAGTACAGCTGTTGGAAAAAATCTAAATGCCCCACTTAATGAGAGTCGTGAACCCTGATTAATATTGATTAAAGGTTAATATTAATTAAATAATATTTTTAGTCTTTAGTTGTAGTTATTGTCATGTGATCATTACTGTAACTGTTGACAATTAAATAAACATGGATCTTTTATCCAATAAATAAGGCTATGCTATGTATGGGTGTAAAAACAAATCCAATTCAATTGGTTTACAAGTCTGGATCTGGTTTGAATCAAAAAGGAAAAGGGTTAAAAACTGATACTGGTTTTTAGAGAGAGAGAGAGAGAGAGAGAGAGAGAGAGAGAGAGAGAGAGAGAGAGAGAGAGAGAGAGAAACCTTAAACTTTAGAATTACTGGGGATTTGACAAAGACTCAACAGGAAGTCTCTACAAAAGTTCTATTATGTGCAAGACTTGCACAACTGCCATAAAATACACAGCCAGCACCAAAAACCTGGCTACACGTCACACACCTATGTGATGGATGAAAAAATAAATAAAATAAATCTGTAAAAATTGGACAGTAAAGAAATGTTTCAAAATGGTTGTTCCTTTACAGAGTCATTTACATCATTTAACTAAACTGCATGTCATTTGATCAGACTTGAACTGAATCATACCAGTGCTGACCTGAAACAGATCAGATCAGTAGTGAATTAAAACGTATGTTAGTGGTATTTGTTCAGCTGTATCATTTTTTGTATTGTATTGTACACCATGTATTGAGATGCTGTTATATGTTAATGTAGAAGTAAATCTAAATATGAAGTATAAACTTTGAACTGAATTGCAGTTTGAATTGTTTTACGTTTCTATTTATTATATTAATGCTGCTTTTTGGGAATCTGTCAACGGAATTACACACTGACTACTAAATATTCATACAATATCTACTGTAACATGCCAGAAGAATTAATGACAGATGCATATTTATGTAAACTACATACATCAACATACCAGAAGGACTAATTATGTTAAATTACTTTAGCAAGTGCAGTAAGTTTACTGTAATGGGCTAGTTACAGGAATGGACTGGCAGTATGCTATTGTTAAAAAGAAATAGCCAGTGGTTTTGACTGACCCTGACCTTTGACCCTTCCACTGACAGTCAATGCCACATATGTTAATGCTGACTATTATACAGTATCATTTCCCCCTAAACACATACTTTATAATGTTACAAAAAAAAACTATTTAGTTTTCAGATCCATGCTGAAAAATTCATTACAGTAGCTGGTTTTGTGAGAGCAGATGGTCTTTCTGGGCTCTCCTGAGTTCCCTGTGACAGAATGAAGAATCAGGTTATTGTTTATGGCTGTGAAGATGGAGCACCTCTGTTTAGCATAACAAATTAAACTCAAGCTGATAGGCACTGGTTCATAATTACACAGGGGGCCAACACATTGGACACTCCAGCATTCACCAGCACAATAGAACATGTTGTTCAATTCAGCCCTCAACAGGAAAAACATGAGTGGGAGGCTACAGCTGTTATAAAAATGGAGTCAGATGTGTCGACATGTAGCCTTTTATCATGCTACATGTTATATAAGCTGCACATGCAAACGAACAGCAAGAGATAATGACCAGTGCCTTAAAAAGCAGTGAGCAGCCAGAGTTCATGTCATGAGGCTTGCTAAAGGCTATTGTAGCTTTTTCTATGGAGACTAAAAGAAGGATGAAAGGGGTCTTACATTAAAAGGGTAAAGGTGAGAGTGAAGAAGTGTGGGACTTGTGTAAGTGCAAGTGTAAGTGGGAATCATTTGGGAGGTCAGCTTTATCATCACTTGCAGGCTACAGTAGGCTACCAAATTGATTTAATTAATCACTTGATTTAACATGTCATTTGCTATTAAATGGGTGATCAATTATAAAGATGATTCTGTAAATGAACATTCAAGCATTTCCAAGAGTACTTTGTATGAAGAGAGAAATGATGTGAACAGCAAAACCTAATAAGCCATAGAAATACTATTATGCTTCCAATAATAGACAACGCAGTAACCAGGTCCCAGTGAAGCAGTCAAAAGAACATGCTATTGACTTGTATATTGAATTGTAGTTGTATATTTTGACAGTTCATTTGATTTGTCCAGGAAGGAAAGACAAGTGGAGGACAACCTCCTAGAAAGTGGCCAAGTTGATATATTAGGTAAGCTATGTATGACATATGTATGGACTATGTACGACAGCACCACGTTGGTTATGCCTTCGTCGTGGACTCTTTGAATTTGTTATTAAGTTTGGCAACAGCGTCATGTGTGATGTGCTCGCCATGTTTCCTGTTAAAGTCCATCACAACCTATATATAATATAAATTTAAATATGAAAAATTTTGGAAGACATTTTGCTAAAAGAGTTAAGTATGGAGACTGTTGGGACACCCTGTACACTAAACACAATAATATGGTGGCTCAACAAATTTACCGCATTTATCAACCCGGCTACTGCCATTTCTAGCAGGTTGTTATCCACTTGTCCTTTCCTTTCTCAGTTTGTGATCTTCCCAATGGTCGAGCATTTCTCTACAATGATTTGATCCAGATTTGCGGACATCTATGTATGTCATCAAACATTTTTAACAATGATCATATAAGGTCATCTATATAGGTCCCTAGTGGACTAGTAGTTAGGCCACAGCACTCTCACCGCTGTGGCCCGGGTTTTCATTCCCGGCTACTGGGGTTGCGTGCAACAGTGCGCTCTCAGTGTCGGTCCCAAGCCCGGAAAAATTGGGGAGCGTTGCGTCAGGAAGGGCATCCGGCGTAAAAACTGTGCCAAATCAAATATGCGGACCAATGATCCGCTGTGGCGACCCCTAACGAGAGCAGCCGAAAGGGCGATTGGATATAAGGTCATCTATATGTGACTCCGATGATGCCATTTTTCCAGAATCTTTAGCTATTTTCCTTGTTCAAAAATCTCCCTTTGCTAGTGACCTTCATGTGTGGATGAAATGACTTTAAAAAGCTATTTCCCATTTTGTTAAGAATGGAAAATATGAACTAGAAAATGAGAAAAAGCTAAGAATTCAGGATTGAATGCTTGTTTTTTTTCGAAAATAAAATGAAAATTTCATTTTCCATTTTTTTAGTTAGAAATGGATCGGGATTAAATGAATGTTACACAGATTGTTTTGTCAAGATAGAGCTAAGATAAGGGGAGGCGTGGTGGTACAGTGGGTCCCATAATATTTTATTTCCTGTATTGAATAATTTAGGAGGTGGCACCACAACAAATGTTATCAGACAACAGAAAAAGGCACAGAAGCCCCTACAGTTTTACTCTCAATAATAAATCCAGATCCTCTATGTCTGTCGATTGAAAATACCCCCGACTCTACACATTCCCAAACCATTTCCCTGCTAAACTGCATGAGGTGCCTTCGCATACTGTAACTTAATATGCCATGTTATGTAAGCAATAACACTTTGCTGGGTCAATATTAACTTAAGTTGTTATTATTATTATTATTATTATTATTATTATTATTATTATTATTATTAACTTGAATTAATTCCCTTAAAGTATTTAGTCATAATAATCAGATTTTGTAAAGTTTAGGGTGATAATTAAAAAGATCAAGTATAAACTTTTATCTCCCTTCAGTCCACTTGTTTATTGACACTGTTTTTTTTTTTTTGTGGCTATTTAAGCCAATAAACAGGTATTTCGTTAGAATTGTTTTAGGTTGCTAAGGGCTCAGTAAAACACAAAGAGATTTGAATATCCTGAGAATGAGAGGAGGTACTCAGTGCTAATGCAAAATGTCAGCAGTGCTGCAAATTGAATCCGAACTTTGCCGAGAGGTAAGACTGTACACGAAATGGTCCGCAGTAAGCCAAACAATTTCAGGCTTTCTCCTTGAATTCTCCCATTGCTTTCAGGTGATATGAGTTTTTAAAATCATTAGGCTTTATTGTTTTTGTTGTTGTTGTTTCGTTGGTTTTTATAGACACTGAAGGCATTGAAAAGGCAATATAATATAATAAAGTAATTGTTAACATATTGCAAAGATTATTCCATAGAGAATGTCAAACATTTGCGAAATTCAACCTCAGATTCAAACTATTAAGCAAAAAAGGACCCATAAGGCACCAATAATTGGACTGTTTTGTGTATTGTAAGCAGCCCGTCAGCCTTTGTTTCAAGTTCCCTGTAGTGCTGAGTCAGAAGTGTATGTAAGAGTGTGAGGTCTGAATGAAAGACACTGCTTGCTTACTTTTCGCTAAATCTTTGTTAAAGTCCCAGTTTATTTTCATAATTTGCTTTTTACTATAATAACTTACAATAGCATCTGTGCTGCATTTACTATCAACCACAAACAAAAGAATAAAGTTGGTTTGTCTATCTTTTTCTTGCCATTTTCTTCTGGCTGGTGATTATACACACTTTTGCACTCATTTTTTTCATTCTTTAGATATTTGTTGTGGTAATAAATTGCGTTCATACTGAGAGCATAAAAGGCGTGTGGCATTTACTGTCAGTCCAATCGAGCTGAAAATTGGTATGGTCAATCTATGTGCTAATCTGTCAGTGGATTTTTGATGATGGCCTAAATATTGAAAAAAAAAAAAATGGCTGCCATCAACCATCAGATTTAAGCAGACATTTGACAGTGTTAGTATTGCGCTACCATCACAGAATGTCATCAGTAGGGTGTTGGGGCTGGGCTAAGATCAAACATTCTATTGAGCCGAAACATACGTCCTATTGAGCCGATAATTTGTTACAGTGCATATCTAGGCTAATCTGTAAGTGGATGTTTTATGCCGACCTGATTTCTTAAAAATCATGGCCACCATCAGTCAATCAGCTTTCAGCAGGCATTTAACGGGGTTAACACTGACATACTGTCATCAAACTGGAACGGTAGTTTCAGGTAGGGAACCACTTAGACAAGTCTATCTCTGGAATAGGTTAATACTGAAATTTCTTTTTCCTTGTAATCCTTTGGCTAAACACATAAAAATTAGGCATTTGGACCATTTAGCCGCACCCACTCATATATATGAAAATTTTTATAATATTGTTTAATATAATTTTTATTGTTCTATGTAACATGACAAGAACTGGCCACTGGGGACGATATTTGCTTTAGGTGCTTGGACCCACATAATCGCAGCTTGCAGCTATATTTTGCTTCTGTTTGTGCAAATGACAGCCTCAAAAAGGTTTTCATCTGAAAAGTGTTCTGTTATTTTCTTAAATAACATAAACTATCTCTGTAACATTAAATTTTTGGGGGGAAATACTGTTTGGACATATACACTCTTGAGCACTTTATTAGGACTATAATACTGCGTAAACTACTAATACTGGGTAGGGCCTCCCTTTGCTCTCAAAACAGCCTAAAATTCTTCATGGCATGGATTCCACAAGATGTTGGACATATTCCTTTGAGATTCTGGTCCATGTTGATATGATTGCATCAGGCAATTCCTGCAGATTTTTCTGGTGCACTTTCTTGCTGTGAATCTCCCGTTCTACCAGATCCCAAAGGTGATCTACTGGATTCAGATCCGGTGAATGGGAAGGCCACTGAAGAACACTGAACTCATTGTAATGTTCATAAAACCAGTTTCAGATGACTTTTGCTTTGTGACAATGCATTATCATGCTGGAGGGAGCCATTAGAAGACAGTAAATTGAGCCCATGAAGGGATGCACATGGTCAACAACAATACTCATATAGGCTGTGGCTTTCAAGCGATGATTGATTGGTATTAATGGGCGCAAAGTGTGCCAAGAAAATATTCCCCACGCTATTACACCACCTCAACCAGCCTGGACTGCTGACACAAGGCAGGTTGGGTCCATGGATTCATGCTTTTGGCACCAAATTTTGACCTTACCATCTGTGTGCCTCAGCAGAAATCGAGAATCAACACACCAGGCTGCATTTTTCCAGTCTTCAACTGTCCGGGTTTGGTGAGTCTGTGCCCACTGCAGCCTCAGCTTTCTGTTCTTGGCTAACAGATATGGAACCCATTGTTTGAGACCATCCACTTCAGGGTTCAAAGTGTTGTGCATTCTGAGATGCTTTTCTACTCAGTGCAGTTGTACAGAGTAGTTGTTTGAGTTACTGTAGCCTTTCTGTCAGCTCCACCCAGTCTGCCCATTCTCTCCACAGTGCCACTCACAGGATGTTTTTACTTTATTGCACCATTCTGAGTAAACTCTAGAGACTGTTGTGTGTGAAACTCCCAGGAGATCAGCAGTTAAAGAGATACTCAAACCAGCCCGTCTGATACCAACAATCATGCCACAGACAAAATCCCTGAGACAACATTTTTTCCCCATTCTAATGATTGATGTGAATATTATCTGAAGCTGCTGGCCTGTATCTGCATGATTTTATGCATTGCACTGCTGCCATGATTGGCTGATTAGATAATTGCATGAATAATTAGGTGTACAGGTGTTCCTAATAAGTGCTCAGTAAGAGTACGTATAAGTAGCTCTTTACCATGGACACACTAATACAGAATATATAATTAAATAATTAAGAGAAAATAATCAATGGATGGCTAATTGTAATGTAGCTGATACAGATATCTTGGATTCAGGATAGAGGCTTTCCATTGCACTGTTCACTGATTCATTGATTAACTGCACTCTGAATTAAGCCCATGCACGCATCACGTGGACATTTTCTCTCCTTAAGAAGAAGCTTATTGTCCTTAAAGTTAAAGAGATGTTGCAGCTATCACAGAATAATCTGACTCAGCCTGGAGTATGGTAATCTGCCTTTTATGATATTTTATCTCTATTTTATTCCACTATTTATCTCTGGAATCAGTCCTGACTCCATGAACCGTTGCTAATGGGAAGGTTTTATGCATGCTCAGCCAATTACCATGCTAATGATAATGTTCTGCATATGCAGACTAATAACAATAGACAATGACTTTTAGAATAAGGTGCTTTTAGAATACATTGAGGACACATACATAGGTTATGAGCTATGAAGCTCTTGCTATGACTTGCTTTGACTGTGGAGGAAAGTAAGAGTCTGAGAAGGGTCCAGTGTGAAGAAGTGTTGAACTTTAAAGTGCAAGTAGGAATCACACTACAATATGCTGCAGAATGACTTAATTATAAACTTGATTTAACATGTTATTCACTAGTAAATGGCTGATTGATTGTGTATGCGTGGTGCCCTGTGATGAACTGGTGTCTCATTCAGGGTGTGTCCTGCTCACAATGTTCCCAGCATAGGCTTCAGATCCACTTGTTCTTAGTTTCAAAGAAAAAAAAAGGTTTCTACTTGGAACCTCTTCTCATAAGGAGACACTCTGCTTTAGATTTGTACAGAGATCCTTCTATACATTTTATTTCATTCTTAATTCTTATTATTATGTGTCTTGCTGTCATATTTGTGTATGTGGAAGCTTCATCTACCAAGCCAAATTCCTTTTATGTGAGCACACTTGGCAATAAAACTTCTTCTTCTTCTTCTTCTTCTTCTTCTTCTTCTTCTTCTTCTTCTTCTTCTTCTTCTTTAGGTTTCCCCCAGAGGGACAACCAATGAACCCCTAAGGGTTCTAAACCTTCTAAGAGTGTATGCTCTGTCAATGAATGTTAACTGTGATATTCTATATTTATATCGATACTAAAGCATCTTAGTCTAAAGAATCGGAGATATTTCCTCATCATAGTCAGACTGAGGAGGAGCCAATGTTATCAAAACAAACATTTGCATATGCATTCAAAAAGAACTGACTCCTGAAACATAGCTGCTCCTACCTGCTGTATGCTGAATTAGCTTTCTTCCTGTACTGACACGCTGCTAGGGCATAAAGAAAATGTAGTTTCCAATCTCATTACGCTAGCGGAAACTGATCCTGACTCACTGTAATAAGCCCTGATGCATTGTATGAGCCTGCATAGCACCGTCCTGCTCAAAAGAAATGAAAAGCTGACTTTGTGGAAGTGCACAGTGGTGTAGTAAAAACGTAGTGGAGCCTTGTGTTGGATGTTCCTGTGTGTGATATCAAGACAGAACACATTAAACTGTGGGCACTCATGTGGGGAATTCATGTTGGTATTGATGGCACTGTTGGGGTAGGGTTTGAGAATATTGAGCATACTGTATACAGTAAACTTTAAACTAAAATACAGTCAATCAGTCCTGTTGTTTCAGAAAGAAACTTAAGTGATCATATGTATGTAGCTGGTAGGTTTACTTATTATTTACTTATTATGGTCAGGCATCTGCAAATGCAATGTGGATTAGAACTATTATGCAAAACACATCTATTTATAGATGTGAAGCGAGAAGTAAGTGAGTGGTTAGGAATAACATGAAATTATCAAGATATGTAGTATTAACGGTGACACATTTTGAAGAAAAGCAGTAAACACAGTAAAGAGAAAAATGTCCAGTTTAAGTAAAAGTAAAATTACTACCATACTATGGTATTACTGCATTATAATGTTGCCAGAAAACCGCAGTAGAGTAACAGTGGCCTTAATTCTCAATATAGTCAAGCTAAACTGGGGTTTAGGAAGTGGGAAGTCCTATTTTTATGAGTGCTAATGATGTGTGAACAGTACTATGATGTGTTATTATATGGAAATCTCAACACTGATAGCATGGAAATGTGATTTTTTTGACAAAAACAAAAGCTTAATTTAACCACAGTTAAACTACAGTTACCATGTGGTCAGAGGGAAGGCTTTCAGTATCACTTGTTTGTCAGTTCTAGCATCAAATTTATATTAACACACCTAATTACCACACTAACCAGCTAAATAAACATAATGATGAAATATGATAATGAATATTCATGTATATTCACAACACAGGACCTTGGACTTCTAATTTAACTTTAAATATAATGCAATTTTAAGATAGTGAGCCATAAAGCTCGTCTCTAACTAAGGTCAAAGTAACTTTATATTTTTAGATGTTTAAGCAATATTTTACTGTAAAATTTTCCACAAATATTCAGTGCCATGTAAATAATATATGTAAGTACATTTTAAAAATTCTGAAATAAAAATCCCTTTCTCTATAAAGACTATTATTACCACTTTATATGACATTATGATTTATATTTCCATCAAATAACCCTAGTATTTGTGGTCAACTCTGCATGCTGTCACAATCCTTTTCATAATCCTATTTAACCTCTGCTTATTGTGCATTACAGACATCATTCAAATTTTTTGGAAAGTTTAGGTTTAGGCATGGAGACTTAAATAAGGGGGGTAAAAATATTTGATGACATCATGATTTTTACTAAAACCAACATCAGAATTCAGAAGTCTGAATCTTAGAGGTCTCATCACACCAAGTGGTTAGACAAGAGATAACCTTTGCCTAGTATAAGATCTACATAAACCTTCCAAATGTTTGGAAATAAAATCCCTTAAAATCATGTACTTAAAGAATCTGTAAACAGTGGATACCATCATACATTCATCCAGAGTGTGTTTTTCGTTGTTTCGGGTCTTACAATAGTTTGGAGTATATATATAGCAGCATTTAGTTCCAGTGCCTTTGCGGAATCCAGTTTTATCAGCAAAGTCAGTAACTTTTTTTTTCCTTTCAGTAAAAATAAATCCCTGGAGGTGATATCTATCTTTGTTTAGGCAGGAATAGCAGTACAGGTATGGCAGCTTATAAATTTCCCCTCCACAGTAGAGCTGCTATTACTCAAGAACTGCCAAAACCTCTAATATTTTGACCAAGAATGGCAGATGTTAAATGCCTGACCTAAAAAGAAACACACCTATTGAACCCAGAGGCAGGCGTCAAGCCCTGGGCATCTTGTGGAGCAGTGGAGGTCGCTGGCGTTAACTGAACTAATCAAATCCACTGCCAAAAGTGTAAGATCTCTGTAAGGTCTTTAATTTAACATCTCATGGACAGAATCAGTCAGAACATGTTTCCCATTTTAAGAAAACTGGAATATAACTGAAATATGAAGTACTGTGGAAAAAGTCATAGGCACCCTATATCGAATCATCACTCTCCACCTATCCCTATCTTCTGCATCCTCAACACTTGCACCCACTAGCTTCATCTCCTCATTTNGCAGCTCCATGTCCAACATAAAGTGTACCTCAGACTACCGAAGCATTTTTACAGGCAAAGGGTTGTCATGCCAAATATTGACTTTTTCATTTTATTAATGTTTACTGGTCTTTATTCTAAATTCTCTTAATGCACAAAATATTTATTTTCATTATATTAAAAGCATAGTATAAACTAGTATAAGCACCAAACAGTGTAGTATACTTCACCACCCTGAGCCTGAATTTAACTTCAGTAGATCTTTAACTGTGTCACTTCTGTGGAGAAGTAACATGTAATAAATTAAGACTAGAGCGCTAATAAGGATTAGAGGTTAAAAGGTTAGAAGTTTAAAAGTTCAGTCTTGTCTGAAATAATCTAAAATCACAAATGGAAATCTGAGCCCCAAGGTTAAGGCTTATGTAACCTAGTGGTATTTGAGGCAGAGAAGCCTGACATGAACAATTTAGAGGGTAAAGCATTACATAACAGATGCTTGAAAGTCTTAAAATGCTGCAGTGTGGCCTTTCCCTGTAAAGAAAGAAAAAGGACATAGCAAACAAAGTACTCTAACGTCACTAACGTCCTTCATTTGCTTTCGAACATAACAGAAAGTGCATTCAGCATGGCAACCATTAGTGGTGTACGTAATCAGGAATGGCTACAAATGGATATATGAAAAGTGGAAATGGAGTTCTATTAACAGTACACAAATAAACACCAAAAAGCCTAGTTGTTATTCATGTATGCATTATGGTTCAGTAGTTTGTCTATTTGTCTGCTCTTAGTTATAATGAGATTCACATATTCAAATCAAAGCAGTATATTGTGCCTTTAGACATTAGTTGTTCCATTAGGTGTTTAATGAAGACTCCATTAGGAGCGGCTTCATTTTTCGCACTGATCACAGTTACTGTTTGTTCGGGGAATTCAGCCAATCTTACTTTGTGAAGCAGAATCCCTTAAAAAGAGGCATTAGGCAGCTGCAGAGTGCATCCTCTGTACATTGCAGTCAGCTGCTAAAATAGGATGTGACAGATCTGGGTTCTGAGTACAAGCTCGACACTGTTACTTTAGGACTGGTTTTTTTCCTAATGCTAAATGTGGGCTCCTGTAATAAATTTCATTCTTAACTTGCGAACCAGGGCCCGTATTCATCACGATTCTATGAGTAGGAAGTTAGACATAAATGCTCAAAAATTCTGAGAGCAATGTCATTTTGATTGGTTCTGACCTCACACATATGACTAAAAGTAATTTAACAAGATTTCCTATACATGAGTGAACATAATTCGATGAAAAGGAGAGGTCAAGAGGTGTCCTTTTAGTAAGGAGTTGAGAAAATGATTCGAGAGAGATGCAGAGCAGGCAACTTTCAACAGTGAATGTTTTTGAAATATTTTGAAATATTTTTGTACTGCAGAAATTATAATATACAGATTTAGTGACCATTTAGAAAGAAAGTATATTATTTTTGTTACTGGTCTTATTGCAGGATGTGATTTTATGCAGAGTTTGTGGTCAGAAGAGATTACTGGCATCAGAGCTTACATTTTGTTTCTCTTAGGAATGGGAACAGATCTGGGATCAATCAATAGAAATCAATAACTGTATGTGAACTGAAACACACACACACACACACACACTCACACTCACACTCACAAATAGGTCCATTACCCTGAATGACAATTTTGCCTTTATTACTCAATTAAGTATTTTTCCTGTAAACAACTTCATGAGTCAGTAGAGAATTAAACAGTGAATTATGTAATATTAATAATATCAGTACAATTTTAAAAAAACGTACAGGTATATGATATACAGATACAGATACAGTATATGCTTTATATCCATTCCTACACTATAATGTAACTCCTAGGTCCTGCTCTGAGCTGGGAGTAAGTTTAGTCATAAGAATGGCATAATTCTTATGAGTAATTCTGAGAAGCATGATGAATACAGACCAGGACGGAAACACTTCTAAAGCATTAGAAAGGGACCGAGTACATCACACACTGTAATACATACAACATTGTCAAGCTGTTGCTGTCGGGCCCGTGAGCAAGGCCCTTAACCACATCTGCTCCAGGGGTGCCGTCTCATGGCTGACCCTGCGCTCTGATCCCAGCTTCCTAGCAAGCTGGGTTATGTGAAAAACTGCATTTTATTGGTTCTGTACTGTTACTCTGCACGAATGCTCTTTCGGCTGCTCCCGTTAGGGTTGCCACAGCGGATCATTGGTCCGCATATTTGATTTGGCACAGTCTTTACGCCGGATGCCCTTCCTGACGCAACGCTCCCCAATTTTTCCGGGCTTGGGACTGAGAGCGCACTGTTGCACGCAACCCCAGTGGGAATCGAACCCGGGCCACAGCGGTGAGAGTGCTGTGGCCTAACCACTAGTCCACCAGGGACCCTACTCTTACACTGCACAATGACAAAAAAAGGTGTATGTAATCTAATCTAATCTAGACATCTTTTGTTCACCATGGGCTATGTTGACTCTTTTAAGATATTCTGTACTTAATGTTTATTCTTTACCAAGAATCTTAGTGCAGTCGGTCAGTAACTGAACAGTAGCCAATGATCATATTTCTTTTCTTATTTTAAACAAAATAAATGACTTTAATGAGGGTAAAGTTAAGAATTTCAGCTTTAATTTAAAGGTAATTACTCCTGGGCAGTTACAACTCTTTTCGTACATACCTATTTCCTATCATTTTATAAACCAAAATAATTGCTACAAAACCTACGGAAACAATTACTTCATGAGGTCTACCATCCACTGACATTAGGAAATGCTGGATGTTTTTAAAAACTCAGATTAAGTCAGCTCAGTGTGGCTCAGATTAGGTAACTAACTTGGCCAGTCAAGAAAGTTTATTCCACTCTTTGGTGCTGAAAACCTCTATAAATGTTTTAGTAGTTTGAACATTTACAATAGTTCTGTTCACGTCAGAATACATGTGATTGCTGCTATCAGCAGTTACATCATCAGCAAACACAAGTGAGTTGATTCCCCTAGCAGCCACACATGCTCGAGTAAGGATAAGGACTCGTCCAACACCACTGACGCACACTGTGCCATTGTCAAAGGACCAGAATATTCCTGTCTGGATATTGTGTATAAGACTTGTCCAACACACACCAGAAGCAGCTTCCATTACCATTCAAACGCTTCAATAAGCCTCAATTCAGACCTGCTCATTTAATGTTGCACTCTGGGCTTCAATTATGCTGGTTAGAAATAGTGTTTCAATAGAAAAGACAATCACTTCAGCAGAAATATTAATGAATGATGGACTAGACTGTATGACATGAGTGTGGGTTAAGAGCAGAGATATTTCAAAAGTTCAGAAACTAGATGGTACAAGACTTAAATCAAATCTCTGGCCCTGTTCCATTGCATTACTATGGTTTTAATTGTATGCAAATTTCTGTCTATTTAATTATCTATCATGATGAACCACAAGATGATCTAACAATAGAGTCATGTATAACATGTTTAAATTCAAAGCCAATAACAGGACTGGAGCACAGTTTCAACTGAAATATCTAGGATTAGGAACGAGTACATCAGAGGGACAGCTCATGTTGGACGTTTGGGGGACAAAGTTAGGGAGGCCAGA
>CM074962.1:14098618-14117483 GCA_037577455.1 Pangasius macronema
AGGTGGAGAGTGATGATTCGCTGTGGAGACCCCTGAAGGGAAAAGCCCAAAGAAGAAGAAGAAGAAGAAGAAGACTGAAAAAGCACAAGGTAGATTTCTACATAGGGTCTTACAGTAGATGTTTCCAATTTTGTACTCCTGTATTTACGTATAAGGATTTTATAAATAAAATGGTAGAAAATATTCATTCAAAATCAAAATATATTGCACTCTGTGTTGCCAAGTATTCTGTAAAATGCACAAATTCTGCAGAATGTAGCATTGTAGCATTGCTGCCTCCCAGCTTCCAGGGCCCCAGGTCAATCCAATACATGGGTTCTGGTCTGTGTGGAGTTTCTATGCATGTTCTCCCCATGTTTGAGTGAATGTGTGTGCATGCATGTTGCCTTGCGATGGACTGGTTTCCCATTCAGGATGATTTCCCACCTCACTTCCAGTGTTCCCAGGACACACTTTGGATCCACTATGACACTGACCAGGATGAAGTGGTTATTGAAGGTGAATGTATTGCATTGAACATTTACATTTATAGCATTTGGCAGACGCCCTTATCCAGAGCGACTTACATTTATCTTATTTATACAACTGAGCANAGTTGAGGGTTAAGGGCCTTGCTCAAGGGCCCAGCAGTGGCAGCTTGGAGGTGCTGGGGATCAAACTCATGACCTTCCGATCAGTAGCCCAACATCCTAACCACTGAGCTACCACTGCCCTCAAGATTTGAAGATTTATATATATACTGCAAACAACCTGAATGAAGTGTTTAATTCAGTTTAATTTATGCATCTTTCTATCAATTTATGCTGCATTAACCAGTCCAATAAGCTAATTAGAGTAACTGGATGTAACATCAGAAAATTATTTATTATCGCTCTGATACCTTTAATACCTCATTAATAAAAAAAAATACCTTCCTAAAGGGCTTTTTCCTACATTATTCTTTTCCTTTCCTACCATCAAAACTCATTCCTGCTACTCATAGATCTTAATACTTAAATCCATGCTTTTACTTTAAGTTTCACCTAATGTATTTTCCTTTTAGTTTAACTGCTGTTTCATTTCCATTTTCATTCACTTTTCTTTTTAAATCAAAGATTTCAATGTAAAAGCACAGTGTTTGAAAATGCTTCTTTACTCCTTATTTCCTGTCCTGTCAACGCAAATTGAGAATGACAGGAAAAAATTTAAAATGTATATTTGGAAGGTCTGTTAATAAAATTGTTAATAAAATTTGTTTTAAGAAACCATCTTCAGTGAGGACTAGAGGATTGCTAAAAACGGTTCATTAGAGGTGAAAGAGAAAGAAATATTTTGTGGATTTTAATAGAAAGCTCCAGATGTATTGAGTGGTAAGAGCTGTTGGGAAAGGTTTTTAAAGGAGAGACAGAGCATCTTATTTAATCAATGCGTAACTCGGGATTCAGTGATCACAGAAAAGTGAATGTGTTATTACTGAAGAGGGCTTCTTTTCATATGTTAAAAAATGTGGTGCAGGTTTTGCCATATGTAGTAGCAATATATATATATATATATATATATATATATATATATATATGATTTCAAACTTTATCACACACACACACACCCACACACACACACAAATTTAAGGCAATATACAGTATATTTGCTTCATACTTACGGTACTGAAGACTAGCGAGTTTCTTTTATTAGCATGATTTGGTCCAGGGATTTACAGTACAATTCAATGGGCTTTGTGTGGAAAACTGACATTTTGCTCAGGGCACATTAATTATGATTAAAGTCGTCCATTTTAACCGTGAGGTCACGATCACCAGGGAAACTGCATTTGAATTGCCTTTCAAGGACTGTACTCAGTAAAGAAATGCCAAGCAATTATGTGACTCACTGGTTTGTACATTCTCATCTCATGAAATTAATTGACACATGGCGTTTAATGGTGGCAATGTATGATTAAGTGTAAAACTAATAATTGAAGAGAAACATTTTTATAAATATAAGCTAGAAAGAAGGAGAGGACATGACATGACATTGGAAATTCTTCAGTCGGTGGCATTGCAAAATGGTATGCAATAAGGTAATACCTCCACCTGCCAAAATCCTTTGTTGACAGTGTAGATGTTTTTATTTTGAACACATTAGGTATTCAATATGTTATTTTTGAATTGTGCAGGACATTATTTGTGTTTCAAACACTGGTGCAAGGATTTCAACACTTTTTCAATCAAATGTGGATGATGTCCATATGCATTTTGAATAATTCTTTAAAAATTCATATATTGTGCTGATATGGCATTTATGTTGAGATGGCATTTTGGAAAGCTGCCATTTTGAGATCCTAAAGCTTTCATCTCTGTCTAAATGCCTTAAATGCCCTGTCAGCAGACAGTGTACTGTCAAAGTGACAGGCACTCTTTCCATATCAGCTAGAATGGCCATCTTTCTGCAAAAATGGCACAAATCTTGCCTCATCAGTCAAAATGGCCAGCTGAAAAATGGCACAAAGCCAGCCTCAGAGGAAGTGTCCATCGCTCCATAGAACAACTCAAAGCCTGCTTCTGTAAGTGAGCAGAATATAAATTACATCTAAATCATATTTAAGGTTGGTAATGACATGAGTTGTGAAAAGACATAGATTAATAATGTAGACCGATGTAGACATATTCCAAAAATAATTCTGTAATACAGTTTTAATTGGGCATGATATTTGTGTAGATTTTATTAATAAGAAAGCTTTGGTTCTGTGGTATCTTGTCCTTCTGTGTCCTTGTTGATGGTTGATAATAAGGACGGATTTGTGTTAATGATGACTTCCTCCGTCTGACACACGTCTCTTAAAATTTTTTGCTCGTCTCAATTTAGCTTGACAGGTGTCTGGCTAAAACAGTCCAAACCTTGTCACCTACAATATAGCACATTCTTTTCCAATAAGGCACACAAGACTGTTTAGTTCATTCAGTGTGAATTCGACATGTCATTCCAAAATGGTGGTTAATGATGTTTCTAATATAAGTGCATGACTTGATTCAGTTCAGTTAGGTGACAAAAATTATTTTTGTACACTTATGCAACCAGGTTATAGTATGTTTATTTCTTTTTTCTCTAGAATGTTTCTACTTGTTTCTCACTTGAATTTTTTATCACATTAAAAGTTGAAAAAGATCTGACATGATTTATCATGGTTTCATTTTTTACATCACAAAAAAACCTGCAGACTTATTATATCCACCTTGTATATACCTATATATTGCAAATATATATATATACACATACAGTATATCATAAGAAAGCTACCAACTGGGGAGGGTGAAAGCTAACAGGCTAACACATGCTTCCTCTGAGACTTCCTTTTTTTGGACTGCTGCTCTCGCTGTGTCACAGGGCAGCGAAACACACCTGGAGGAAAGTGCCCCCTTTCCCTACACATATGCACACAGATGCCCAAAATTTGCTAGTGTCTCTGTGACTGACAGGGGAGAGAGTAACGCCATGCCCCTTGGCATTGTCAGGATTTGAACTCACAGATTATTATTTGAACGCTTTTTTCTTGTGACACTCAGGAGCCACAGAAACTGTCATTTTAATTAGCTCCACAAAGAGTTACATTGAGTTCAAACTCAAAAGGCACTCATTTGTTTGGCTTGAAGGATAACATTTGTCAACTGACTAGAGAAAAATATTAGAAGAGTGACAGAGAGTGGATTCTCTCTCAGACTCTTTCCTAATATTTTTTCTCTAGTCAGTGGAGAAACACCCTCCTTTCTCCACCAACAAGAGAAAAATATTAGGAGAGAGTCAGAGGAGCACACTGTCTCTGACTCTCTCCTAATAGCATGGAAAACGCCAGGTAAGCCAGTTGCCAAATCAGTTGGGAAGTAAATTAGACTAGTAAATTGGACTAGTACAGTAAATAACCACTAGTCCTTCAATAAAGGAATATTAGCTAACAATATTAGCTGCACACTTCTGTCTAGCTAATCCACAATCTTAGCTAGCAACTAGTTAGACAGATAGTGGTAGGCTACCTTATCTTCTTTGTCAACATACCATGTTACCATAAATATGTAAGTAGAAAAACCTTCCAGTGAAAGAATACTACACCGGTCTAATGTAGTCACTATCCGTTGAGAAATGAGAGGTAGGCATGTCGCTTGTAGAGCCAAATTGGGATTACATAAAGGTGTCAGGTTTGGCATGCTGGATTTGTGATTCTGAAACCTATGTCTCTTAATACCCAAGATCGTTTTGGTGGCAGGCCCAAAGAGTTATCCTAGCATGCTAGGCAGATTCAGCTGGGTCAATTTGCATACACCAGACAGAGTGGGTTGGCAATCTGTATAACCCAAGTTAGCAGTCCATGTCAATGCCCCACCACCAGGAGTGAGGTCTCAGTCTGATCCCTTACTTCAGCAGTTTGGAGGAACTGCCCCATTGCTCCCAGCAAATGCAGAATCTCAAGTCCTCATCAAGGCCTCACTCAGTATTTGAGCAGCATAATTTAGATCTGGGCATAAAGCTTCATCTAGTGAAACCAACATCACACAAGCATAAGTGGCAGGCATATGGTTGCATCCAACCTGCTTCTGATTCATGATTTTAGCCACAATATTCCCCACAAAGTTTGGCATGGGTGAGCAGAAGCCTGTCCAAATGCCCCTTGAAAACTGCCACTAGTTTTCCGTTGTCCTTTTCAATGCTCCCACTACAGGTCACCACAGCGGATCATTGGTCCACATATTTGATTTGGCATTTAGAAAGATACCCTTCCTGATGCAGCCCTCCCCAGTTTTATCCGGGCTTGGGACCAGAACTGGAAGCACACTGTCTTGTTCAACCCCAGTGGCTAGGGTTGGTTCTCTGGCCAGGAATCAAACCTGGGCCATGGCAGTGAGAGCACAGAGGCCTAACCACTAGTCCTCCAGGGATCTTTACACTAGTTTACTAATGCATGGAATTTGTGAAACCTGTCACAAAGTCCTTTGTGGCATAGTGTACTGTGTTGCAGCAGGTGCCATATAAAAGGGTGTATTCTATATAAGAGTCCTTGTTAAGGCCATCCATCTCTGCTCTCTTTACAGTGGCTTCTACATCTAGTTTAAACCAGACACAGACCCTTCCTCAGACATTGGTGAAACCAGAGTTGAATATTGTGGGTCAGTTGGTAGGTTATTATCAGGCTGGAAGAAACTGTAGACATAGCATCCCCATGGTCCTCTTATAAGGAGCAAGAAAAATGGCCGGCCATTGAACTGTGAGGTGGGCACTGTTGAACTGCACAAGCTGACGACTGTATATCACCATATCTACTGTCCAATACCTGATACTAGTTCATGCTTTCATCACCTCTACGTTGTCCATAATGCAACTGTCAGAGTCTTCACTAATCTTTACTTTAACCATAGCACATTGGATCCCAGTAAAATTTTACATTGATTAAAATATTACTAATAACCTAAACACTGATTGGTCTCAGCACACCTAAGCAAACCTAAACAAATCTAAGCAAACCTTTGGTCTATTATGATCCACCATATCTGCTTTGCTAAAAAGCTGTAGGCTCTTTAGCCATATAAAAAAAATAAATAAATCTACTGCAAGGGGCAGACCCTTTTCCTACAAAGTCCCCCAGCCAAGGAATAGCCTTCCTTTTAGCAATCAGGACTCAGGAGTCTTGGTTCAAAATATATATATATATATTTATTTAGTCAGGTGTTTGCTGCTCAAAATATACACCCTTTTAGTTTTCTATATGCGCTTATCATACTATCATCATGTCTGTTGAGCTGTATGTGTTCTCTTACTGCTGACTTAAAATTTAATTTTAAGTCTTGCAGCTTGGTTATTTGTGGCTATCCAGCTAGCAGCGGATTAGCCACAGGCCCACTAGTAGGCTAGATAGCATGTGGATGTGGAATATTCTGAGGAGACTAAACAACCAAGTGGATAAGTCATGGGAGGAAAATGCTGCTTACCAGACAGGAAATAGTACTACAGAGTGCAAGCCCAGGGAGACAAAATAGCAAACAGAGCAGTAAGTGAAAAATTGGAAAAAGTGACACAATGGGAGCTATCTAGCTTTCTATGAAAAATGCTAGTAATATACCAGAGAGCACACTAACTGAGGTAGGAGAGAATGTGAAGATGGTTTCTCCAACTTTGGAGACGCTTGTAGCTCTGATCATGGTCACAAACTGCACCATATTTCGGACATGTGGTCCAACATGCTCACATGTGAGTAGAAAGGAGAAGAGGGGATTTATTTCAAATACTGTGTCATATGTCAATAAGTGACTTTGTTGTTTGTGTACTCACACAAGGAGGTATCTATGTGTTTCATACTGCCCCTGGGAGATAAGGAGGGTGAAATAGAACTGTGTTTGTGCAAGACAGCTACAAGTGACTTTGCATATTTTGGTTTAATGTCTTTAAAATCTTTGTTTGAATCTACACATGGAAATATTAAACATATATTTTCAGTCCACAAGTGGAGTGTTCCTGGAATTGGATCGAATTAATAATTATAAAAGAAAGCTTCTAAAAAAATGTCAATAAGTTTGATATCTAAAACAAAATGGGTAAAGGTGTTGAAAACAAAAGAAACATGTATGATATGATTCTGGATAGATTTTAGATTCCTGACGTATAATGTAGAGTTTAAATTTTCTCCATGAAACAATAGTAAGTGGGCAGGGAGGGTCCCTAGTGTGATCCTGAGCTCATTGTGAGAAGTTTCATAGGTTCTTCCAGTAGCTGTGTGTTCCAGGTTCTAACAATATAGTAACCAAAAAAAAAAAAAAAAAACACTAATCATTTTCTAATTATGTGTGCCTGAGATTTTTTGAAACAAAAAAAACTCTCATTCAAAGCTCTGTACATGATCTGTGGATACATATTTGACATTGGAAGCCAAACAGCGCAGCTCTGACTTACTTTTTTAAAAAGACTGAACAAAAAAATCAATCAGAAAAAATCCAGCCTTTCTTTTGCATACAGAATCATCTGCGCTGGAGGTACATAGGAGGACACGATGTGAAGCAGATCTATAACTAGGACAAATGATTAAACCCCAGCAATCTGTCAATCACAAAGGAGATTCAATATGAAGCAGGATTTGCTCTCTCAGGTTTTGGGTTGTCATGGCAATTTCCTCCTCTGAGCTTACAGGATAAAGATGTGCTGCAGAGATTTGGGGGGATCGAAGGTACAGTGTTTGATATGTACAGTTCTCTATGGGTGGGTGCTGGTGTGCGAACAGGGAGAAGTGTCTCTGTTGGTGGGAGTGAGATTGTAATGCTGTGCCTAGATGGATGGTTCCTAAAAGCAGAACAATCATAGCCTCAGTGGGCAAGGATTATGCATACTGAGAGCAAATTAGGCCTGCGTCTAATGCGGTTTAATCTAGCATGAAAGATGAATGACCAGAGGGACTAAGATAGGGACGGGGAGCTGTCACAAGGTCTACCACACATTTAACTCTGAAAGGAAGAATTAATATTAAATATATACAAAGTCAGAGAGTGCGGTGTTTGAGGATGAGCCAGTGTGTCAGGTTACAGAGTAGAAGCAGGACTAAGGGTTGGCCATCTCATGGCATCTTACTAAGGCACAGGTTCAAGCTAATATATTGTAAGAAATACTACATCTGATATCTAAAGTCAAACTACACATTTTTAAACCTTCTAAAAGGTTCTAAACATTTGCAATTTATAGACTGGAATGAATTGGCATTCTATTTTCACATCTTTGTGAAATAATAAAAAAAAATAAATGTAAAACATCCATTTTACAAACAAATGAAATAATGGCACCAACTACAATTCTGTTCAATTCTGCTGAATGAATCATTGTGCAGTTGAACACAAAAGTTTGCAGTATATAGTTTATAGTATAAACATATTATGTTCAATATTTTGTTTCACAGATGTTCTATTATCACAAGCAGCAAAATATTCAAATAGTGCCTGATAAGATATTAAAAGTCAGAATAACATCAGTCCAAATGTGCATTTCTCATTCTGAATCTGATGTATATGTCTTCAATAGCTCAAATGTCCTTCCTTTACCTTTATACTTGCCTTTTGTATATTAAGATGCTTTCACACCTGCTGGTCCATTTGCCAAGTTCAGAACAGCGAAAAGTAGGCTTGGTTAGTTTTTAGTTTGGTTTCAAGATGCAGATAATTAAACAAACCACTTTTTACTTGTAAAACGGATGCTTTAAATTCAATGGTCAGAAGTACACTATATTACCAAAAGTATTCGCTCACCTGCCTTGACTCACATATGAACTTAAGTGCCATCCCATTCCTAANNNNCCAGGCCAAGTGATTAGGACACCTGATTCTGATCATTTGGATGGGTGACCGAATACTTTTGGTAATATAGTGTACCTTGTTTAAAACATTTTGTATATCACATTCAGCATTTATTTTCTCTTTTTGTTCATTTGTCCAATAACTCAATAATAATATGGTAAACCTTATTATCCACCATATCACTGTAGCCAACAAACTGAGTCTTTTACAATGACCTCATTTTCCACTTACTGTTTTTTTACCAAAAACCCTCATGTGAACATTGCAAACATAAAAAGCACACAGAACTGGAACACATTCAACTTTTTGGTTTTTTTTAGCCAAGATGGAGGAATCTAGACTTCCTCCCTCTGTGCATTGACTTCCATTCTGGACTATAGCCAAAATTGAAAAAGAAAAAAAAGTGTGAATCCCATAGGACTGAAATACAATAGACCATATTTACAGCAATGTGCGTGGAATCCATGTGTATATGAAGGAAAAATTCTCCACCAGCTGGCTGTACCAGCTTCCCTCCCCCATGATGTGATTTCGCCATAGTCTCATAGCGGTGTGTGAGGAAGGCCTGAATATGCATGAGCTTATACATCATAAATCATCCTTTGTGGATTTGCTGCCTTTAGTGATAAAGTGGAAGAGAATAGAAAGTTATTGTTGTTACATTGACATAACCTTCAGAGGCAAATAAGAATAGCACATTTAGCACTTTTTCATATGAAAGATAAATTAAATGCATAATAATTTGGTTTGGAAATATTTTTCCTCATTACATTTACTGCTTATATCTACAACTACGACACAGTATACTGTACTTCCTGCACCTTAGCATAGCTATAGATGTATATGATGCATACTATATAGGCAGGCTTGGGGAGTAACGGAATACATGTAACAGCAGTACATAGTCAGAATACAAAAAAATGGTAACTGTTAGCTATTACAATTACATCAAAAAACAAAGTAATCAGATTACAGGTACATTTTGTTGTACTATCAGGATTCAAATTTTTTCAGTTAAAACCACAGAAATTAATCTTTTGACATAATGCAATATAGACAGCTGCTTGATTATAGATCTGATTGTCTTTTGCCAGTAGTGACTCACGTGAGCCACCACCTGGTGCTTGCTCAAATAACATCTGTCTCTAATCATTCTGCTCTAGAGGCACGCTGAAACGGCTGTTTATTACGATAATGTCCACTGGAAAAAATGCGTTTCAAAATAATTTTTTATATAAAGGAGAAAATAGAAAAAGCAACATCACAGTAGAGTGTAAACTATGCCTTCCAGCTGTGAAGATGCTGACTTTGTCAAAGGACTCAACATCTATTGTAAAGAAGCGTGTAAGCTCAGAATTCATGGTAGCTAGGTTAGCTAAAATTATTTAGTGTTAGTTAGTGCTTTGAAATTCCATGGTTTGCATAATCACAGTTGTGGGGAAGGTTGCCAGGTTTCTGTATTTTGGTAGAAATCAACACAACTCCCCCCCATGATCACCCCACTCCATCCACTCCTGGCAGACACTCCAGGCCTACTGTCAAAGCCAGTAAGGGGAAGTCCAGCCAACCCAACCAACCTCCCCCAAGGTTGATCGGTGACATGAAGAAAGATCATGGCCTTGATCAAAATGTATTTTGAAAGAGCCCAATGTACATGTAGATGGTATAAACTTTTTTAATGTTGAGGGCGATGGCAATGACATTTCATTAGTTAATGAAATTTGAATGTATGAGTACAAATTATACAAAGAAAGTACAAAGAACTGATTTTTTTTTGCTGAACCATAATTTTAAGGCTTCTAAGATCATGCTGCAAAATTTTGAAAATTATTTTCAATCTTTTCGATTGGTCACTGCCGTTGCAGTGCCGTTCCTCCGCTGACACTTCTCATTTCCATCATGATTATACATTGGTTACATCTGGCATTTGTTTTAACTATCAAAAAATACAGACAAACAGCTTCATGTTGAACGTTTTTTTAAACTTCATCCACCATGACAGCAGCAAGACAAAAGATCCACACAGTAATGAGTTAAATGTATTCCAGTTTCAACTCATTGGTGACAAAAATACAGGTAAGTGACAAAAATAGCCAATAATAAAGAAAAAATTGCATTGAAGGATATTATCAGTGCAATGTATTTGTACATCATATAAATAAAATGGCATTTCTGTTTGTTTGTGCTAATTCCCACCCACCAGCCAGCTCTCTCTTTCATGCAACAGCTACCAGGGAGGATGAAGGCATCTTTTCGAACTGCTGCTCATGGTAGCGTAACACACTCAGAGAAAAGAGCTATCTGCCCTCATCTGAATACGTGAGCTCAAACACACACACGATCGTCAGTGTGCCTTGAGAGGGGAGAGAGATTACTTCACAGTGTATTAGTGAAGATCACATCTCCAAGTCATCATGAGGATTCATAAAGTTCTGATACGATACTTTTTTGATACTCATTCAAGGGCACATTTGGGCAAACGGTGCAAATGAGTGAATCCTCTAAATGAACAAAATCAACTAACCTTAATATTCGCTTAACAGACTCAAGAACTTCATCTTCATTCATGTCCAAGTGGTATTTCAGACAGAAAGAGGAAATGACCTAGTGCCTGGCAGGTGCAGTGTGTTTGTACTAGGCATCTGTAAATGGAGCCCACCAACTCAACTTCGTTAACTATTCCAGTGATCTACTGCAATTTACTGCCATGTTTCCCATTGTTTTTTCACATGTAGGATTTCTTCTCATAGGATTGCACCTACAGTTATGGGCATTATCTCATTCAGGGCCAGGGGCCTCATTTATTAAAGGTGCATACACACAAATATGGGTCTGAAATGTGCATACGCAACCTCTCGTGCAGAAATCAGGATTTATAAAGAAATATTTGGAGGAAAATTAGGTGTATATGTACGGAAGCTTTGACCCATTCGTAGAGCCATCCACAACATTTTAGAAACCACAAGAATTAGTAACACCCTGTGGATATGTAGAGAATTACAACCACACGTTACACTTTATATCAAATTACGGAGCTCCATAATAACTGTATACAGGCTACTTGAACATAAGAAGCATTAAAGTATAACAGTAGTTTGTTTGTTTGTTTGTTTGTGTGGACTGGTTAATTAGTCTGTTTCAATGTATTAATATTTATTGCTCTTTAACTATTAACTATTTGCAGCCTACAGTTTGTTTAATTCCCTCTCCAGACGAAATAGTAAATCATCATGTATTGGTATTAATTGTGTATTATTTATCAATTGAAGTAATTTCACACATTCACAGATCTATTTATAGGCTACATAATGATATAAATAGGCTAGAGAATAATCCATTATCTATGGCACAGTGGTGTTTTTGTTAGAAAACCACGCCAACCGAACAATAAGGCGAGAACATGTTTTTAGACACCACAAAGATTTCCTTGCCATGATGACTGGCTAATGAGCCAATTTAGATTTCTAAGAGCCATTCTCATGGAACTATGTGTTGAGTTGGTCCCAGGATTAGAGGACCAATGTGAAATACCTTCACACTTTTAGATGTTAACAACCCTTGGATTCCTGGCAAACGAAAGTCAAATTATCTGGTGGGTCGGGGAAATCCCAGCCGTCTTTAGGCATCATCATGCTAGCTGTATTGGTTGGCATAATTAAATCGACAAATCGGTGCATCAGAGTTCCTTACACGCTTGGCGAAGAGGCCAACAGCAAAGCACAATTTGCAGCAATATCCGGTTTCCCAAAAGTAATCAGAGCAAATCACTGCACTCATGTTGCTATAGGGGCGCCTAGTCAGAATTTCGTCAATCAAAAGCAATTTAATTCCGTAAATGAAAAAGTCGTTTAATTCCCTAACCCACATAGCACAGAGGAGAGGCACTGCAGTGATGCGCCTTCACTCTCACATTCAGAGCACATTATTGGCCTGCTTAAAGTGCAATGGTGTAGTCTGTATGTGACAGGTGCGACACTGGTATACACACCAGAAAATGTCTGCTGGATTGTGAGGGCATGTGCTGTGCTGCACCACATGGAAGGGGTGGATCAAGGATTTTTTCCAAATTTGGGGCTGCAAAGGAGCCATACTCATCACCGAGGGGCCAAGTATATGTCCTACATTCATGCATTATTCTTTGTTCAGTGAGCTTTATACATATTTCACCAGTCATACCTTGTTTGCTGTCGGTTCTACAGCCTTGTGCAAGAAGCAGGACACTCAGATCACTGAATGTACTCTGTAAATTGTCCATTAAAGCCCCTTAAGTTTAAGCAAAAGTCTGGACTAGAAAATCTGCAGACACAACACAGAGATCTGAATAAAGCAATTCCATTTTACTGTCCATATATCCCCAAATTCAATACAACATATCAGCATAAAATTAACAACAACAATTAACATGAATATATTTTGTTTTAATGTTGGCTTAATGTGAAGACAAGAAAGTCTACACCAGCGACTGACTACTTTCATCTACTGCCTGAAAGAAGCAGTGCATGAAAGTTAGGACATATGTTGCCATAAAAATGTTGCATTGGTTGTCTAATGGTAGCATACAACCATCTAGCTGAACCACTGCGCCTAGCTAGCTAGCAGTAACTACCTCAGATAGTAGCTAGGTAGCTAAGCAGTGTAGGTGAAAGTGTGTTATGCCAGCTACAGTTACCTTTCAACAATGCTTAGCTTCACCAGCTAGCCTTTTTTACTGAATATGTTTATGTGTATTTTTATCATTCTGAATACTCTTGCTTGCACATTCTACTTTTTGGATTGCTCCTGTAATCTTTGAATTTTCCTCTGTGATTAATAAAGTGATCAATCTAGCTAGCTAGCTAGAGTAATTGCAAATAAGTATGTAAAATGTAAATACAAATACAATACAAAATGGACAAATGTAAATGCACTGAGGTAACTAAATGTACATGGTATATACTGTGTGTGCAAGGTATGTCATTGACACATTATTTAAAAGATTTTTTTTTTTTTAAATAATAATACAAGTGCACAGTGCAGTTACACAGGTGTGATAAAGTGCACCTGTTCAGAGCTCTTAATGAGAGATACTGCCTGTGTGAAGAGGCATTTTGTGTGTCATGTTGCTTTTCACATTCTGAATTCGTACATGTCTTGGCTATACCCTCAAGCTTAGAGAATGACACACAGTCACTGAATGTACTTCAGTGTTTGTCTCTGTATGTCAGGTGGTTGTAGTCTGCTATGCTCCCATGAAGTCTGCAATTTAACGTCCTGTTGCATTGCTCCTATCTGCTCTTGCTTTTGGTCCATGCCCTCTGCAGGTTACTCTACTGTATTCCAATGCGGTAAAGGCACTTCCTGTCCCTGCAACACAGCGAAGTTTTTTTATTCCCAGTGGATTCTACTGTCATATCTTCTGCTCAGGTCACTCCTTGCCGCAGCTGCGCAGCACCAGAGAAAGATGAGACAAAGTTAGCAGCATTTCTATAGCTTTTGAAGCATGCTTTGTGCATCACAAACAACAAGTTGGAAATTTTCTGGTCACAATACAACTTGTGTTGTCCATCATCCAATTTCATCATTAGAATGATTAGATATTAGATAATAATAAATATTGGAATTACTGTCACCCATGGGGTACATCAAAACACTCTATCTGATGGTGCAGATTAATAAGATTTGCAGAAACTCAAAGGATTAGAGCACTATACAAAGCAGCATCCTCAATTCCCTGACAAGATGAAACTGGGAAAGAGGATGAGCATGACAAAGCAGGGATATTTTGTAACTATTCATATCAGGTCACAGTTTGGTGACTTTGCTATTGGTACTTAGCAAATAATAAGCAAATGGGGAAAACTCCACTAGTTTGGAAAGCTGCCTGGTGGCCCAGAGTGAAAGGAAGAAGAAAGTGTTGTGGGTTTGTCGCAGGCATGTTCATGGGCGTATATAGATGCTTGTACATGGAAGCAAAAAAACTACTGATGGTTGCTGTTATTTAAAGTTATCCTATATACTCATGAGACTTTAAAATAGAGCATGTTGATTAAATATGTAAAACTTGCAGGAAGCAAAATATTCAGAAATAAATATTCTAGTGTCAGCTTGCTGATGGCGTGTACATAAGAAAGCTCCTTGGCCCTGGAGGAGCTACTTGAGTTAGCCTAATAAACAAACTGATGCAGCCTTTTTTACAATGTAATTTTGAAATGTTTACTTTCAGGAAAATGCAAAATTGTGATATATTGCTAAGGAGACCATCAGAGTGATGTAATATGAAGTGAAATGAAGTGAAGTGACTTTGTGGCCAAGTGTGGTGACCCATACTCAGAATATTTGCTCTGCATTTAACCCATCCAAGTGCACACACACAGTAGTGAACACACACACACCCGTGAACACACACCCGGAGNGGACCCGAGACTCGAACCCACGACCTTCAGGTTCACCTTCGGGTTACAAGTCCAACTCTCAGACCATTAGGCCACGATCTGCCCATATATATATGCATTTGCATCACTCTGATTGTCTTACATGTCCTGATCACATAATGTACTGCACTGCAGTGTGGAAGTCATTGCTATAGAGAGAGAGGAAAAGAGAATATTCTCACAAGACCATCCTTTCATTTATTTTATGTTAAAGCATATTTTATCTCAATTTTCTTTATGAGGCGCCAATAATTCTATATACAGAGTACAAAGATCTGTGGCTTTAAAACAACAACGAGTGGAATAAAGATGACAAATTGCTGCTTGTAATGTCTCACATGGTTGATAACATATCTATTTTGAGGAACTGTAATGCAGGATTTGAAATGGAAGAGCCAGCAGGCATGAGTGTACAGCTCAAACTGTTCTTCCTCTGCATGAACACAGTTGTCTGGCAGAATTGTTTAATTATTATAATTATCTCAAGAAGCGCATTTATATTTAAACACTATTGTCAAAGAAATATAAAAGAGAGTAGAAGAAAATGCGGTTTAAAATAATTCTGATGCAGTTTTGTGAGAACTGCTTCAAAATATACTGCTGTGTGTGTGTGTGTGTGTGTGTGTGTGTGTGTGTGTGTGTGTGTGTGTGTGTGTGTGTGTGTGTGTGTGTGTGTCTAATGCTTTATTTCTGTACATTCATTCTCAGGGTCTTATTTTTACTTGAGTGTACTAATGAGTTCTGGTTTTATCACTTTGTCTGCAAGGTGTCATTTAGGACGCGCAACGATCTGCGTCTCCAGTTCTTATTATCGCAGGATTTTTTCCTTATTACGGGGCTTTTTATTATAGAGTGGATCTGTGGCCTCTCCAGAAAGGCTGGCTTTGCTTGATGGAGAGTAAAAGTATTTTCGTCTCTTTTTCATTTCTCTCTGACCTTGTATGTCATGCTGACTGGCTCTCCAGTTCTTCTGTGGCTCTCCCAGGTCGGAAGATTGTTATTATTATTATTATTTTTATTATTTTTTTTTTTTACTGATATTGCTTTTCATCAAATTTAGTTGACTCAAGTTCCAAGTGATAGTTTTACTCCCACTGCAAACCAAATAGCTCTTCTTAGAGCAAGACATTATTGAAGTTATTGATTGCTTTTTTGATGATGACATTTTAGGTATTAGATGAAACTCATCACTCAAGGTAACCTTCAAGCCAAACTGTTGGTGTGAAAGTTTAATGAAAGCAAAGCAATAGCCCTCTGTTTAGGATGAGGGAAATAAATTAATTAGCTTCACATTGGCTGCCCATTTACAAGAGTAATCAGTTATAGAGGCAGATTCCACAAGTTGTTCTCAGCAGCATGGGAATTAGCACCTAGAGAAAACCAATCTGCTGATTAAGACCTTAAAGGGCTTTGCTTTGACATGAAATTAAAGCTGAATGCTGTATTATTGCTGTGTTTCAATGAGCAAGCACTAATGTGAATACCCATGAGCCTCAGCAGCGTCTTTGTTATTTTAATGTTTAATATCATTGTTCAGTTTTTTGTTAGCATGTGGTCTGTTTGTCTTGCCAGTATGCGTTATTCTACCGTGTTGTTTTATGTTACTTTGTAGTCACCGTTTTGATGATGCCTGCTGTGATTTGCTACCCCCACCATATTTCCCTCTTCTTACCAGTTCTCTCTTCTCTCGCTTGTCTTTCTTCTTCTCTTAAAAGGCAAACCACATGGCATACATGGTTTCACCAGAGGTAGACAGAAAGGGGAGGCTTTTCAGACTTTTCCCTGAAAAGTACAAGCTGTATTTTTTTTTAAATTTGGTTTAAACTCCATTTTACTTTAAATTTCAAATTTGCACAAGCTCAGTTTGAGTCAGTTTGAGTCTTTTTATTCAAACTTGACACCATACTCATAGACATACATCAGAAATCTGTGTGACTCCTAGGAGCCAAACACACAAATGTACTAAATGTACAGCAATAAGATACAACCTGCCCCAACAACAACAGCAACAACCATCCACATCACCCATTCAACCAATGATAATATTAATTCTGGGATTTTCTCCAAATGTTTCAAACCAACACAAAGGTGTTGTAAAGTAGTCGTTTAAATACACTTCACTGAAATGATGAATGAAGACAAGTGCCACCATAGTTTAGGTACTGCATCTTCAGTTGGCAAATAATATACTGAAGCAAGTCCACATCAATTGCCTGGTAAAAGAAAAAAAAAAACCCATATAGTTTAATCATTCCATTCTGGCAGCAAGCTAGTTCAATTCATCTTATATTAGTAGTCAGATTCTGCTCATTTTCCCCTCCTACCACTTCAGCCCACTGTTTGCAGAGGGAGCTGCCAAGCATCCAGTCTGTCGATGTACAGAATTGCCTTCACTGACTTTACCAGGCACAAGTGAGGCTTTCCAACCCCTAAACCACTTCATGGTTTTTTTTTTGTTTGTTTGTTTGTTTGGTTTTTTTACATGCATCGATCCTGAAATCAATTAGAGCATGTCACTGCCTTTTGCCGCCTGAAGTCTTAATCTCGCCAACCCAGAGACAGCAGCAGCGGCTAATGGAAGACTGCTGTTTTAGTCTATCTCTGCCTCACAGATCCAAATAACTCCTGTTAATTGACAGCTGTACTCTATGTTCAGGAGTCCTCCCAGTTTATTAAGTACAAGTGATCTGTGCATTCCTGCAGTGGCACACTACTCAATTTACATTCAATCATATTTTTTTGCTATCACTTATAATGGAGGATTTCTGCTGTGCTAGCAGTGGCATATTGCCATTAAGTGCACAATATGCTCAGGAGAAGACAACTATATTACCCTAATGGGAAGCATCATCAACTTCCTGCTAGAATTTGCATAGATATTACCTTTGCAGAAATAATGCCATCACAATAGGGCCTGCGATATGAGCTTTTTGTTGTTTGTTAACATAAATACTCTTGTTTAGCATTTCCAGTATTTCCACAATGTGTGTCTGTCAGTGTGTAAATAAGATATAAAATTTGACTGAAGGTTTCAGTTAACACTTTATTTAAATATATATGATATATTTTATTCATAAAATATATCATAGTACATATAATACTCATGCCATTTTGAAAGACTTATGTTGTTTAAATATCCTTCATATATAATGCATTATAATTGCTATCTCTCTTGTAGATTTAGATTGTTTTTTCAGCCATCTCCTTGGACTTCATATTGGTAGCTCCAGTCGAACAGCTGCCAAATGCCAACTCAATACCTGATATCAACTCCAGNCTACACTTCGATCACATCTTGATTGTTTTATTTCAAATCCATTGTGGCGGTGTATAAAGGCAAAATCACAAAAACTCAGTCATTGTCCAAATACTTCCGGACCTGACTGTATGTTGCACGCTACCTGTATAGATATATAGATATATTTTACCAAAACAACCTTTTTTTGTAGGCTAGTTTTTTCAACCAGAACTTGATCATACAAAGATCATGGCTAAGGAGCAAGTATAACAAACACAGTCAGTCTAAAGATGTCTAAAATCTTTTTAGCTAAATGTGAGTTCCTCGTAGTTTGATCAAGATTTTGGATCACTACATGCCATAATGAAATAGACATAAGACTAATGAATGCAGGGTTGTTTTTGTATTCAGTCTGAGCTTCATTACAAATTGATTATTAATACATTAAATACAAATGTATGAACTTTATACAGTCACAATACATTTATAATCCAAATACAAATAACAAAGACAAAGGAATGCCATGGCACTGACATCCTCAGTGACAGGTTAAAAATCTTATTTATTTGCAGCGTACTTATTTATTGCATTAATAAACTAAATCACATTTTAACAGGAATTTCTAAAGTCTTCTCCAAATCCATCAGCAGTATACTCTAATATGGTATGAAGACTGTAGACTGATTTCCTACAGCAATAACAATCACAGGGTGAAGGACACTATTCCAAACCAATCTTTTCTAAAGGTAATGATGAAAAGATTAAGTAAACGTCACAATAAAAAAAACACACACAAAAAGGTTAGTAATATTTTATAATTTATTTCTTGCAGTAGCAAAGTATGCATTCTTAACCCTCTACTGCATGAATTATTATATTTACATAAAAAATATTTTTATGGATTTTTATTACTTTAATTAGTT
>CM074962.1:14130277-14140547 GCA_037577455.1 Pangasius macronema
CCTGGTTACAATCCACCAGTGCGAAGTGTGAATACTTGTAATATTTTCCCTGGTCTTAAGATTTTGATCAGGAGCGTGTGTGTTATATATATATATATCCTGCTTCTCCTTTGGAACTTCATGATGCCTTGTATAATATTTTTTAATTATTTTGAGAAATGCTCGTATGAAATTTAAATCTATACTAATACATTTCCTGTGTAAAATGTAATCTTTACTATCTGGTCAAATAATGTCATCCTAATAATTATAACTCAGCACCAGAAACTGCAAACACAGATTTCGCCATTCTCTGTCACAATAAGATCGGAAACGCTGCCTCAGTGAACAGTGCAGAATTCACACTTCTTAACACTCCATAAAATGCATGGAAAAATGACATGTACCCTGCAATCCAGGGTGTATTCCCTCCTGGTGCCCAGAATTCCTGAGATAGGCTCCATATACACTGTAACCCTGACCAAGATAAAGCAGTTAGAAGAAAGAGGTGGTATGCTAGCCACTATCTACCGCAACATAATGAAATTTAACGTCATTGCATTCCATGATATCTACTTTTAGAAATTTCAAATTTTATTTATTTATCAGTCCCAAAAAATGTTTCCATGTTTTCTGCTGAACTCTGTTTTCTGTCTGTGTGCTGCCTACTTTAACCTGCTGTAATTGCCCTTTTCCTGATAAAGTCAGGGCTGCACTTAAAGGTTTAATCTTTATGCAACATGCCCATTTTTCCCAGCTAGTCTAGGTCATACCCTAGACTTATAAGCTTTCTGTCACTGAATGTCAAATTAGTATCTCTGATCATCTCCTTTGTGAGCGTGACTTCAGTAATTTCCTGTCCTATATAGAGATGTGAAATGGAGTCTAATAGCACTGTCATATTTCCTTAACACTAAATCTATTATTCCTGCTGCCTTTTGGTATTTCTACAGTCTTCCTCCTTTGGTGAAATCATCATTCATTCACATACATTCCTACTATAACTATTACTATTAACTATCCTACTACTATTCTGCTGTAATCACCTTACCTATAACACACACAGTGGCTTTGCTCCTCTTGCTCCTCTTAGGACCTAACTTGTCCCATTTATTCTCACCTCTCCATGGTTCACCCTTGAACTATAGCCATGAAAACTGTAGACATCTATATGTGAACACTGGCCTATCTGAATCAGTTAAACAAGTATAGAAATGCTCTCAACCTTGGTCACACTTCCTATTATTCCTCCATTATTAATAAGGGTAGGGGTAAGTGAAAAAATCCTATTCACCCCCTTTAACAACCTTCTTAATCCACATATAGCAGCCAGCACTAGCTCTCCAGCCCAGCTTTTCTTATTTTTTAAGTGACAGAATCAGTTCAATTTATCAGCATTTCCCTCTTGTCCTTTGATCCACTGTTAACTCAGAAACACATCATTCTGACCTCCCTAACCCACTTTACCTTTAGAGATTCTGATTCTGTGTCATTTTAAAATCGAACCCTTTTACCAGCCAGCTTCCTGTCCCAATCTTTATTCTTAAAGTTTGCCCTTCTATTAGCTCTTTCTTTTCAATCTTAACACCGCTGCTGTCACTCAAATCACACAAAAATACTAACCCCAATGAACATTCTAATTACAGACCAATTTCTAATCTTCACTTTCTGCCTACTGCCTACTGAAAGCGTCGTTGCCTTACAAATACAAGACTATCTTACCACCAACAATCTCTCTGAGCCGTTCCCATCAAGTTTCTGCTCTCTACACAGCACTGAGACTGCTATCCTAAGAGTCACTGATTACTTACTCTTTTCAGCACACACTGGTGCCATCAACATTCAGCTCTCCTACCTTTCTTTCAGTATTTCTGGCATAGCGCCTGTTTGATTTGTATCTTATCTTCATGATATATAACACATTACAACCACTGATAAAAATAAATAATTTATTGCCTGTGTCCCACAGCATGTCCTTCACCAAATAATATGTTTCCATTGGTCAGTTTATTCTTAGACACTGCCATAGCTATTATGATTATAGCACTGGTAAGTGTTCATGCTTAGAAATTTAATAAGTTAAAACCTTACCAAAATTAAATTTTGCCTTTTGCTCTACATATCTCCAGAATTCACAGTTGCTATAGATGACCTCACTGTTAGACCTTCTATGAATGCAATCATGCAAATTGCAATCATAGTATAAATTTCAACACATTTAGTTTGAACCCCACATCCAAGCCCTTACATTCAGCAGATTACTGTAATTGCTTTTTTCATTGGCATTTCTGCTAAAACTGTAAATAAATTTCAGCCTATCCTAAGTTCAGCTGCCAGAGTCCTTTCTCATGCCAAATGCTCAGCGGACACTCTGTCCATACTGCAGCAGTTACACTGTTTACCTACTTCCCTGAGAATAAAATTCCTTTATCTCACATACAAAGCAATTCATGACTTCATCCTGCTTTAACTCTCAGTGCTCCTGCAGCCATACACCACAGCATGGATTCTCGGTTCCCATAAATACAGGGCTACTGGTGGTTCCTAAGACCAGTGTGATATTAATGGGGCAGATCTTTTAGTGCCATAGCCTATAAACTTTCAAATGCCATTCCCCAGGACCTTAATCACTGTTCTTCCTTCTCCTATTTTAAGTCTATAGTCTGGTTTATATCTTAGAGACGCCTGAAATATGGTTATTATTTTAAATATGTCGATTATGTTGAGGAATTTACTTATCAAGGAAGTCTGGTCAGTACAGATATTGCAGCCCATCAAATCCTTGAAAATAAAGAAGCAAATTGTGGGGGAAGAATGGCCACCTAAGATATAGTCCACCTTTATTGGTCTGAATTCGAATTGGTTTTGAATTGTCCCATACAATTCAGAAGGAAAAATTGCTTCTCTGTTTATGTGCTGAATTTCTCCCTTTCAAACCAAACTACTCTGTGTGTTCTCTGTTCTTATATATATGCAATGAAATTCATCCAATGTTCCTGTCCTTGTCAACAAATTATCACAGAAAGTATAAAGGTTTGCATACTCTTTTGACAGAATGAATACATTTAATTTATTGCACCAATTTGTTGCAGGTCCTGAGTTACATATATCCTGTATCCAGGATACATTTCATTTGCTCTCACACTATCTCACACACTTTCAGTAAACTCTTTATCCCAGGAATACTGGGTGCAGTGCGGGAATACAACCTGGAAGGGATGCCAGTCCATTTCAGAGAATTATTAGCTATTATTTATTACTATTTTGTTTCATTTTTTCTAATGCTACCTGATTCTGCATTCACACATTCACACACTCATTCACATCTGAGGAGCAGTCGTGGCCTAATGGTCTGAGAATCTGACTTAACCCGAAGGTCGTGGGTTTGAGTCTCGGGTCCGGCAGGGATTGTAGGTGGGGGAGTGAATGACCAGCGCTCTCTGCCACCCTCAATACCACGACTGAGGTGAGACCCTCGAGCAAGGCACCGATCCCCCAACTACCCCAGGCGCCACAGCTAAAATGGCTGCCCACTGCTCCGGGTGTGTGTTCACTACTGAGTGTGTGTTAACTACTGTGTGTGTCCACTTGGATGGGTTAAATGCAGAGCAGATGGGTTTGCAGATGGGTTAAATGGGTCACCGTACTTGGCCACAAAGTCACTTCACTTCACTTCACTTCGCTTTATCTAGGGGCAATTTGGAATAGCCAGTTCATGTTTTATCGAGACATGATAAGAAAAACCTGTCACCAGGAGAACATGCAAATCTCTAGATAGGCGATACCATGCCACCGGCCCTCAACTGAACCCCAGAATATATATTCACATGACAAGCTCTCTCTTCTATGCTTTTCATTTGCTTAATAAAATATTAAATATGCTAGTTCTGGTATGCAGTCTTTTATCAGCATCTGTGATGAAATAGGCAGACTTCAAAAGTGTGGAGATTTCAGTTTTTACACTTCATCTGATCGATACACAAATAGTATGTGTCCATCCACATCATCTTCTTGGTGCTCCTGAAATCTCACATTTTAAACAGACAGGTAACTAAAGATTTGTTTTATGATCTGATTGTTTGACCAATAGATGTTTATAGGGTTTGGCAGAAAACCATCTTTCAACCTGTCAAAGTTTTCAATTTATCACAATCAAGGTGCCATTTTATTCATATGCTCACTCCTATGCAGGGCTGTCAGTCTAATTTTTCCCTGTCTCACTGAGTGAAAATGGAAACATTTTTACTGTGCTTGTATTTGGGCATGTGATCTGTCTGTTGGGTGTGACGTTGATGGTTTTTGTTATGTGGTCAACCTATCTTATCTGTTATCTTCAAATGTAACGGTAACATTCCACAGAATGTGTCCCATCATAAGTGGCTAAATCACTTCACTAGGTTAAAACATTATATACATTGACATTTTGTCACTCAGCTACGATAGTTTTTAAACTGTTGTGCAGTTTATTTGAAAAACACACAGACAAGTCTATGTAATTCAAATCACAAAAAAATGAAAGGATAATCATTTGTTGAAAATTAAAATTTGATTGTCATCAAAGAGCTAAATGAGAAAATGCTGCTTCGCTTAAATGAGGATTTATTAGGATAATGAGCCTGTTGTGCTGTCTGAATAATAACAGACTTTCTGCCCTTCAATCATCATTAATCAGAGAGTAATCAGTAATCATCAGACAAACCAAAAGATAATAATAATAATAATAATAATAATAATAATAATATGTTGACAAAATAACAATTGTCGTTATGTATTAGTTTTATTATTATGGGTATTATGGGTTAACCCATATATGGAAATATGCTCACTGAGCACTTTATTAGGAACACTACAGTAATACTGCGTAGGGCCTCCCTTTGCTCTCATAACAGCCTCAATTCTTCATGGCATGGATTCCACAAGATGTTGGACACATTCCTTTGAGATTCTGGTTGACATGATTGCAACAGGCAATTCCTGCAGATTATTCCGGTGCGTTTTCATGCTGTGAATCTCCTGTCCTACCAGATCCCAAAGGTGTTCTGACTGGAAAGGTCACTGAAGAACATTGAGCTCATTGTTCATAAAACCAGTTTCAGATGACTTTTGCTTGGTGACATGGTGCATTATCATGCTGTAGGGAGCCATTAGGACATGGTAAATTGCGGCCATGAAAGGATGCACATGGTCAACAACAATACTCAGATCTCTCTCATCAATAAGGCATTTTTGTCTGCAGAACTGCTGCTCACTGGATATTTTTTCTTTATTGCACCATTCTGAGTAAACTCTAAAGACTGTTGTGTGTGAAAATCCCAGGAGATCAGCAGTTATAGAAACACTCACACCAGCCCGACTGGCACCAACAATCATGCCACAGTCAAAATCACTGACATCACACTCTTCCCCCCATTCTGATGGTTAATATTGACGAAGGTCGATGAAGCTGCCACACGATTGGCTGATTAGAGAATTGCATGAATGAGTAGGTGTACAGTTGTTCCTAATAAAGTGCTTAGTGAGTGTATATGGGTTAGTTTCAATTCTACTGTATTTCATTTCACTGTATGTTTTATTTCAGTTTATTAGTCATTTAATTCATTGTACTTTGATAACAAGTGATACTTTGATCTATATTCTATATAGATATAAAATATTCTATATTTGTGTCAAGGGTTGAGAAAGTTATAAAATTATAACTTACTATAAATAGATCATTAGGTCTAAACACATATTTAAAAATGAAACATTTTTTAAAGAAAAGTCCCAACTCACAGCACAGTTAAGACTTAACGTAGTCATCAGTAGGTCTACAGCCTCATGAGTTACAACAGAACTGACCCCACTGTACAGGCCATAAACACCATGTGTTATCTTAATACCACTGACTCATGGTAATTAACTAAGTTAATTTATTGCCTGGTATATAGAAATTAAACCCATATCACAATTAAATCACTGTCATAAAAACTCATCAATTAAAATGGTCAATTAAAACTCACCATTAAAATGGTAATTTTGGGGTTTTTTTAAACATTGAATCAGATCTGATTAGAAGTTGAACCAAAATTCAACTTGACTTGTGAGCACATGAAGATGGTGATGAGCAAGGGGAAAGTGAAGCATGTGTGTCTCAATCCTCAGTGCTCAGTACTTGCAGACCTGAACTGCTCTCACACGTGGAAGCTTTTCTGTTCCATGCTAGTGAATATCTTTATGTGCGTACAATTCACAGCACCTTGCATACATTTTTAATGAGCATGCTCACTGATAATGTTCTGCACACTCAGGTTGGCCATCCTCATGCTCTCTATTAAATATACTGTTTAAATGTCATATACTTTCTTGCACAGGTTATTTACAGTATTATCATACCCATATATCATATCATATTTATTGTATTATACTATATGTTTGGTCTTTGGAAAAACCCCTTGCAAAGCCACTTTTGTCTGGGACAAGACCTACATTTCTGACCAAAATATTTGGATCAAATTTTCCAAATGTCAGTTTTCCCCTTGAGCCTCCATCTGGTCTGGGCCTGGAACAAATTCCCTGGTTATCTGCCAATGATGATGAGGCTGGTGTTGTATTGTGTACAGAAACTTGAAAGTCAGCTTAGTGGAGTCGTGTGAAAATACACTACTGCAGATTAACATAACTAAACCCAGTTAGAAATAGAATCACACCTACTCTGGTTAACATTCACAAGGTTCACATTCATAATGTGCATACTGTCCTCATTCATATATCTGGATATAAAACTAAAACTCTAAACTAAACCATCTGCCGGAAAGGCTGGTTCTCTGTCTACTTTCTGAAGAGGTTCACACACTTCACAATAACTTTGTAATGTGCTGGTGGTGGAATCAATTAACGATTCATAGAAGAGCTCATCATAGGCTCGAATCAGACTGGAACCTAGTACTCGGTAACTAGGTGAATTGATGAGCTCAATTAAGTTTTTATTCTCATAACACTTATGTAACACCAAGGAGATGACAGTAATTGCAGCAGGTAATTACATCCTCAAGGAAATTTCATTCACCAAGCTTTGAATACTTGATTACACTTTCAATGCATATTGACCATCCACCCAACCTTCAGATAAAGATTGGCACAACTGACATCTTCCATAAGTTTCTTATAATAGTATATGTATACTAGACAGGATTCTATATACATACATTTCCCAAAATTCTCATTGCAGCTTTAAGAAAGCAATTAAACTTATTCTCAGTTACATGTTATCACTGATGTGAATGGCACTTTTTTCCTCTGATGCATCACAATGTTCCTCTGACAGTATTAGATGATATTATAGGTTACCCCTGAGAGATTATTTCTAAAGGTACAAAATCAGTATTCAAGTCCTTCAGCGGCTTCTTTTATCTCTACTCAGGACAGCTTCTTTATTCATTACAGAACTCCATTTTTCACATCCAGTTACAGGTCTGAATTAATGTAGCAGTGGGAGTGAGTTACATTAATCAGAGTTTATTCAGAGAGGATGATTCCCACTGCTATGTTCAAAAGTGCTTATGAATACCTGCCGCAAAACTGTCATTTACTTCCCTTGAGTTTCACACAAATTGAGTGTCGTTTTTCTACAGTGGAGCATATTGAGCAGATATGTGGCAGATTATAGAAGCAAGCCCGCAAAGTGAATTAATTTAGGTGTTTTCCCATTGTGTCAGTACAGATTTTCAAATGAAAAGGCATATAACGATGTAAATATATTGTTTTCATAACATATTTTGAGAACGGTGGCAGAATTTAATTATTATTCAGTAACTCCTATGAATGTATTCAGTAACTACAATGAAATTAAGAAGAAGGGTATGTCATTACAGGGGGCACGATCCCTTAGCACATTTGCCTCACAACTCTGGGGTTGGGGGTTCGATTCCTGCCTCCGCCCTGTGTGCGTGGAGTTTGAATGTTCTCCCCGTACTTCGGGGGTTTCCTCGAGGTACTCCAGTTTCCTCCCCCAGTCCAAAGACATCAACTGTAAGCTGATTGGCATTTCCAAATTGTCCATACTGTGTGAATGTGTGTGTGATTGTGTCCCGCAATGGGTTGGCACCCCATCCAGGGTCTCCCCTGCCTTGTGCCCCAAGTCTTCTGGGATAGGCTCCAGGCTCCTGGTGACCCTGTGTAGGATAAGCAGTACAGAAAATGGATGGATGGTATGTCATTACAAGAGTGAGGAAAATAAATCTGGACCCTGAAAGTGTAAGGGATTAAAAAGGTAAGATACTGTATTACAACTGTTCTGCTCTAACACATCTAATGCCACTTAGCACTCAGGGCTTTTGATGAACTGGAGGGCAGCACAGTGAAACAATGGGTAGTGTTGCCGCTGAAAGTGTGACTTTAAATTGCCCTTAGGCATGAATGTGTGTGCCTTGTCTCCTGTGATGATTTGGCATCCCATCCACAGTGTATTCCTGCCTCAAGTCCAGTGTTCCTGGGATAAGTTATGCAATCCTGAGTAGAATGAATCGGTTACTGAAGATGAATGAATGACTGATGAGCTGGACTAGCAGTGTTTGCAACAGTGAAAATTCGAACTGCACAACTGAGGCCCTTGTCATAGAGAAAGAACAGATGGAACAGAAACTAACAAATAGCAAAGCCTAGACTGAGATTCTTCATAAATCAAGCCTGATGGTGTCTGCACTAATTATTTCTGTGCATAATGTAACATAGCATTAATGATGAATGTCTGTTGGGACTGAAAATGGGGCTACAGCTGTCATTAGCTCTTTCATGCATCTGCCTGCAGAAGTCAAACTGAAAGCTTAGTCATTGTGCCTTTCACTTCTCATCTCTGTTTGAAGATGACAACACTTTCTGACACACATTTATTGTTCTGCTATCACAATGCCATGCATCATGATATCCTCTTTCACTACTGACTATAGACATCATGCATATTACACCACCCTAATGCTGAAGGGCACTTTCTTCAGTGGCCTTATTGCACATTGGCGTTTTTTTTTTATTTTCACAGCCCTGACAATCTACAGTAATCCTGTAAACAACACTGTCAGGCAGTGATGTTTGCAGGATTGATTTGGTTAATACCACCAACCAGGGGATATTAGAGTAGTTTTTATATTCTTTATTGAACCTTAGTGTCCCCCTCTACAAGTCAGGAATTAACAGACTCTCTCAATTCCATTTCATTCTATCTAAAAAAAAAAAGTGAGACAGAAAAGATCCGAAGGCTTTTCATCTTTGGAGATTATTGCAACTGTCTGCTCCCTTGCAAAATGCAACTCAGATAAACTTCTTGACCTTTACAGCTCTTGGTCTTAGAAAAAAGGTCAAAATGTCAATTTAGTAGGTAAACTAATGGATTACACACACCAGACAGCCGAAAAACAGGTGAATCATGTAGGCTGTCAATAAAATGTCTCCAGGTTATGCATGTAACCATGGTTCCCCGAGGGAACGAGACACTGCGTCGAAACGCTATGGGAACGCCTTCCACGTGACCGAACTCTGAATAACCTGTGTAATCAGTCCGAAGGATGGGTGAGATGTCACAGGTGGGGTGACGTAGCGACCTGGAAACATAAAAGCCCAAGCGGTAAGTGCCACGCTAGCTTCTGAGAAATGAGGCAAGCGCAGCAGGGATGCCGGAAGTGTGGCACTGAGACACAGTATGCCCATGCCACCAGACTTACAAATCTCTGCCTAGTGTGGAAGAGGCACAGCTTAGGGCAGAAGGACAGAAGAGCCAGGCCGTAGAACCTGGCAAACGTGAGGGGCATGGACCAACCCGCCGTGTTGCAGATGTCCTGCATGGACACACTTGCCAGAAAGGCCTTCGAGGCTGCCACACTTCGGGTGGAGTAAGCCTTGACCCCCAAGGGTGAGGGGAGACCAGAGGACTCATAAGCCAGGGAAATGGAGTCCACAATCCACCGGCTAAGGGTCTGCCTGGTAGCAGGAAGACCCCTGTTCGGGGGGCCAAAGCATACAAACAATTGGTCCGCCTTCCTCCACAGAGCAACTCTGTGGACGTACGCATCCGGCCACGTCTGCACCATAGCATCCAGTCCCAGGGGAGCTGGATGAGTCAGAGAGAACCAGAGGGGACAGTGCGACGTCTCCTGAGTCGCAAACAGATCCACCTGAGCTCGGCCGAACACACACCATATCTGGTCCACCACCTCGGGGTGGAGCCTCCATTCCCTGGGGATCGGCCCCTGCCTCGACAGGGCTTCTGCTCCCATATTGAGATGGCCAGGGATATAAACTGCTCTCAGCGAGAGGAGTTTCC
>CM074962.1:14141570-14155876 GCA_037577455.1 Pangasius macronema
TGTAAAGCTGCTTTGTGACAATGTCCATTGTTAAAAGCGCTATACAAATAAAACTGAACTGAACTGAACTGAACTAAAAACCACTGCAAACCACAACTTACTAAGGGTAAATCAGTCTTGTTTAATTTTTTATTGTAGGGTTCTCAGAGTTTCTCAATAGTTCACCTCTCCTACAGATTCCCTACAATACAGAATTCAAAGGAAACCACATGGTATGAAAATCACTATCCTAGCAAACAGAACATTTCCCTAACATTAGCATTTGGTTCCCCTTTGCTTATTTTTACAGAACCATTTCACAAGGCTGGATAGGTTGTATTTTAGTTTAGGGTTTTTTTTTTCAGCACTGTTCCCAGAATGTCACTTTTGTTGTTGTTTGACAAGGGATGTTCACCAAAGGATGGTTTTAGGTGCTATTTTTGTTATTTAAAGGTTACCAGAATGTTAGAGGAATGTTCTCCAAGCCAATGAATGTTATGGGAGCATTAGAGGAACACTCTCTGAACCATAATGCACAACAAAACTTGTTTAAAAAAAAAAAAGGTTCATGGAATGAGATCTAGAAACTTCTGTTCCCAGAATGTTCAGGGAACCAAAAAAATGTTAAAAGAAACTAACATAACCATTAGGCAGAATCAGGCCTTATGGAGCAAGAAGGTGTTTGAAAGTATTTTCTGTATAAAACCTTAAATGGAAATAAAGTCTACAGAGTCCTGGATGATCCTGGATGACCCTTAACCCAATAGCCTTCTGCTTCTCTATATAAACACAGCCTCAACCACAAGCACTACACTGTTTTTAAGCATCCCACTTATCCATCTTAAGTAGTGGTTCTCCACTTGTCATGAACAGCCTAGTCGTCTGACTTGATAAAAACTTTTGCTCTATCTATTTTACTCTTTTCTGTTTACTCCATCACTGTCCAAAGTGTTTTTGCTAACCATGTCATTGTAACTGCTTTTCTCTTTCTCTCCTCTATCAGTTTGCTGCATTTAGGGTTCTGAAGAATGCAGTACAACTCTGTAGTCACTGTGCACCTCAAAACAAATAACACTTGCCCTCTGCAAAAGCAGGATCACCCTACTCAATTTCATGGGAGATTAATCTGGAAGCTTGCACATAACCCTGAGCAATGTGAGGAGACTACAAGGAAAACACAAATTGTGTCACCCACCAGTTCTCATCAAATGTTTTACACAGAAGGCCACCAGTGATGCTGTGGTGATTCTACTAATGTGCTGAAAGGAGGTTTTACTGAAAGGAGGAATCATGTTTGTCAGGGATTTGGATGAAAACGTAATTGAATGGACATGTGCAGCGATGGGGAGCTACTCTATGTACTGCAGTTGGTTATTTCAGAGGATTGTGTGGAGATATTTGATGGCCAGAGACTTTCAGGCAGCCTAATGTGTGCTCATTGCTTCAATTCTAACCAGAATTCTGAATGTAAAAGGTGAATACACTTTACATATTTGATTAGAAATACGAAATACCCAATGAAAAACATCACATGGTCTTTTTCCAATTTTCACCTGTCCTGTTTTGATGAGTCTGTGCTGTTGTCGCCTGTGTTATGTGTTCTAAGATGTTTTTCTGCACACCATGATTGTAAAGACTGGTTATTTGAGTTACCATAGACTTCCAGTTCAAACCAGTCTGGTCATTCTCCTCTTGCCTCTTATTAACAAGGTGTTTCTGAATGCAGAACTGCCACTAACTGGATGTTTTTTGTTGTTGTTGTTGTTGTTGTTTTTCACACCATTCTGTCTAATGTCTAAAGACTGTTGTGTGTGTGAAAATCCCTGACATAATGAAACCAGCCCACCTCTCACCAGCAACCATGTACCTAAATAGCGAACATCACTTCACATCACAGAGTTATCTAGGGCTCTATGTATATCTCTGCTCATTTGGAAGTGCTGATGTGCTGTTCACAAACTGTTGGCACCATGCAAAGTATCATCTGTTCATGAAACGTTACAAATGGTTCATGCTATGGTGAGAATCACAGGTTAGTGATCTTAGTTTAACTTACTGACCTGATGTAATTCTTCTACCGCGATGATGACTGAGTATGAGAAATTGAAGTATTACAGTTAGGATTATTTTAATGATGTCATGGTAACTCCCAGTGAAATTGGTACTTCCTTCACTTGACCATTAAATACTCTAAGACAGGGGTATCAAATCATATTCACAAAGAGTCAGTGTTGCTGCAGGTTTTCATTTCAACATAACAGGAGCCACACCTGAGAGTTGAAGGCCAACCCATTAAAGAGTAAATGTGATTTCTGCTTGGTTGGAATGAAAACCTGCAGCTATACCTCCTCATTGCAGATAACATTGGTCACCCCTGTATTTCCTATAGATGACAAGGTTTTTTTTTCTTTCTTTCTTTCCTAAGAGCTTTCTATTTCCTATAAGATGACAGCTCCACATTAGGTGCAATGCATTACTGTATTGGCAGCTGGGCAAGGAAGCCATACTGCTCTCTGTCTTTATCTCCTGTGTTATAACATTGTTTATCCAGACACTGGCTTTAGGCTACAGCACATGTAAGTGTAGTTTATTGATGTACGAAGCTGCCAACTTTCAGGAATGGCTAGATGTGAGATCTGTGAGGGGCTGTACAGGTCCAGTTTCGAGTCCTACACCAGCACTGTGAGGAACAAAAATGCAACTGAAAACATTATTGGAACAGAAATCTTAAATTTTTTTTCATTCTGTGTATCCCACTATGGCAGTGGGGGCATGGTCGAGCGTCAGGATGGAGAGGAGGTGGGTCAAACTGGCAGGTAACACATGATGATTCTCACCTGTATCTTTTTACAGCCAGTCTACTTATTTGTGTCTCTTTGTGCTTTCAGTGACTCCCCCGTAACCGGCGATAGATAGATAGATAGATAGATAGATAGATAGATAGATAGATAGATAGATAGATAGATAGATAGATAGATAGATAGTGTTGAGTGTGAATGAAAGCGAAGGCTGTGAGTCTGGGATGTTGTTGTCCTGTTTTGCTGAGGTTTTGTTTTTTGTTTTTTTTTTAAAGTGTGCTGCCTCCCGATTCTTCCTCCACAACCTCGGACACTGGGTTTCTACACCCATTGACTATTAAATTACATGGCTTTAACTGGATGAAGAAACAAATTTTAATTAATTTCTCATTGCAGTGCACTCATAAGTATTAGAAGCAAAACAGCTTAGCCAGCTAACTTAGACTGCATTATGCCCGCTAGCATGTCGCTGCATATTTAAACAGGGAATTTGGCTATATAACTATATGAACTATAACTATATAGACAATGTGTTGCAGTGCATTTGGACTATCTGTAACAGCCACCTTGTGGGTTATTTCATAGTTGTATGTATGTTGGAGTACACACAGTATGATTCCATAAACTCTTTATCAGTGCAAACACAGCTGTCAAGTCTTAGGCCTTCATAGAGCCTAAGTTAAAGGTTAAAAGAATGAAATTAAACAGTTTTTCATTTTGTTCTATCTCGTCTGCTATCCTGCTGCAATGATTTGTGGGCTGTGTGAATGCACCCCATGGCTACCCAAGAGTATGTATACTGTTAAGTGAGGAGGGGGAGGATAAGCAACAATAAACATCCATATGCACAAACAAACCTTACTGCAATAGATCGATGTTTTAACATGTTCTGCTGCCTAAAGCATTTTTTCACTATGTGAGCATTTTTTCTTACTTTTATGTTCCTTCACCTATAACTACAGTAACAAGGCAGTCCTTTAATCTGCATGAAAGATAAGACAGAGTAAAAACCCTTTTTTTCCCTGCACCTTCCTTTTTTTTTACTTTGATTGACGCCTCGGTTGCCATTAATTTTGCCCCCTTTAAATTGTTTCATTTGATTCAGTGTTAATTTTGCACCATAATATTTTGATTATTATTAATTATATAACTTATTAATCCAAAATATCTACTATTTTGGCTGTCTCCAGAAGTGATTCGTATCCTACAGGACCATTTATAAGGATATTCTCTCTTTTATACAATAAATCATAGGGTGTGTAGTATTGCTAATGAGGCCTTTTCCCTTTCATATATAAGTAATTAAACTTGTTATTAATGAAAAGATGTCTGGTTTTGTTGCTGTGTTTGCACAAGTAATCAACCTAATGCTTCCTGGAAAAGAACCCTTTTGCTGAATTGTCACCAGCATCCAAGTTGTTTCAACAGGAACCAACTCATTAAAATGGAGAATGAACACTTAGGATCAATCATGTCTGTCATCAGATTGCTAATCATGCCATGTGGTAGGTTCCTACTGCAGCCAAAACAGTCTCCAAATTGTGATTTGTTTAACCAGTCAGTTTCACCTCACACCCTCTGTTTAACTGTTGTGTGAATAATGAGAAAGTTCTTGGTTTGCTCTGGTCCATATTGGTTAGAATGAGAGAGACATTGTAAACATGCCATTCAACCTGAATTGGTATTCACTATTGTCCACGAGCCCTCACTCACTCACACTTACTTCCTGGGATATATCAGCTACAGACAGGTCAGTGCTGGTTGTGAATCACTGAAAAAGGCCACATGTCAGAATATGCTTCAATATATACTGCTGGTTTGCTGCAGCTTTTTAACCAGTCTATGACTGGCTTCTGTGCCATGAAGAGCTCCACGTCTTCAGCTCGACAAACAGCTCCCCATTAGTACACATCAGGGGTATTTGCATCAACGGTCAGGTTATATAGATTGAGGATGCAGAAGATAGGAATAGGGGGAGAGTTATGATTCGCTGTGGCGACCCCTGAAGGGAAAAACCAAAAGAAGAAGAAGAGGTCAGGTTACATAGAATTCCTTGCTTGTAAAGGTCCAGATGTACTAACATGACTGAATGGTGACAAATGAATGGCCTTTTAAAGCTCAATCATTAAACAGTTTATGGTTTGGTGCATCACAGTGTCATTTATGACTCTGAACAGAAACATCTGTTGTGAATTTGATACAGGAAGAATAAACACATACATTGTCCATTTGTCGTTAAAATTCTATTTTCGGCATCAGCTTTTCTTTAAACAAATCCAATTTAATGCAAATCCAAATCTATGAAAGTATTATGAAAATTCTTCCATTTCTGACCTAATATCTCCAATCCTGTAGCTAGTCTCTAGTCCAATGTGCTGTCTTCAGCTAAATAAGTTACATAAGTGGTGGGATAAGTCACAACTATGGCTAGTGGCTAGAGTACAGATAGAGATGAGCCAATGAACTAGGGCTAGTTTTTCTCATATGTTTATATTACGACATTATGACAAATCTGGGCCATAGACAACCCCTGGTATACATATACTATGAAGCGTGACTGTTGGCACAATTCTGTAGACACTGATACTGAAGACATGTTACTTCAACGGCATGCATAACCATTTGTGAAATATATTCATAAATACAAAGACATATAAATACATCTTCACCAGTTTACGTTATAAGATGGATGGTGTTATATGCTACTTTTCCGGATCTGGGCCATCTTCAAGAGTGTAGCTGCTCTGCTGCATAAGTGCTTAAATAGGGGAAGGAGAGAGAGAGAGATAGAGGATGAAAGTGTCAGTCAAGACTCTTCACTGTTCCCTGTCTTTGGCAGCTTGTAACAGTGAAGTGGCCAGTCCATTCTTTGGTATTGTCCGACTAGGATATGCACTGGCAGCCCTGCATCACTTGTATCACTTCCTGTATCACTTGTACTCAAATGCCTAAATCCGCTTCTCTGTCTCTGACGTGAGCGTCCAGCACTGATGTTGCACTTTTAGACAGTGTTCAGGCTGGTCAAGGCAGACAGACTTGCCATCTTTGGTGAGAACGGACATGAAGTACTTGAAACTGTTTACTTCCTCAATCCTCTGTTCATACATTTACAAGGATTTTGTTTTTTCAGAGCTAACTTCCATAGCATAGGTGTGCCTGCCTGTTCTTCTGCAAATATCTCTTCTGCTTTGCCTTCGAGTCTGTTCAGGAGGATCTTTAACATTACTTTGCTGGGGTAGCAAATCAGGCTGATCGTCCTATAGTTCAGATGATTTTGTACAAAGGTTATCAAATGATTTTGTTCGTATAAATGTGAATCCCTGTGACACCATGTCATGTCTTAGAGCTATCAGAGTCTGAGCCTCGCACTATTTTTTTGTAATGAAAGTGTTTAGGGCAAAAAAGAGACACATTAGTTTTTTTTTTTAATAAAATACTTCAAAACATGTAACAAGACTTTATGGAAAAGGAAGTGTGCATGAACTTAGTCTTTAAACAAGGAAGTGGTAGACAAGAACTATCTATATACTGGACACAAATAAACCTGTTTGACACTTATAAACAATATGACTAGAAATAGGGAGGGTGTGTTCATGGAAGGTCTAGGAAATGATGGTGTGTACTGTGAGTATTAAAGAGTCTGGTAAACTGGTAAAAGGCTGCAATATCAGAAAAGATGGAACAATGGTAACATGCTGCCAAGGGCAAGGAGGTTCTTTGGACTGGGACTTGGAGTTTCTTCCTAGGAGATGCTCCAGGGGTGTTTGAACCTCGCCTTAAAGTTTACTGTAACCAGTCAATCAAATCCTGGAGCAGGTGGCATATCTGAGAGACAGCATCGAAGGGCACCATACACACACTTACATTCATGCACACATTTACGCCTATGGACAATTTTTGTGTAGCCAATCCACTTACTGGCATGTTTTTGGGAGGTTGGAGGAAACCGGAGAACCTAGAGGAAACCTATGCAGACGCAAGAAGAACATGCAAAACTCCTCACAAACAGTAATCCGAGTTCAGAATCAAACTGCAGACCCTGGAGCTATACAATAGCAACACTACTCAATGGCATCCATTACCAATCACACATCAGAAGTACTGATCACAGTGATAAGGACATGTGAAGCCTCTGGGAAAGCAGTAAATCTGCTTCTGAAGAATCTACCCAAACCATGTGGCCACCAATCACAGTATGTTCAAAATACAGTGCTGCCAAACATTTGCTCTGAAATTGAATCTTGCCAGGTCATGGCTCTGATTTTTGTTTATGCCATCATTCTTCATGTCAACAATGCCAGACAAATGGTGCGCATCTTAAAGCTGCCAAATCACTGGGATTGAACTTCAAAGATGCCAGACTATTGGCTGAGATGACAGAGAAAGCTTGAGTGCTCATAGCACTGATATAAAAGTGTTTGAAAATATTTTATTTTCTTATATCTGGCATCTCTTATCCTTTTCAGGAGTATTAAACACTAGATTTTCTTACCCCACACATTATTTATATTAAAGCCTATAGAATTATACTATATAATTTCTCTTTAAATTGGACTATTGCTTAGTCATAGCCAAGTATCTCTGGAGGCTCTAGTTCATTCAGCCAAGATTTGTGTGATCACAATACACCAAATATTACATTTTCTGTCAGTACTAGTCAGCATATAGATGGAATTGACTAGCTCAAGGAGCTTCTTAAAGTCAAACTACAACCTCAGATCTAGCACCATCTTCCCAGAACTAAATTACTTATGATAGGTGATTGTGCCATTTCCTCAGCTGCTAGACTTCTCGGAAACATCCTTCTTGACCACCTAAGAGCCTTTTAAAATCAGCTAAAGTCAGTTCATTTCACATTTTCTATGTAGTGTTATATCATTTCCTCTCTGTTTTGTTTCGTTGCATGTAAATTAATGAACATTATTAATAAAATTCATTATTATTATTATTATTATTATTATTATTATTATTATTATTACTATTATTATTATTATTATTAATGGCTGTTACAAGACTTTTCCTGCAAATATCTATTTACAGTCTTCTTCCTACACTGAAAGAATGAAGTGGACCAATGAAATAAACATTTGATTCACAAGAAGGCCATTTGGGTTCTGGTAAATGGTACATGGGAAGCAGTAGGATGGCAGAATTGAGCTCCCAGGTTTAATTTCGTAGATGTACTCCCAAATTAATCCCCTACTTTTATTAAGAAAAAGAGATGCACAGCAAAGAACTGAAAGTAAATTTAGAAGGAAGTTTGATTTGCAAATCTACTGGCATTAAGCCTGTTCTGCTAATGGTAGCTTTCCAGCCAGACTTCTAGACATTTGGAGACATATCTACCACAGCTTCTGCTGAAGTGGACAAAGTGCTTCATTTCCATGCTTAAAGGGTGATTTAAATTGATTTCCCTTGCAAACACTCACATCCGTTATGCAAACTTTAGAAACCTTGTTATTGACTATTAGGAAGCACAAACCCAAGTCATGTTTTTCTGCTTGTCTTGCCTCTGCTCATGGACAAGCTGTCTATGCAGGTTTCACCCAGATCACTACACAGGCTATAATGCACTTCTTTGGCTTTCCTTGCAGTGTATTTGGTCTGACACTAAGCAAAATGTGTAGTTTCTATAACATATGAAGTTCTGTTATTCTAAACATTATAATAAAAATAATAATAAAATAACTACATAGTTATGGGGCCACCAGGGGTCCCAGATAGTTGACAGTATGGCATTTGTTCCCCATTGGACCGCCCCAGAAATACTCATGCTCTCGCTGAGAAACAGGGTCATATGTACCTTTTTAATATGCATCCTTAATATGTTATGCTTTTATATATTTTAATGTTAATGAATACATTTCTGACAGTGTAATCAGTATTAACCCATCAATATTTTCTCAAAACATTCTTCTCATAATTCCAGGCTGGACCCAGTGACTTTATTAGGGCTGCAGTCTAGGGTGGGACAAAATATGACTCCACATCCATAGAAAAAAGATACCGTGGCTATCTGTGGCCCTAACTGTGTATGGCCTAGTAGGATCCCCATTGGACAGAAAGTAAATAATTATGCAACACTTTTTGTCGTCTAGCGTCACCACTAACCTAACATTAGTCTACATCTAACAAAGTATGCTAGTATTACAAATTCAAAAACATTAGCTATTTATAGCTAATAACAAACAGTAGAAATCCAATGTGATGTCTTCAGTTGATGAATATGCGTCCAAATAATGTGGTTAGTGGGCCAGGGAATAGTTCGCTTTTGTGTTAGCTAGCTAAACGTGCTTGTGTTAACAATCCTCACCATTGGACAAATTTAACACATTTCAAATTTAACACTGATTCAGATTTGCATCATATGACATTGGTAGGACGACTTTTCAACAAGTCCTGACAAATTAAATGAAGCAGTGAAGGTTGACGTTTATTGGCTACTTTTACAAATATGATTTCGGCATAGATTGCTTTGAATTGTGCATAAATATTTTAAGCAATGGTTCAGCATAATCTTACATTTCTACATTCATAAGAGGAACTGGCAATAAGGCAAATTCAGACAAAGGCTTCTTCAAAATAATCATTTGTACAGAACTACCCAGATGTGTATTTCTCATACAGTTCCTACACCATCCAAACGCACCTCCATTACTCCGTCACATGGAAACCATCATGTATTGTACCTAATGTCACATTTCCCTTAAACTCAGTAGGAGCCCACCCACGTGAGTGCAGAAACACAAAGCTTGATTCACGTGGCTTTCGCTGTTCTGGCTGCACAGCAAATCAGTTCACAGCAAGAGAAGCTCACATGCAGGTTTGCACATAAACTCTAATCTTTTGGTCATCGAATCCCAAATGGCACTGCCACGAACAAATGGCATTTTTCAGTGTACCTCTCAAATACGTATCAAAATTACACTTCACTAGAACAGTACTGTAGTAAAAGACAAAAAGTTTACTTTCTATGTAAATTATTAGAGCATTATAGCACAAAGTGTAGATCTCATTATAGATATTTTATTTAAAATAACAAATAAATTGGGGTTTTCTGAATTGCAATAGCCTCACACTCAGTGTTCCTGGGATAGGCTCTGAACCCACTGCACATCTGATCAGGACAAAGCAGTTATTGATGATTGAATTACATTTAGCATGATTTTTATGTTGCTAATGTTATGCTAATGGGAATAAAATCTTACATTTTAATATATTGTCTATGTATTTGCTTCAGATAATCTAAAGTTGTTTTAGGGATCAGTTATTTTCCCACAGTAGCACATTTTAATTGATATACTACGAGGTGAGTAGGTTTAGGTTAACATCAGAAAATGTGCATATAATTTATTTCTGAAACAACTGACAGTCTTAAATCCAAACACAAACGTGATCTGTTTTTTTTTCTCTTTGTGTCTGAAAGGTGAACGTACTCTCACCTTCAGAGCAAAACAATTTGGACTACAATTTGTTTTGATATTTTATGGCTATCACTGACATCCACTGTACCCAGCAGTGTGTCTGTCTCCGCACTTGTGTTTGTCAATCAGTGTTTAATATGGGTGTGAAACAGAAATATAGGTTCATACACCATGTGTGAAATGTAAGATGATGATTTTGTCCTACCTGTGAACTTCCACTCAGTTTCTGTGGGCTTTTCATTATCATTTATTTATCCTCATCAGAATCGTCATGATGGAAAATCAATACATTTCTCAGTGTCCTCTTCACACTTTGAATCTCTCTATCTGTATCTCGTAGATTATAAAATGTGCTCAGATGAAGACCGAGACAGACTATCACATAGTAATCCATTTTCATACCACAGTGATGTTGAATTCTCAGCTCTGACTGTCAGGAGGTGCTAATTAAATTGCTCTAACATCACCGCTTTAACAGCAAGGCAAATCACACATTTATATTAATGTTAGTGTTTCTATGGTAACTTACACAGGGACTTGTATGGATGCTGAAGTGTAATGATGTGTAATTAGATTAGATTAGATTAGATTAGATTANTTTACAATAAATTACAAATAAGGATATACAGCTATGAGGGTGATATGTACAGGGGAATGGATGACTTATGTACAGGAAGTGCAGTAGGTATTATAAATAGGGATAAATGTGATCTATATATGTATGTACAATCAGTGTACAGTGGTGAAGACATGTTAAGAATATAACAGAAATATGAACAGGATATACAAATGAATATATACATACATATATATTATGTATGTATACATAATACACATATATGCCAATATGTAAGTACTGTAGTGCCAAAACCACATTATAATTTATGTAGTGTAAAGAAACAAGGTGAATAAACAGTTAAGCAAGTAACTGAAAACAGATATTACAGTGTTCAGTGTGATCAGCTGTTCAGTGTGGAAAAAGCCACTGGGAAGAAGTTATTTTTCAGTCTGTTTGTGCGGCGCTAAGGCACCGGTAGCGCCTTCCAGATGGGAGGAGCGCAAATAGTCTGTGATTTGGGTGAGAGGCATCATTGATAATGCTGTTCGCCTTCTGTAGGCAGCGTTTATTGTAAATGCTCTCGATGGTGGGTAGCTGAGTGCCAGTGATGCGTTGGGCGGTTTTCACCATCCACTGAAGGGCTTTTCAGTCTGTTACGGTGCAGTTGCCATACCAGACTGAGATGTAGTTGGTGATGATGCTCTCAATGGTACTTGTTTGTGAGAATTTTAGAGCAGAGCTGGGCCTTTTTCAGTCTCCTCAGAAAATAAAGGCGTTGTTGTGCTTTTTTAACCAGAAAGGAGGAGTTCAGGGACCAGGTGAGGTCCTTGGAGATGTGGACCTCATGGAACTTAAAGCTGGATACACGCTCAACTGTAGCTCCATTACTGTGAATGGGAGCATGAGAGTGATTCCCAGCATGTCTGAAGTCCACCATGACCTCCTCTGTTTTTGTGGTGTTGAGTTCGAGGTTGCTGTCCTCACACCATGCCACAAGGTGCTGGATCACTTCCCTGTAAGCCGTCTGATCGTTACCTCTGATCAGGCCTATCACCGTGTCCAGAGTGCAGTTGCAGAGAGAAGTACTGATTCCAAGCTGTTTAAGCTTTAAGATTAGTTTGGACGGGCTGACTGTGTTAAATGCTGAACTAAAGTCTAAGAACAGCATCCTGGCGTAGGTGTTGGGGTTGTCCAGGTGAGTCAGAGCGCTATGGAGATGGCATCCTCTGTTGACCTGTTGCGGCGATAAGCAAACTGGTATGGATCCAGAGTGGGAGGTAGACAGGCTTGGAGATGGGTGAGGACCAGCCTTTCAAAGCACGTTGCTACGACAGGGGTGAGTGTGGCAGGGCAAAGGTCACTGGGTGTAGTTGCAGCGGAGTTATTGGACACAGGCACGATGCTAGCCAACTTAAAGCAGGTGGGGACAACTGCCTGAGCTATGAACAGGTTAAAGATGTCTGTGAAGACTCCAGTCAGTCTTCACACTCTTCATAATTGTCTTCATAATTGTTGATATGGTGAAGTTTTCTGTAAGGAGATGTTTATTTAGCATTTTTAGAAGGAGTCTCTAGTGTCAGTAATTTGTAACAATCAGAGGTAAAGCTGTAACTTTAAGTTTTGAGACACTGGAAATTCAAGAGAGAGGAAGAAAAGGTGAATAAATGTGCTGATGAGGGAATGACTGTTTATAGCTTTCACAAAGTAAGTGAAATCTATAAAAGTGAAAAATGAGCACACTTCTAAAGACACAATGAAGAAAAGCAAATGAAAGTAATGTAGCAAGATTTTAATGGTAACTCATTAAAAAGTGATAGCCCATGTGGAAATATAATGTATTGCCATATGCTGAAAAATATTTCAGAATAAAAGTTTAATATATTATATATTCATTATCCTTCATTTTTTAGAGAGTTTGAAAGACTGATAATTATTAATCTGGTCAGTTACAAAATACAATATACAATACAATAGTATATTGTATTACAAAATACAGTACATATACAGTCAGGTCCAGAAGTATTTGGACAATGACAGAGCTTTTGTGATTTTGCCTTTATACACCATCACAATGGATTTGAAATAAAACAGTCAAGATGTGATCGAAGTGTAGACTTTCAGCTTTATTTTAAGAGGTTCAGCAAAAAATATGGCATTTCACCATTTAGGAATTACAGCCATTTTAAGCAAAGTACCTCCATTGTGGTGGTGTATAAAGGCAAAATAAAAAAAAAAACTCTGTCATTGTCCAAATACTTCCAGTCCTGACTGTATATTATATATATATTTCTCAGATAGACTTTAAGAATGCCTTTGACAAAAGAAGAACGTATTGAAATCATTGTTAAGGCTGGATCGGGAAGCTGTCGCAACGTTGTTGCCAAACTTATTAAGAAATTCAAAAAGATTGGAAGTGTTGCGGACCAACCAAAAAGTGGACGTCCACCAACATCCACTGGTGAAGGCACATTCGAGGTGGTGCTGGCGTACATAATCCCCTGTGTAAGCAGACCTTTGAGTAACCCTGTACAATAAGAAGATAGATAAGAAAATATGTAATGACAGAGGCTGTTTGCAAATATTTGCATCCAATCTAGTAATGTAATAAGAGCAATTAAATGATAGCATGACCATCATTCAACACTCTTTCTGCTAGTTTTAGTAAATAAAAAAAAACTTGTTACCTATACTGTATGGCTAATGATTGTTCACCTGGGTGGAAACAGACACTGCCATTTGATTATATTCTGCTGTATTATTCCTACATGGAGAGCCTTAAAATATGTACCTGAAATTGATTGCTCTGATTTCTTTTTTGACTTCTCTGTTCGATGCTGTTGGTCATAATAGCCTGAAATAACAGCAGTGTGCTCTGTTATGGGGATTCTTCTACAGAAAAGCTGAATGCTGCTCCTGCATTGTGTGCTCGCCACAATAGCCAGGCTATGGTACAAAAGAAGTGGTCCAGATTGGGAACTGAGGCAGAAAAGTCATGACAAGAATTCTTTAAGGAGTTCTTACAAAAAAAAGGAATGTCATTATCACTCCTTATTGAAACTATCTCTGAAGGATTAAACTGACATTTTATCCAACATTCGAAATATTTCAATAACAACTAATCCTTAGACTCACCGGTTCTGAACTCCTGGACCAAAGAGACTTCATAACTAACATAACAGTGCTCGCTTGCTACTAATAATACCACTTCAGTCCTCCACTTTTCTTTATTGTTGGTCAAGAAAAAGACAGAAGGTCAGAAGACAGAAGCAGCTAAAGCATATATATGATTTCTATTACTCTGCACATTTTTCATAGACATATAGATGATAGAAACATCTCTTGCATTTAATAAACCTAGGTTAGCGGGGCCAGCTTAGGCAGATAGACCAGTGTTTTTTTACTTTACAGCCTTACAACTGGAACCTAGGTCAAGTATCAGCTGTGCCATTTCTACTGGCTGTACTCTCAGAAAATGTTGGGTGGAGAAAGGTGTCGGGAGTTCTGTGTGATGGAAGAATATCAGCGAGAATCAAGGGGAAGGTGTAC
>CM074962.1:14163130-14176638 GCA_037577455.1 Pangasius macronema
CAGTGCTTTGTAGTCTCTATCAAAAACACATTCTCATGCTACAGAGTAGTAGTAAGTCAGGGTCAGTAGTAGTAAGTCAGGGTCAGTAGTAGTAAGTCAGGGTCAGGGTCAGTAGTAAGTCAGGGTCAGTAGTAGTAAGTCAGGGTCAGTAGTAGTAAGTCAGGGTCAGTAGTAGTAAGTCAGGGTCAGTAGTAGTAAGTCAGGGTCAGGGTCAGTAGTAGTAAGTCAGGGTCAGGGTCAGTAGTAGTAAGTCAGGGTCAGTAGTAGTAAGTCAGGGTCAGGGTCAGTAGTACTAAGTCAGGGACAGAAGGCCATCAGTCTAAAAACCCTGTTGGAGAGTTTAGAACCATATAACACAAGTAACACAAGACGAGGAACAAAAAAAACAATTAATAATAATAATAATAATAATAATTGCTAAACCAAACCATAACTTTTAAAGCTGTAGGTTTTCATAATTGGTCTCATCTAAAAAGTTAAATCTAAATGTTGGCTCACAAAGGTCTTGACCAGCTTACGCTGAACTCAGAATGCTTCTTTCATTTGTTTTCTTACATATCTGAACTCAGCTATCTGTCAGTGTAGAATGAGAGATTATAATTTTACCGTTTGTCTCCAGGACTCATATGTCTACAGGACAGTCAGGTTTTGTTTACAGACAGTTGTTGTATAATAGTTGACAGGACCCTCATTAAGGGAAAAAGATTCAGTAAAATATGTTTATGTTACAAAACTGTAAAATTGTTTTCATTGTGATAGCTGCCACCATAAGCAGTGTGGTTACCTCACACTTCGATGGCACTCCTTCCTCTAATCCGCTCCTGCTCATCGGCAGAACATTTCTGGATAACATTGTCGCACTGTACTCAGGTGTACTCAGGTACTTTCCATAAGTTCTGAAATAAGAGGTCATTTACACAATGAGTTCAATTTGAATACATTTTCTCTACATTACTAAATGTTGTTTACAAATTCCTCTGTAAAAGCTTTTATAAATATGAACAGTGAGCATTACTTGCGTCTCTTTCGGTATATATTGCATTCATAAATAATTCTAAAAAGACAACAATTACTAACTGTGAATATTGACCATTTCTAAATCCCTTATCATAAATCTAGAAGAGCGGATAAAGTCAAAACAAGAAGACGTGATGTGCTCCGTAAAGGTTATGGCCCCACCCGTTCTCCAGAAAGCAAAAAATACTGAGCTTTGAAAGAATAACACAACACTGCGCAGGAGAGGAGTTAATGGGTGTAAATAAACTATGAGACAAATTGAGACTAATGATGAGAACAGGTGCAAACATGGGGTGTGTCGAGAGCTGAGCTGAAGCAGGAGAAAGAAAGGATACAGGAAGTAGATAACAGAAGGCAGAAACAAGCAGGAAGACAATATATAAACAGAAGACACCTGGCACACTCGAATCTGCCCTGGATCATTTCACTCATTAGTTTCTCTGCTCCTTTAGTTGAACTGTTACTATGAACTATTTTAAAGTTGAGTTAAATTTGTTCGGGCCACAAATAATACATTAAAGCCACGAGTTAAGTTTCTTGTGGCCAGGAATTAATATATTGAGCGAAAAGTTAAGTTCTTCCTGGCCAGGAAAAGGTAGAAACAGAGAAATCGTTTGAAATAGACCACTGTGGCCGCAGGAACCGAAGTGTGTAAATGATTGATAATATTACACATTACTACAATATTGGAATGATGCATAAGATATACTGGAGTCACACATGAGATATATTGGAGTCACGTCTTAAGACGTGTTCTAGCCAAATAATTAACTACAGACCACATATTAAGATACAGACATAAAGTTATTGGTTCAACATGCACAGTTCACAGCCATGACTTTGATATATCATGGCCACAATAATTTGTGCCCTCAATATATTCATTTGTGGCCTTAATGTCACATCAGTGGCTCTGTACTTTTTCAGTATTTGTCAGTTTTTTGTCTGTTTTTTTTTAGTATGCAGTGCATCAGTTTGCTGATGGCCATAAGTCAAAGATGGGAATAAAAGATGAGATATGAGATGATTTGCTCTTCTAGATATTAGGATTCAGAGGTAATAGAAAAGATGGAAAGGCCTTGGTACATCTAACACGGAGATTTACTGCAGTGGACACTTGGGGACATGGAGGGGGTAGTAAAGCAGATGATGCCTATCGGTCAGTGGTGGAGGAAGTAGGCTAAATAAATCTTTGCCTTCTGTAAATCTGAAAGTAATTTGAGGTAATGTTGGTCTTTGTGAAGAGGGTCAGAAGTTTGTAAAAGGTCATAGTCGTGATTATTTAGTTATTTCATCATTTAATAATTTTATCTTCAATTATTTTAGTAATTATTATATCCTTTAGACACATTTCTTCTTTAATTCTGTGGTGTATATTACATCAGTGGTTGTAATGGAAATAGAAAATAACACAAATAATATTTGACATAGCAAAATCTGAAATTAAAACACTTGTAAATATAATACAGTTTTATATATTTTACATATGATTTATATAGGATTTATGAGAAATACAGTCAGTAGCCATTTTACCTACTACTAGACCACCATTGTCAAGACAAATCCAAGACCAGGACTAGCCAAGATCCAGTCAAGACCAAGACTCTTGGAGTCAAAGCAGAGTCAAGATCGAGACAAAACACTGAAATCTTTTTAGAGGCCTAGCTGGCTTCCTTCTTGCATTGCACCAATGATTAGGTTATATTTTACAGAAGAAGGAATTACTTCTTGTCAAGCTTTACGCATGCAAAATCAAAAGACAACATGAATATCATGTTTCCAAATTCTTGGTCAAGACCAAGACCATATTTAGAGAGACCAATGCCCAAGACCAAGGCCAAGTCCAAATCAATACAAAAAACATCTCAACACTGAATTCACGTCCTGTACCCTAAAGTATAGGAAGGTAGATGTACATTTACTGACTGTAGTCCTGAGTTACTGATCTGTTGCTGTGTCAGCCACAATCCACCATGTCCACTGGGGGAAAGAGACCGCCGTAAGATTGCTGCAGCCTGGATCTTATTCAGGCAGTAGAATACTCTGTCCACACATGCCCTGTGAGACTGATTAACCACCCAATAAGAGTAAATATGTAGCAGTAGATCTTCTATATCATTATGTTTATGTATGTGTGCCAGGGAAACATCACTATAGGGACTCCAGCATGCCTATTGAATAGTTCTTCTTAAATTCTTCTTACAAGGACAAGCACAGAAATGACAGGTAATCATTAAAGGTAAGGGGAATCTCCCCCGTCTTCCTCATACTACAGTCATGCTAAATTTCTCAGTTGCTCTTTAAAGGTTTGCAGCTTGCAAATGATAGGAATAGAAAAATAGAGCACAAAGTAAGCTGATCTAGTCTATACTACAGTAATACATGCAGTATTACATATATTACAAAATATTTTAAAACATTACTTTAAAGTCCATTGTGTAAGTATGTATCCACATTTATTGGTAAATATATTAAATAGCATTTTAGTATTTTCTAATATATTATTGTGTAAGGGTTTTTTTCTCAAATTTGAGGATGATAATCTTTTTCTATGATTCCAAAATATTACACTTAATTTCTCTGATCTCCACGAAATGTGTATAGTATTGTGTTAAGAAGCAGCAGTCTTTATTACAGCACAGTGAAATTCTTCTTCTTCTCTTCACATATAACAGCTTGTTAGGAAGCTGGGGTCAGAGCACAGGGTCAGCCATGATACTGCACCCCTGGAGCAGAGAGGGTTAAGCCGGAATGAGTACCCGGGCTGTCACCGTCGAACCGTCACGACCCCGAACTTGGGGCTGGAGGATTCGTAAGTGTCTGATTCAGTAACATGTGAAAAATTCAGATACAGGATTCCCCTGTTACTATAGAAAACTGTTTGAGATCCCATTGTTTCTCATATACACCTTTCAACTCTCTTTCTGTGAATTCAGTAAAATTCGTCAGGTCAAACAGAGTCAGGTCACAAAGAGCCAGCACACTGCACTCTGTGCTGTGCTTGCATTAGATATGCTCTTGGCAAAAACTAAAAATTACAGTCTTATGTTTTCTGGAGGACAAACCATGGTTGTAGATCATCAAAGAAGAGTGGGGCATCTACACATTTATCCTCTACTTAAGGTGAAAGGACATGCCAGGTCCTCTTATTGAGTCTTTAAATCTCCCTGGCAATGCTAGTGCTAAGTAGGATAGTTTAAAAGTGAAGTAATTGAAGAGCCAAGCAAGCAAAAGTGCAGATAGAGAAAATTGCTCATTTCCTCCATAGTGCCTCAGAGAAAGTGCTTTTAATCACAGAAAGCTCAACAAATGACATATGATCATTGCCTTCTTTTTATATTGAGTGTTGCAAAAGAATATGATGGAAAAGTTTTGATGTGGCTGTCTTTCTCATTTATTGAATGGAACACAACATTTCCCATATTTTCCACAAAACAGGGAAACATTGTGACTTCTGTACTGTGGCTAATATTAGACTGATATAATTATTATGGGAAATTCATTTTTCATGTGTTTTTCATTTGTCAGGATGTACAACATTCAGGACATTATTTTCACCATTATGCAATCTCAAATAAGATCATGGAGGACCACGTCCGCCATAGGACCCCGTCTCGACGTTTTAACACTTTTACCCAAACCATTATTACTTATGCAATAATTCTCGTGTGGCATGCCACTTCAAAACACAACAGACCCAGGGTAAAATCACAGGTGAGTTGTTTATTTAGGATCATGCCTATGGCACAGTAGTCAGTAAGTAATGGAAAAATATTTCAACACAAATAATTTGGCAGCTTTCCAGCTCACTAATCGCTTTGCTCTGCTCTCAGCCAATTACACACACTAAATTCACTGCTCAGAGAGAGAGATAAAGAAGAGAGAGATCATATTAATACATGTGGAAAACAGGGCTCAGGTATAACAAACTCTGCCTTCCTGCTACTTGACTCCTACTAAACCAAAGTCCCACCTGCTACAGTGTGCTGCTGTTATAATCAGTCAAATAAACTCCTCTCGTTTGCGTTAAAGGCCACGTGTACACTACTGACTCAGCACAGTGAGAGTTTTGTAATCATGTATATGCTATTGGATTTCATGTAGTCTTAAGTATAACTATCAAAACACCATCTTTAATGACCGGTCGACGTCACAGTAACAAGTGTACACGAAAACAGCCTATTCACTCAATTATATATATATGTCTCTAAGACACTGAGATGATATTGGCTAATTCCAGCCAATTTGGTGAGCCTGATATTTAATTGATTTTGTTTCACACTTTTATTTGCTTTATTATTTATATGACATACCTTATATGAAGAATCATCAACTGTGTGATTCAGCACCTCACAGTGTGGGTGTCCTTCAGGTTCTCTGGTTTCCTCCCATCTCTCAGAAACCCTCCAGCATGAAGACTGGGTATTTCTAATTTCCCCTAAGTGTGAATGTGTGCATGCGTGGTGAGCTGAGTTAGTTGGCGGCCCATCTAGGGTGTATTCCCACCTTGAAATGAGTTCCTGGGATAGGCTCTTCCTCCACCACAACCCTGACCAGGGTGAAGTGACTTACTGAAGATGAATGAAAGAATGAACTGTCAGAGTCACGTTTAGTAAATCTTAGCTCTTATTTCTTACATATAAATTGATGACAGTAATAATTAGTTACTATTTGAATGAAGTAGCCTGTTTAAGGTATATTTTGTGGGGTGACATAATAGTCTTAAAGTAGTATTTTGTCATAAATGTATCCAAACATAAATTTGTATACATACTAAAAATAAATCTCATGAAAACGGAAAATTATCTGCAAGATTTTTTGTCTGAAAGTAAATGAGAAAGTAAGTGGTACTCACGTGATAGTACATAATGCACAAGCAATAGTAAGTGGTGAGAATGTTCAGAAAAGAAATCTTGTGAAAAGGACCTATTTTCACATGTGAAGGAGATCATTTTCTTTCCCACTTTAGACAAGAAAATTTTTATCCTCTTCTCAAATAAAAAATATTGTGATTACACACAATTCACTATCTATTTAAACATTCACCAAATCCTTACTTTACAATGAATACATAATCTCTGTATTTTTAGTTTCCGTTATATGTCATATACATGTCATATACCAGTGATATACAGTAGAAATCCTTCTATGCCAAAAGAGGGCACTATTTTTCTTAGGTTTTTTTCTTATGGGAATTCAGGGCACTTTGGAAAACAAATTCATCCACAGAAAGGAAGAAATGGGTTTTCTGAATGAACACATATTTGTTGTGAGATTCAGAGCATAATTTCAGATAAAAGTCTGAATGTGGAAGTTAGATAAACAACATGTCTAAATATTCAAAGCACGTGAGAATGGATGAAAACTCCCAAGTCTAGTTGATTCATTAGTTTGCCAGAGGCAATCAGATCAGGTATTCAAAAGCTTACTGTATCAGCACAGGGTTTGTTTTAATCTGAATCACATTTGCTTCTGTGTTTACTTGACTGAAAACAGCCATGCAGTGTGACGTTTCAGGAGACAGCCTGCCTCTTTACACATGTAAGACTGGAGAAATGAGATGGTCTCCGCCCACTGTAGTGTCGGTATCAGTTATCAACTTATCATATCATCTGTACCCAGACGTGAGCAGGTTATACTTCATAAAGACGTGTCTTATTTTTAAGACCACATCCACTACTGCAAAGTGTCCAGTCATGTAAAATTCCCGAAGAGAGGAACAACTTGTTGGCTTGGACACTAAGGAGTCCTTAGTGGAGATCAAGTATCTATGATTTACACCAACTCCAAGAACAACCGCAAGAATCGGATAGCAGTGTGTTGCAAAGTAAGACAATCTTTTTTGTTGTGATTTAATTTGCTTCTTGTGAAATTTGTGAATTTACCTACATTTCAGAAGGCATAATATTTCTCTTAGCAGACAAATGGCTGCTGACCATTTGCAAGACTTTGCAGAGCGAGGGTCCTATTTGCAGCCTTTAACCTTTGGCCTGTGCATGGAGCACCAGCACTCTCCATTCAGAGATGCACTAAGCCTCCGCTTTGAGCAGACTTATTTAGAGCCAGTCTACAGTCACAGATACAGTGGGCGCTTCTCCTACTTGCACTTCCCCACACACCTGAGCATGTACGACTGCTCCTTTGAACCAGCGTTCATCCGTAAACGTAACGAGCGTGAAAGGCAGAGGGTCCGTTGTGTGAACCAGGGCTACGCACGCCTCAGAGAGCACCTGCCTCAAGAGTTTGAGGATAAAAGACTGAGTAAGGTGGAGACATTACGGGCGGCCATCAGCTACATCAAACATCTGCAGAATCTCCTGGAGCTCCGGCTGCCAGATGCCATGATGGAGATGTCACCTGGGAGCGAGAGAGGGAATGAAGCTACGAGGAAGCTCACAGAGTCTAACAGTGATGGAGAGTGATTTGTGTCGGACTCACTGTTGCCCCTTGGTACGATGACTTGTCTGAGTATGTCTCGCGTGTTTATCGTCGTATCACCACATGAAGCCCATAATGATGGACTATTCTTTTGTTACCACATACGCATAAAATCTGTGGTGAAGGATGGTTTATAATATATTTTCCTGATAATGTTAAATGTGGTTTGTTTCCTAATTTTAGACTATCTTGCTCTCCAGTTACAGTGGATTTCATCAAAACCAGAATAAGATGAAAAACATGCACCTTGTTGTTGCTTTAGTGCCATGTGAGAAAATCAGGGGAAGAAATTGAGGAAGAAAATAAAATAACCAGGACTGAAGTGCATTTTGTGGGTTGCTATATTGAAAAAAGTACAATTTTAACACATTCACAGTGCAGAAGCGTTAATTTGAAACACACTATACGAAGTTTGGTCTCAACGTGAATAAATGTCAGTTAAAAGTACTCAAAAGTAAAGTTTTTCATTTTCCTTTGTTGGCATGCACACAATATCCACAATCAACAGCCCACGCAAGCTCTTGAGTGTCAAACCTTTCCTGAAAAGCTAAAGGCTGAATTAGTTATTATAAAGTTCTTATCAGTTTTGGAAAAGGTCAGGCTGTTTTAGTTGTTGTTGTTGTTGTTATTGTTATTGTTCTGCTGCTATCTCAGAACCCAGCATTAATGAGAGCGTTTATAATTTGCTAAATTAGGTGGAAAGAATAAAATATATATATAATCATAAAACATACTGTGCTGTTATATTTTGTGAAAAGATCAGGGTTCTTCACTAAACTGGAAGGCGTGAAAGGTGTGAAATTCTCTGTTAGGTCAGCTTAGGGTTAGGGTTAGGGTTAGGGTTAGGGTTGGGGTTGGGGTTGGGGTTGGGGTTGGGGTAGATACCACAACTGAGAGAAAACAAAATCCTGATGAGGAAAGTTTTTTATTCATCATTTCCATGTTCTTATCAGAATGTTTTCTAAATGTTATGGTTCTAGGAATGTTATGAAGCAAACCATTATTACACAGATATTTTCAGAACATTGCAGGATTAATGTTTAAAAACACACACACACACACGCACACACACACACACACACACACACACACACACACACACACACACACACATTTACCTACACTGCACAGGCTTTGTATTTAACCACAGAACTTAATTAGCCAGCGAAACCGGAGGAATAACAAAACTCACTGGATTTCTGCTGGATGGTAAACCCCTTTCTTTCTTTCTTTCTTTCTTTCTTTCTTTCTTTCTTTCTTTATTTATTTATTTATTTATTTATTTATTTATTCATTTATTCATTCATTCATTATCATGGCTTGAGTATTATAAGGTTCTCTCCTGGGGATGACGTGCTTTGACATTTAGGCTATTGAGGTATTTACACTCCAGCCAGCAAAACTCTTAAGTCCCGAACTCTAAATTTACGACTCAACAAGGGATACGTTTTAACGTTACGTTAAATTTACATGAGCAAAATTTAGAGAAATTTAGAGAGCTGATTTTTGAACGTCGTCCAATTACCAATAAAACCATATTCCTCTGAATATAAAACAACAAGTAGCTATAGCATATATACCAGCATACATAGAAAAAACCCACAACTCATTCCTAACACCAGAAATAAACACTTAATCTAACAAAACAAAGATTCTAAACATCAAAATAATGGGCAAAATATGCAAATTAGCGCCCCTTTTACCCAGCAGCTAACAGTTCTAACAGTATTCTCTGTAACCTGGGTAAAATCTGAAGACTATTATTACTGAGAAGCAGTAATAATAATAATAATAATAATAATAATAATAATAATAATAATAATAATAATAATGTAAAGCACGACTTCACTGCCACTTGCAGTAAAGTTGCAGGTGCGATGAACACCATGTTCATTTTATTTCAGTGTGAGAAACTGCCATGCACGTTTTAATGACAGGAGTGTATCGGAGGGAGAAGTGTTTCATCTCATATTTCTATTAACTTAGGGCTATGATTTTTGCATTTTCATATTCCTACTGTGCCATTGATCATCGCATTTTTATTCAACGCCACATGAGGTTCTTTCAGGGATATAATTTAACACCAGAGGAAGACAGATTTGCTCATCATATTACATTCTTACAAGATAGCACACAATGGCAGCGCTGCATCATCTAGTGCATGTTCTTAAATTTAAAACCCCTTCAATTCCAAGCAGCCACTGGCTTACGCTCCTCAGTCTCTTAACTACATACCATACTTATTCCTTTCACTGTAACGCCTAAATAATTTATAGTAGTTAAGCCTGGGGTTCAAGGGGTTAACAGTGGAGCGGGACAAAAAAAATCAATAAAAAAAATAAGGATTGTAGAGCATGTGTTCTTGCATCTATGCTTTGATAATTATAGGCATCACTGATTTTTCCAGTGTGATACAGTGGATTGTTATTGTGTACCAAGTACCTGCCAGTGTTCCCAGTGAGATTCGCTCATTACAGCTAATGTAAATTAAATTGCAGTAATGAATTACAATAATGTTACTGTTCGTAATTAAGTCATAAACATCTTGTTAACTAAGTGATTAATATCTAGTGCAATTATTTACTGTAAATATTATTTATAAGTATTTAAAGTGTCAGTGGTGTTTGTGTAATATAACTTCATCATAAACGTTTATTTGTTAATATAGTTTGTATTTTAATAGACATAAAAATAGGCCAAAAACAAAGTAGTTAATAATTCCTGTAGGCGCAGGATCTCATCAAAGATCTCCCCACACTGGGATAAACTCTTTAATAGCAATATAATGTGGAACAGATTTCATCAGAATTTGATAAATAGAGAGATTTGACTTTTGAGATTTGAATTTTTTGCAACATTTTGATGGGGCGAAATTCGTAAGTGGAAGAGTAAAGGCGTAGGGAGATTCACGAGTAGTTTCTTGTAGATGTTCTTCGACTTATTGTCGACAACCTATACTTATTGTTAAGCAAGCATCTCCTCTGTGCAGAGGAAGTGGGGAATAAACTAATGCAAGCCACAAAAATGCAGCCCACCCTCCTGAAATCCACTACCTGTTTATCCTTCATGCTTTAGCAGACCTGCATGGATGTGGTTTGCATTTCCTATTGCAAATCTAGCGCCCAATCCACTAAACCCCCAGGCTGACTGGGAATTATGGGAGGGAGGGCAATTGCACCAGCAGAGTTCAGTGTCAATGAACCATTGCAGAACGGAAGAATGATCTTAACTCTCATAGAAGTGTGACAGATCCAACAAAAGCTGTATACGGCATCCTTGTGAATAAAAGGCAGTAATTAATGGTGTTGCTGGTACTCTGGCCTTGACGGTTCAGTGGCAGTGGCAGTGACTTACACACATTAAAGTATGCATTAGGGTGGCAATGTGCTTCAGAATGAGATCTTTATCAGCCAGAAAAGCCTTCTGAATTCCTCAGTAGGAGAACTGCGGTTTCTTTTTGCTGCGTGAGGCAATCGAGCCACATGGCGAAACAAGTTTCAACTATAAATACAAAAAGACATCAACAAGCATTAATCAGCATCTGTTGTCTGAGTCTTACTTTGGAAAGTTTAGTCAGGCTGAAAATGGCAATGTAAGTACATTCATTAAAGGAACATTCCTAATGTTAAACGGTGAAGCAGCCAGCAGCGATTATGCAGAGTACATCCCTGACATCAATCACAAAGGCTGAAACATGAATAATACTAGATGTCATTAAATTAAATCGTGTAATTGACATCTTCCATATAAGACTACAAGAAAGAATTTTGTATCTCATTTGCAAACACAGTGTCCTCATGCAAATGTCTGCCAGGAATCAATAAACCTTTTCGAGTGTGGTTTCGTCTCGTTCTTTTTTTAGACGTGACCCAGGATCAATCCGCGAAATCACCAAACAAATTTACGAATTAATAGAACAGTCACGCAAACATCTCTATGAATAACCGCAGTTCACATGTCAAAGAGAAACATTTGCTTTTTAGACTCTTCACATAATATGTTTCATACATTTTTCACATGTGGAGATTTCATACGTATTGCATGTGTGATTTTTTTTTTTATTATTTTCAGATGAGATTTTATTTAGACATGATTCACTATGCTAAGTTTTCACATGAAGGACATGTGGTTTTATTCGTCACATGTTATTCACATGATTACTGGAGTTCACGAGGGCAATTTCAGGGCATAACATGTTGAAATGCACTTTCACGTGTAATCACATTACTCACATAATCACGTGAAATGTATGTGATTTTTTCCATGTGGGAAGACACAAAGAAAATGTTGGTTCTCAAACCAATCTCCCTTGTCTAATCAAGGATTGAATGGTTTGGATTGATGGATTGATGGTTTATTGTTCAAGTTATTTGTCTTAAAGTATATTATTCACTTTGACGATACTTAATAAGTCATTGACGTCACTTTGATTATCCTTTATACAAATCATTACTCTCAATCCTTAAATTCTCTAGACCCATAGCTCCTGGGATATTAAGATGTTAACGTGAGATTTTAGCCTACAGCTGAAAGATGTAAGTCATATCATTTAAAAAGTCAAAACTGAATACCGGGAGAAGATTTCCATAGCGACAGAGAAGGGCAAGTCAAGCTTTCAGCTGTAATTCCCATTTCACATTACAACATTACTTTCTGAGGTTCAAGTTCATACCAAAAGAGAAATGTTAATCCCACCCCTTTGTAAAGGCTATAATACACACATATATCTATCCCATAACTGTCATATCAGTGTTCATAGTGTGTTCATCGTCTTATGTGTCTTTACTGCAGAGACTGTGCATAGTGAGATGGAGCTGTTTCTGTTTCTGCAACTTGTAGCCACATGCTCTGCTCAAAGCGCAGTTGTGTTTAGTCTCAGCACACCTTTGCAAGTGTGTTTATGCTTTTGATGGAGAGAAGACTGTGTGTGTCAGATGTGAAGATAGTTCTTATCAGCTGCACTGAGATCAATGGGGGACCACCAGGATAGGAACCATAGCATGTGGTGACAGGATTTTCTTCGTCAGCAAACACAAATGAGACATAAGCAGCACGGAGGAACCCAAAGCACTGCTGCCAGTAATACAACAGATTTCAATCTTAGACTGAGCAGCACACATTAGATGAACTTCCATCTTTCTCTGTTTAATAAGTCATTGAAGGCTAACTGACAGGGCAAAACGAAAAGTATGTATTATTTGCAATATACCAAATTTCTTTTTAAAATCACTATTTTAATACCGTATAGTTCTATTCTGATACTTTTAGTTTTTCATATATGAATGGTAGACTGCAAAAAAGCTGTCTGATGGAATATAAAATGAAAAAAAATCCAGTTTTCCTGTTTCCTGTTATATTTTGCCCCCTCATATTCTCTGGGATTCTTCCAGATGGCAGCTCTGTGTGCACAGGTGGGAGTGTAAATGAGATGAGAAAATGTAACAGACAATAAAATCATATTTCTGATCAGTGATAACAAAAAATATACAAAAAATATAAATATGATTGTTTAAAGTTATATTTAATGTTCAATATAGCCATGAGATTCTTATTGGAAATCATTTTTATTTAATAGTAAATGGGGCGTGATAATTAATGATTTAGCACATAGCAGCTATAGCACGGACCAGTAACTGTAAGTGATGACAGATAAATAATGTGTGTGATATTGCGGCAAAGTTGGATGTAGTTGCTGCAGAAAAAAAGCTGGAAAAATATGGACTTTATAGTATCCTGTATAATTACATACCCTTGTATGTAGGTGTTGATAATGCTGTGTTACTGCTTTGCCTTTATGTTCTTGCCTTTTGCTGCACTCTAGTGTGAAGCTGAAGAGTTGCAGTCCAGAAGCTTTGGTGTTTTACGTAAACCTTGTGTTCTGTTCACTTCTTAGCAATGGATGTACTGTTCAAGGATCATACTTATATAATATTTGAAATTTGAAATGACCAACCTTTAATATCCCTTTACTGCATCGTGTTGCCATATGGAAACTATTAATTTATCTCCATTTTTTTGTATAGACAATAATAAAAAACGACTTTTTTCTATGT
>CM074962.1:14176647-14189022 GCA_037577455.1 Pangasius macronema
ACATTATGATACTTTCCACCACTGCACATTGTTGCCATATGGCAACAATTTACACACTACCCCCCTAAATTTTTTTTAACTTTTTTTTTTAATATATTTTTATTTTTTGAACTAATTAAATTTATAAAAATCCATAAAAATATTTTTATGTAAATATAATAATTCATGCAGTAGAGGGATATACCTAAGTTTTTAGGGAACAGTAAAGATAATAAAACCACTTCTCATGCCTGAGGATGCTCCTGCCAGCAGGGTTTTTTTTGTTGTTGTTGTTGTTGTTGTTAGTTAGTTTCTTTGCTTGTGATTTTTTTTTCTTTCTTTTAAAAAAAAAATTGGCCTCAATTGAGTCTCATTTATTTTCAATCCATTTTAATCTGAGGTCACAATGACCCCAATATAGCCTGTGCTATATTAACATGAAGTGGGGTTTGTCATTTTTCATGTTCAAATATGCCACACATAAAGTACATAAAGTTCCGTGTTGAAAATATAATTTTTTTAGCAAGATTCCCAATGTACGTTAAAAAAAGGGTAATTTTTCCCAGGATAGAACATGACAGATGAAGAAACTAATTAGTAGTGGACACATTGCCATTGGCCCCAACAAAACAAATAGTTGATTTAATATGTATAAGTTTGAACAACCATAAAAATTCACAATTCACATTTGTAGTCAAGGGACACCATCTAACTATATAAAGTAAAAAAAAAAAAAAACAATAAACAAGATTATATTCAATGACAAATGTCCTCTTATGTGCAATTTTCCAAACATATTTACAACTGTTACAGTAAGGCCACAGATTTTGGTTGTGTGTTTAAAAGTCTATTCAAAAGCACATTCAAGATCATTCTACAAAGATGGAGATGGAGTATTTTGTGTGTGTGTGTGTGTGTGTGTGTGTGTGTGTGTGTGTGTGTGTGTGTGTGTGTGTGTGTGGCCTCAGATGTAGTGTATCCCATCCTGTTGTTGAATGAGTAGCTCTTTCTCAAACTCCAACATAGAAATCCTGTCATTCTTTTGACTCACCTCCTGTATTTAAAAGAACAGCAGAAAACATTAAGACCTTCTTGACACAGTCATATGTTCATTGTCATGTCTTTTGAACTCGGGGGTTTTTCTTTTTTCAATTTGTTAGTTTTTACAATTGCTAACGAGCATTATTCCTAACTTTCCCTTTCAAAACGTACATTCACTTTTTTTAAAACTCTTCCTCACTCTGGACAAACAAGCACGCTGGCACGTCAGTTCATTTAATTGGACCTGAATGGTTAGCTATAAGGTGGCCTAAAAGATATGACTATCATATAAGACATAGCTAATTAATTATTTAATTAAAATAAATAAATCAGGTACTGTGCTCCATGAAACTGAATAGGCATGATGCTATAGATCCATGGTGAATTGAACTGAACTGAATCAATGTTTTCCAATTCTGTCCCTTGAAACCATCAGACAGTCCACATTTTTTAATCTTTCACAGGTATGCAGTGCTCATGATTGATTGGTTCAGGTGTGTTGAGAGCAAAAAAGTGCACTCTCCAGATTCTCTGAGGAGCTGCACTGGGAAACATTGATCTAAAAGTACTATAATTACATAAAGGAACTAGAGGGCAAGACTGAAACAGAAAAGATCACATACATATACAATATATTTTAACAAATGAAATTTTTAACCAAACCAAATCTAACCCAATGGTACCACAATACATAAAGAAAATGTTCTATATACTGCAGGTTATAGTAGGTTCGGCATAGCTTTTTTGCATGAGGTTAATGAGGGTCAACTCTGCATTAGTGGACTGGACAGAATTGGCCATCTAATTCTCTAATTGTAACTAGAACTGAACTCTGTCCACCCCAATACTCTAGTGCAATACATTTTTGTCCTGAATCTGAGCCTGGTGCTCTGCCGCGCCCTCTCTCACCTGGGTGAGTATGGCGTTGGTCCAGCGCAGATACCAGTCTGAGCCGTCCTTCTCATCAGGGGCTGCATTACACACATATGTATGGTTCAGCAAACTGCCCAGACTTCCATTCGCACGCAGCATAGAGGAGCGTAATGCACATGACCAGCCCTCCTACACACACAACCACAGAGTATCACGCTAACTCGTGCAGACACTGATAAAACGTTATTACATGTAATGATCCTGTTAACAGGCCAAACTCCCGTGCCATCACAATTAGCCCTTCAAGGGAAAAGGAATCAACCATCACTACAAGCAAAATACTTTTTGATCACTGAATTATCTCAAATGGACCACAGTACAAACATACCATCAGCAGGGGTTAGCAAACTTTTTGCTGCCAGGGACTCCAGTGCAGGTTTATCTTATGAATGTAATCCAGTTGTTGAAATATTAGGCACGTTAGGCAAAAAAGACCATTACAATTCTATATATTGGAGCCTCAAATCTTTTGATTATTGAGTCAGAAGACAAAAAAAAATGCTTTATAGTGTGATGTTCCAGCTGTGACTTGCCATGAGAGTCCTGTAAGAGTAATTCACAGTCAGCACTATGTCAGAGATGTTGGCTTGGATTTGCAGGAAATTGGTACCCATGTGCCATAGGCCAGCACAGATACGTCAAACATCATTACACCCCAACTTTAAGCATAAAAGAAAAAAGTTTGATTCCATGGTGACCAATCAGGGGAGTCAGAGCAAACAGTTAGCAAAACTTTTGCTAATTCTAGATCCAATCTCACCCCAATGAACCAGTAAGAAATTTCCCCATCTTGGAAAAGCACTACCAGTGTTTATTCTATTTTTACTATGTATGTTTTTATTAAGACTTTTGGAAACATGGTGTATTTTTTTGCTCACATTAAAAGTATCTGGCTGCTCTGGGTGACATAATATATGTGCTGATGTCGTTACGTAGACCATTGTTTGTTATGATGCTTTACATATTCTCCATATTATTTGTACTAGCAAGATTTTTTTTAATTAACTATTGAGCCCTTTAATCCAATTTAATTCAAGTAACCAGTCTCTAGGCTTGTAGAGATATCCACTCCCATCATGTCACCTGCAATACAGGTGAAGCCTACAGTACCTAATTAAAACACACTATAGCTCTGATTGAGGTATTCATCTCAAGATATGCTTAATCCCTGTAGATATTATAAGTTTAGTTTGAGCCTTATAATCACACACTAAGGGATGACAGAGATTTACTTACTTCTTCCTCTGCTTGTTCTCTTGTGCCAATCCTTGCATGCCTCTGAGAGACTTGCTCAAGCTGGTAATGATACCAGAACCGAGCCTGTTCGAGGACCTGCAGTCCAACCCACAGACTGTCCCTCTCTCTCTCCAGAGCACGCAGTTTCTTCAGCTGTTAGAGAAACACCGATAACTAACACCCATGCCATAAACATTTAAGACATATGGGCTGAGAGGAATGGTTATAAATTATGGTGTATACACAAAATATGGTGTAACTTAATGTCTTATTATGTATCATACCCCCTGACTCTTATAAACACACACACAGAACCACACAAAAAGCCTCACCCAGTGGAAGAATCGCAGCGCGTCCGAGCTGTACAGGCTGTTCTGCAGAGGAACGATAACCACTGTGTAGGAGCCATCATATGCCATATGGCCATAGACACAGGGACGCCACGTCCACACTCCACTCACTTTACACACAAAGAGACAGCACAGTGACAAGCAGAATAGACCAGAGACAGCAAATGAAATCCAATGACAGGGCAATCGACTCAGTAGGCAATGTTTCACTGGAAGCGAAGGGGAGGGACAGCAATTGGGAGTGGATGAGACACCAGCCACAGCTGCCTGGAGCAAAGCCAGAATTCCACATTCCAGTGTGATGGCTGCTTTATTAACACTGAGACAGCAGACTGAACAATATTGGGGACAAAATGCAGAAATGAGTGAGTAGGAAGTGAGACTTGGAGCAGTTTATGTAGGGACAGGAGAGAGAAGTGATGGGAAAGTCAGTGTCCCAAACATAATAGCGTAATAGGGCCCACAGTATAGTGTAGGTGGAGTATGCAAAACTCTCTCTCTCTCTCTCTCTCTCTCTCTCTCTCTCTCTCTCTCTCTTGCACACGCTCACACTTTCTTATTTTCTGTCCCAACATGTTATGGAATGTGCCTGAACCTGGACTGGAATAATAATGCACAAAATGACAGCAGAGGTGTGTTTCATTAGGTTCGGTCAGAAACAGCTACAAAAACATGCTACTTGTGAAACCACAGGATGTACAGTGCCATGAAAAAGTATTTGCATCTGCCTGATTTCCTTTATTTTTTCATATTTGTCACAATGAATGGTTTCAGATTGTCATACAAAATGTAATATAAGACAAGGAGAACACAAGGATACACAAAACACCATTTTTAAATTATCATTTCATTTATTAAGGGATGAAGGTTATGCAAAATCTATATCACCCATGTGAAAAAGACATTAACCTTCTAAACTTCATAACTGGTTGCGCCAACTTTATCCAGACACTTACGATAAATGGAGATCAGTTGTTCACATCACTATGGAGGAATTTTGGCCCACTGTTCTTTGCAGAATTGCTTCAATTCAGCGACATTGGAGGGTTTTCTATCATGAACTACCCATTTAATGTCCTGTCATGGTATCTCAGTGGGGTTCAAGTCAGGACTTGACTAAGCCATTCACATTGACTTTGTTTCTTCTGAACAATTCAAAGATGGAGTTGCTCTTGTGCTTTAGATCATTGTCTTACTGCGTAACCTAATTGTGCTTGAGCTTCAGGTCACAGGCTGATGACAGGACAGGATTTTCTGGTAGAGAACAGAATTCATGGATCTATCAGTTATGGCAATTGACCCTTGAAGCAGCAAAGCATCCCCACACTATCACGCAACCACCACCATGTTTGACTGTTACTATGATGTTCTTATTGTCGAATGCTGTGTTTTACACCAGATGTATTTATGTTTTCCAAAAAGTTAGACTTTTGACTCATCAGTCCACAGGACCTTATCCCAAAAGGCTTGTGGGTAATCGAGGTGTTTTTTGGTAAATGCAAGACGAACCTTTATGTTCTTCTTGGTTATCGCTGGTTAGCACTTGCAACTCCACATGGATATCATTTTTGTCCAGTCTATTTCTAATGGTAGAATGATGAATGCTGACATTATCTAAGGCGACCATGGCCTGCAGTTCCTTAGATGTTTGCCGGGGTTCTTTTGTGATTTCCGGTAGGCATTTCTGGAGGAATTTTGGTAGGCTTGCCATTTCTGGGAAGATTCAGCACAGTGGAGTCACAGTGGAATTTTGTATAAAGATCTAAAGGATTAGCTGTGACAAAAATGCAGAAGTAAATCAGGAAGGGGGCTAATGCTAATACGGCACTGTAGGTAAAACAACTAATGATGAAAGCTCAGTGGATAGGACTTTTATTTGTGACTCTGACAAATTGGGCCTTATAGAGTCTTAAAAAGTAAAAAAAAAAAAAAAAGGGTGTAAAAATAAAACAGGCATTAATCAGACGTCGCCACCTGGTGGCAGTAAAAACCTCAAATGCCTTAAAGTACAGCTTTAGCTTTCCGTGTATGTTGAGTAATGTAGAAAATGAGACAGTCGCATATATAACTGTGGTTCTGTGAACCCCAGATAACTACCGGGGTGGAGAGAATCACCTGGATACCTTTTTGTAGGGAAAAAGAACAGGAAAAAAAAATTATAATATTGTTAAACTCATTATTAAGCTTATTTCTAGACATTTTTAGTCATTTCAAGAATGACTGGTCTTATTTTTGTCAGATAAATTATCTTTTTCTATAAATAAATGCTTGAAATAAGCTAAATGATCTGCCAATAGAATAAGACAAATTTAAACTCGAAATTAAATGGGATTAACCCTTATAAAGTTTTTTTCACTTTCTTTATAACTACTACTAAAATTCATAAATGACCTTTTTCCAAGACTTTCTAGGCTACAGAAAGTCTATGTCATATAAGCCTATGTCATTGTTTCTTATGTAAATACTAACTGATTAATGATATTAACATTTTTAGCAATAAAAAGTACTTCTTGAAATTATGCATCTCTTGAAGGTGTGCACAGATTCTCTGTGATCTGGGAATGCATGAACTTTAATGATGAGACAGTCTACAGTCAGCATATAACAACTAAATCAATGAAATATCTGTTTCATCTACTGTCTTTTAGAGCACTATGCCTCTCTCCTTCCCCTGCAGGTGACCATATCTTCTGAGCAGATAATGCTGAAGGAGGACCCAGAGAGAAGAATAAGGGTTAAATGGACGGAAACCTGACTCTAGCCCAGCCAGCGCTAACTTACTTGACTCGGTAGTGAAATAACATCATGTGGTGGGGAACCATAGCCACTCAACCAGTCTAGAGGCACATAGTCACAGGAGGAATAGATGGCAGGGGATGTGAAATATTGGGATAAGATTACGCTGATGTGTGAGAGATAACTGCTGCTACTGGCAGGCACTAGGTTCAGTAGTGTGTCACTAGAAAAACTCTTGCAATATATAAAAATACATTCAGTGCAAGATATGAGATGAGAGCAGTCTATCTATCACCAGCTTTAGAGGACAGGTTGTCTACAGCTGCGACTCCTGTCCCAAGCTGCTAAGCGGATATCTTCATTTGTTGTATATGAGGTGAGGTGAGAGGAAAGAAAAGATAATGGGTGAGAAGAAATAAATGATATGAAGAAAACAATATGGCTGTATGACAAGCAGCATTTATTGCAAATACTGTGTTACACCTTGCTTCATGACTTTATTGGGTGGTGTAAGCGTGCATGCAGACTTTCACAAGAGGGTATCTGGGTGATTGTCACAACCACTGGTGGTTAGGTGAGGTCAGATAGAATGTACTATTTTTATTGGCTTGACTGTATCTGTTATCTTCTATCTAAAAGTATCAGAAGATATTTTGATGGCATTTTGCTGCTAAAGCTAGGGGGTTAGGCTCAGGCCCGGGTTCAATCCTCGGCCAGGGAACCAGCCTCAGCCACTGGGGTTGCACAAAAACAGCAAACTCCCAGTGCTGGTCCCAAGGGTTAGGGTTAGAAAATTGGGGAGGGTTGCCTCAGGAATGGCATCTGGCGTTAAAAACTGTGCCAAATCAAATAAGCAGACCAATGCTTAACAGGAGCAGCCAAAAAAAAATTATTATTATCATTTTGCTGTTAAAACTGACAAAATAGGCCTGTAGGACAGAAACAGAGCAGCGTACAAATCAGTGTAGTGAACTGTTTTCACCATCGTTATTACCCATGGAAATATGGCTTGGCTACCTCCTAAATCACAATTTCACCCCTGGCTTTTCTAGAAGCCTAGAAGCCATAAGGATTCTTTGTATCTATAACAGAGTATATGAGGAACCCTCTTAGAATAATAAGAACACTTATCTAGCCAAATAATCTTGAATCGTAGAAGATTTCTAATTTTTTTTTTTTTCATATATAAGCAATACATAGAATGATGTAGTGTGATGATTATTCATGGTTAAATATGATTTATGTAATGCTTATTCATTGTTTGTAAAATGAAATGGTTAGTCATGTAAAATAAAACTCCACAGCAAGAGGTAATAAAGACAATAACACATATATAGCCTACATACTGTACACACACCAATACATATAGTACATTCATACACACACGGTTCTCACATTAATTAAAAGTTTTAAAACTTGTGGGAAGAATCTCATTTAGACTTTTAGAGCATGTTGAGAAGCTGTGGTTTCTCTTGTCAGGTAGTAGAAGGGTGAAGAGAAAGTGGGCAGGATGACTGGCATGGCTAATAATCCTGTCAGTGCAGTTATATTTTAAAAACAACATTGGAAAAGAATTGTCCTTGCATTACTACCTACTGAGACCACGTCTTTGTGTAAACATAATGGCAGAACTGTACTTTCCTGTCTGCAAGTGAAGGCTTAACTGCAAGACTCAAGCTAAACGTATTGTCATAATAGAAATGAGGAATTAGCCAAAAAACACTCTTTGTCCTAGAGTGCTTAGGCAAGTGAGTGAACACCCAAAGAAACACATTAGAAGACAAAAAACACCTTTGTTATAAGTTATGTGCGCCGGCCACTTCTTCCTGTCATTATCTCTCCCTCTACATATCACGCATCCAACGATGACTGGCACAACATAAGTGTGGTGGCAAATCGGACCAGGTGTAATTACAGCACAGCTCACTTAAAGAGTATCTTTACGGTCAAGAGCTTCACGTAATGTTCACATCAAATGGGGGAAAAATGACAATCGCCATCATTATCATTATTTTATTGGTTATAATTTATATTTAATTTCTACTGCAGCATCCATGGGAATGTACAAACTAAGAATCTCACTGTACAAGGAAACTTGGGTATATGATGATAAAGTTCTTGAATCATTAAAAAAGTATATTTATATTAAGTACATTTTTGTTTATTCTGGTGCTACATGTTGACGAGTAATACAAATTATGGATTTTGGCCCGTTGGGTTTCAAAAATATAAATGCGCTTATAGTACATTTAGAACATATACAGACCACTTCACGTTTTCCTCATCCTTGTACTGTATTGTTGGCATCCTTTTTCCATCCACAACACACTTTCCAAGCAGTCGAACCAGTTGATCCCCAACCAACCTCCTGTTTTCAGCCAGTTTACACCCTTTATATATGCTGCATTGTTCTCCTTTACTTTCTCACTTTGCTAAGCCATTCAGTTTGCTAAGCTGCTAAGATGTTGCATTCCTGTTTGTCGGTTTGGACTCTTGCTTTGATAAATTCTTTTCCTGTTTTGTCTGCCTGGTTTGTGCCTGCTAACTAATCGTCCAACACTTTTGCAGGTTTACTGGTTTATGAGTATTGTCTGGTCCTCCTTTTCTATTCCCCTGTATATGTCGTCTAAAATAGCATGCCATGCATTTGTGTCTGTGAGTCATGAAAAATAATAGAAAAAAAATAGATATTCCTTATTACACATTTACCAGTGACAATATAATACATTGCTCAGTCTCTTGCAAACAGATCTCTTATGTACATACAGTACTACGTCTCTGCCTTGTGTGTGTTCTGTGTCAATGTCTTGCTCTTGAGAAGGCCTGAAACTGAAGCTCCTCTGACCTCTGACTCAAAGAAGGCCCCAACTTCCTGCCAAACTCCCACAAACACTGAAAATGACCAGAGAGAGAGAGAGAGAGAGAGAGAGAGAGAGAGAGAGAGATCCATTTACAGTAAAAAAAAAAAAAAAAAACACACACACACACACACACACACACACACATACAGTATTGTAAATACACACATATTGCAAATTTAGCCAAAAATGATCAAGGACGTTTTCTCTACAGGTTTGATACACTATTAATGAATGAATGCCAACCTAAAATGCAAAATAAATTACTACAACAGTACAATAATCAAATTAATCTTTTATTTTAATATTTCAAATGGTAGTGTTTCACCTCCTCAGTAGCACTTTGCTTGTAAACCTGATGAAGGATTTTTTTCCAAGTCATAATTTTTCTCACTTTCTTCACTAGACACCAGAGTAACAAAACTACAACTTAATGCAAAGTCTTTGGATCAGCTGTTTCATGTCTATATGCTACACTGCAGTAGTTCAGTATATCACAACATGTGAATGTCCAGTATACAGTGCACCGGAGAACATCTTTACACACTCTGAAGGAGTGCTAGGAAATGTGTGTTCATCAGTCTTGTCAAATATTTCAGTAGTGCAATGTGGCGTTGGCGCACCAGCTCAGAACAAAGGTTCATGTTCAACTTAAACTGATGAGAAAGAAGAATGATAAGCTTGCTGTAAACCTCATGTTTGTGCACCATGCACACCATACACTCCCACTACTCCATACACACAGACACACACACACACGCACACACACACACACACACACAGTCCCCCCGTTCCATCTGTAGGCACCCCTCAGCTCTCCGAATGTAAATCCTGCAACCAGAAACACAGTCTGGGCTCTCAGCAGTGTTGTATAACTACATATGCATACACACACTCCAAATGTTCACACATTCTAAACATACACACCCTAAATTGTTCCCACACATTATACACACATCCCTTGATGGATGAAGTCCAGATGAATATGTTAACAGGGCTTTGTGTCAAATGCTGATACATACTTTATAGTGTTTAAAAAACATTATCAACATCGGGACAATTTGAAATGTGCAGGGAAATCAGACAGGAAAACAGAAATTAAAATAAATGTTACAAGTCAAGCCTTAGTATGATGAGGGGGGGGTTCATGCCTTCTAAACTTATTTATGCTGGAGTTTCTCTCTCTCTCTCTCTATCTCTCTCTCTCTGAATCATACTGACAAAACCCAGCTGCTTGGGGCCTCCTGTGTAATTGCACCCACACGGTTTCCCACTCCAGTGCCTCTAGCAGGGGAAGAATTTAGTTTTCTTCCTTTTTCCTTCCTTCTTCCTCTCAGAGGTGCCTGATCCCCTGCAGGTCGTGTCGTCCAGTGGGTCTGTTATTACCTCAAGCTTAAAGCCAAATAGCCAACGTTCTCCCTCAGAGGAATTTATTAACCCCTTAAAGTCCTGGCATATTATTCAGCTATTCATGGTCAAGCATGTTATTTAGCATCACGTGTGAGAAATGTAAATCTGTCTCTGTAAAATAGCTTGTTCACACCACTATAATAAATGAAATGTGTTTTACAGTTCTTATATAGCAGCCTGCGTGGTATTGTTTACTGGGAAATGTTTACAGTACCGTATCAAAGGACTTTACACTGCAGTAAGTATACACAGTATCATTAACTTTATTAACTGTGATACTAGACAACAAAACAGTGAAGCAGCAAAGGACCCTCGTCTCTACTTTTCCATTTGATTCATTTGATTTTTAGCATTATTTCTTGCCTTGAAATCTTGACACAAATCAAGCGACCCAGGCTAAGTGCAACACTTTTATATGGAGTTCATGAAGCCATCTACAGGTGTGAGCTCGTAAGACCTGGACCTTTGAAGGTGCAATGAAAAATCCCAATAAGACGCTTCATCTTTTGTCTAGTACCTAGCTAATGTTATCTGTTCAAACTGTTACTTAACTGGAAGGAATGAAGACACTTGTATGATGAAGAAATATGAAATATGTGTGAATGCATTTACAGTTCAGTAGCTATTCATATGTTTTTCTGCTCAGCTTTTTAATAAAACTATAATACAGTTTTCCTGCTGCTGAGCACCCGGGCCTGTTCATTCCGCCACGTCAGAGGACGCTTCACCTTTAATTGGGTGGGTGTGGCTAACTTTCAGAGCACTTCCCACTCCAACATCAGTTGTCCAGTTAAAGGTTTAAGAGTTTTAAGGTGAACTCTCTCTGTTAAGACCAACCCCTCAGAAAAATAGTAAAAATGGTAAAAATGAAAGCAAAATGAGAGTGAACCAGAAGAGATTTTGATTTGATTCTTATTCCTTGCATTTGCAAAATATCTTCTTTTTTTTATTTAGTTCTGCCCTGAATAAGCTATTTCACACAACAGATGTATACATATAGTCCACGACACAATAATAATTGAATTTACACAAATTAATCAGTTCAGAAGTTTACATTCACTCGATTCTTAATACTGTGTGTTACCTGGATGATCAGTGACTGTTGTTATGTTTTGTGATAGTTGTTCATTAGTCCCTTGTTTGTCCTGAGCATGAGTATGTTGACTATATTCCAGTGCGCATTTGTACAGTCCTACATGTTGCATGTACATTGTGTTTTTATGCTGCTTTAATTGTATAAACTATCAGAATAGTGCATGCATGTCCTCTCTCTGGCAGCTCTTCATGCTGTATCCTATACAAGCGCACATGTCCACACACATTATGAGACACATACTCTTGCAAGCAAGCATCATAAACACACTCCCCTTTGTTTTTGATGAGTAAATTCATTTCAAGGTGCATTACTCTCTCTCTCTCTCTCTCTCTCTCCTCAATAACACAAAATCCACCAGGCTTCAGTTTTCAAATTTACTGTGGAGTATGAAAAACAGGAAAACGTCACATATCATCAAGTCTCTCGTAACCAGAGAAAAGGGTATGCAAACAGATAACCCTCAGTGCACTGGTTATAACAGCTGTTGCAAGCCATATGAGAAGTCTCCCTACGATGTAGTAAAGTTTGTAGACACAGAAGCAATATAAAATTGGGCTGAGTGATATGTTTATATAATACTGATCTTGTGCTGAATGACATCACAATACACATTTCTGGGATATTATGCGTATCATCAATACTTCTATAGGAATTATTATTGAGGAAGAGAAAGGAGTCAGAGCTAGAGGTAGCAGAGCTGAAGATGTTGAGGTTCTCTTTGGGAGTGACGAGGTTG
>CM074962.1:14189122-14191622 GCA_037577455.1 Pangasius macronema
GCAGAAGATAGGGATAGGTGGAGAGTGATGATTCGCTGTGGCGACCCCTGAAGGGAAAAGCCGAAAGAAGAAGAAAGGAAGAAACTCGTCTGACTCCATTGTTACTCACAATAACATGTCGCTGATTTAACTTGTACCAAGTGTTATATTATTATATATTATATACTCTATTTCTCCTTTTTTTGTCTTAAATAATATATTTTTGTCTATGTAGAATAAAAGGATCACTGAACTCATAGCATTTCAGAGATTTTTTTAAAGCAGAAATAAAGTTTTGCTGGCACCTTGAAAATGTCAAAATATTGTAATATATCATGTATCGTGTTTATTTATCATATTTCCCACTCAATGACATTTGACAGGATGTGTTCGCAAAGGCTGATGAATTATTCAATTAAAGAAAATGTAAATGCTTGTGCTGATGGATTATTTTCAGCATTGATCAGCTGAAAGGTTTGTTTCGAAAATAACAGGCAGTGGTAGTTCCCTGATTGAATATTGAGTGTCTGACACAGTAAAGAGGAGAAATGAGGCGTTCAGTGAGACAGTAGTACTGCCTGGATACAAGACCGCAAGAGTATAAAGCAGGCAAAAATGAAGTAATCACAGATCTGCTTTATAACAACACGGCAGAACCATCTGGAATGAACAGAAACAACCTTAACAGAAAAACAGGACAGCCATGACAGAAGACCAGAAAGCTGAAATGCTAGTCCAGTTCTTTCAGAAGGCACACAGATTTAATAATATTGATGATAATTAAAGTAGAAGTGAAGTATTAGAATGATACAAGGAACTGCTCTGGGGATAGATGCAATCTGTTTTATTATGCTTAAGCATGCGCAGCTTAAAACAGTTCTGCATCTGTTCAATAAAGTGAGCACTGAGGACCAGCTGCCAAAAGCCTGGAAACATTTATAATAATCCTCATTGCTAGGCTGTGAAAGCCCCTTCAGTAGCAATAAACTGCAGATCTTCACATCAAATTTTGGTAAGTCAGTGATGGAAAAAATAGTCTTTAATCAATTATATACTGTATATTATAACAGCAGGTACAGGCTTGACTGTGGTTTCTAACTCACGCTGGATACTAAAATCAGAAAAATTAGATACTGAAGTTTTGGTTTCTTATTCAGTCTGCAATGCTCAGCAGTGAAGGACCTGCTGGTAAGTGGTGTTTGTTTGAATGTAGAAAAAGCTTTTTTTTTTTGGGGGTAGAGACTTTAGATCCAACCAGTCACTTCACTAATTCAACCAAATCAATCAATTAAAGCAGTGCTCAATTTCTTCATCTGAAGTCAGTAGTGTAACAAAATTCAGTCGTGCAACAAAAGTGCTCCTCTCATCATCCAACTTTTCTCACCGTTGTAACATACTAAATCTGGCATACTAAATATAGCAAGAGCTGCTAACACTGCTTACAGTGAATTTAAAGGTGCAGTTTGTATTTTTGTTTATATTTCTAGACTTCTAGGATCATAATTTCAAAGATGCTTAGAAATGATTTGCAATATTACCCAGCAATAGAGCTAGATAGTTTCTTCATTTCCAGCCCCAGCTGGAACAGAGCTGCACAGTTCCTCTGCTATTCCTTAAAAGGAACTTCATGAGGCATACATATTTTGATGGGTGGGGTCGGCTAGATGAAGATGAAGGTTTACTATTTTTTCTTTGCATTTGCAATTCACCTCACAAGCAGCAGAGGGCCCTAAAATGACATAATGCTCCTTTAAGGGAAAATATCAAGCCAAAGCAGATTCCAAATTGTCCCAGACTAAAACAGAACATGGACAGCTACCAAACAAAACCAAGTGGAGACAGATGTTTTTGCATTCCCGTTCTTACTGTGTCCATATGCTAGAACAAACTAATCACACGGCACAAGTGAAGTAAAATCAGCGCTCTGTGACAATACATGAGTTCACAACATATTTCAACTCTCTGAAACAGCTTTACGCAAACTGTATGATTAATAACTGCTCTGGAAAATGGGAGTAAACACAGAGTTCAATGTACAACACGATGCCCAAGTTGCTCTCTCTCTCTAACCTAAATAAAAAGAATGAAGAAAAGCCTAATTCTGTATGTCCTATGAAAGGACATAGGCCACAGACGACTGGTTCTGTTTTTTAAAAATGCTAAATTTAAAAACTTACATTTCAAATTTAACCACTTGAACCTTTTGCTTTTTTTTTTAATTGTCAAACTAATATTGCCTTTAATTAATATTTTTATTAATTCAGTGCTCTACTATTAAAACATAACCCAGATTTAAGGATAAGCTGACCAATCACTCATCTGCGATGCTCACAGATCACTTTAAACAGGTGTAATTCATCGTCCATAGAAAATTCAGTCCTCAGTCCAAACACTATTTTAGGTAGTACCATTTAAAGCCAGATTGAATGTTTAATTTTACATAGTTGCTTTGCATAAACTGATAAACAGATCTGTTAAGGCCCTTTAAAGGAAGAGGACAAATGCACTCAAAATCAGACAG
>CM074962.1:14196622-14200994 GCA_037577455.1 Pangasius macronema
GGAGGAGATACGGTGCCAGGACGTGCCAGCTTTCTACCACAGCTGCGTGGTGAGGATGGGTAAGCGCAGACTGGAGGTTCCCATCAGCGCTGGGGGAAGTTTGGCATGCAGAAGAGCCGGGCTGGAAAAGAGAGCAGTCAAATACAGACAGGCTGCCATCACAGGTGAGACCAAGTCTGCTAAATGTGTGCATAGTTCTAACAATGAGAACAGGAATGTGTGTGTCTTTAATCCTGCACTAGGCTTGAATAGCACTTGCTATACTGCATAGGTTCTCATTCCAGCCCTCAGGGTCACCATGCTAGTCCACTTAATCTTTCCTATTTACCCTCCAGTCACACCTGTACCAGGAAGTCAGGAGCTGCAGAATGCTATATACCCAGGTTAGATGAGTCAGGACAAAAAAAATTAAGAAAACAGAAAAATGTGGTCTAGCCAGGAGTCCTTGAGGGTTTTATAGAAAACTTCCATCCTAACACACATTCTGTCTTCTAGACTTCTTTACCGTGAAGAAGAGGAGGTTTCTTCATTACAAAGACTCATCGAGGCAGTAAGAAGAGAGCAGACACTTACGCAGCTGAAGATCCTCTCAACTCCTCACTGTGTATGTAAATGTACATACAATATTTAATAGGCTTAAAGTACACTGTGAAGGTACAGAAATGCACTCCAAAAAGGACACTTTCATGAATAACTTGACAACAGTCAAGTTGCAACAGTTATATTTCTTTTCCATGAAGAAATAAGCTTGTGCACAAAGCTTAACATCTCAGCTGAGTATTGACCTCCTGACTTTAAACAGTTAGTCTTGCTAATTTTGATCATTGTTGTTTTATGCATCTTGTACATATGTTTAAAAAAACAGTGAGAGCCTTACTGTATATATTCTATAAATGAATAATATTACTTAATGCTACTTACTACTTAAGAAAACATATCATATGGAACATGAAAACAGAAAACGTGAACCATAGTTAGACTGGTGTGTCTGAGCCACGGCCTGATTGTGTTTGTGTTATACAGAATCGTTAACAGACAAAAAGGTTTCGTTAATGAATTAATCTCTCTTACGTCATCATGCTCACTGAGCTAGAGCTCCGAAAGCATGTAACCTCTGACCTCTGGTGCATACCTGAAGTCCACTTTGTAAATATTTCACTGCTTCGCCATTCAGTGCAAAATTTGTTTAAGCAACTCAAACAGACTATATATAACTACCTGAGTTAGAAGCTAACTTGCTGATTACATTTAAAAAAAAAACAATTTTGCCTACATGTGACGGTTGCCTTGAATTATTCTTTATACCAAGTCTGTTAACCTACTTTGGTTTTAAAAGTTCAGACATTTTATAGTGTTCATAGGGTGTAAAATGTTTAGACTTTTTTTTAACTTCCTTTGCTGTAAATTTGATCAGTATGGCCTTCTTTTATTAACAGTGTACACAAACATTAGTCGTGCTTTTTGCTGGTGTTTAGACTTTAAGACTTCATTTTTTTCCTGTGTATATCTCACTAAGATCTAAATGTAAAGCTGTATAGACAAAGAGAATAATATCTGTTGTATTAACAACAATAACGCACAATACAAAATATTTGGACTGTATAAGCTTCTTATTGAGTTTTAATCATGTAGCATTTTCTCTCAGTTTTTACTTGTTATGTTAACCATTTTGGTTCTGAATACTATATCAGGAAAATGTAGCATTTTCATTACAGTGGATTGAATTGTGTCAAAGGAGAGAGAACTGTTTATAACTGTTCATAAGAGACTTGTAAAGCCATGCTCCGAATGTAAATAGCAGGAATGTAAATTGTGTTTCATTTCTACATGTTGTCATTATGTTTGACTTTGAAAAGGCAGCTTGAGAAACTAGCCAAAGATTTGCTCCACACAGTGTCAAAAGAAAGCAACTACCAACTGCTGTCCGAGAAAAGGGACAAAGCCACTAGTCTTACCAGCTGCAAAAGCTCACAAAACACACTTTTGGCCTCGTGGCAGTGGCGGAGTTTTTAAATAAAACACTCCTGGGTGGTACTAATATATTTGGTGACAGTCACCATGTCCTACAGCAGCTCAGCTATTTTTGTATTTGTACATCTTTTTGAAGAAGAGGGTTCATCTACCTCACAGAAACAATGAAGTGCCCATTTTCTTATCAGAAACCCACCTGATCCAATCACCTCATAGACGTGTAGTATGTAGATTAAACAGGTGATTCATTTGCCTCTCTTTTGAGCTTTACGCTTATCAAGTCCTGTTTGAATTGGGTCTGGTTTTCTCTGCTTTCCCAGAAATAATCAGAAAAATGTCTACACTAAATTGAACTGGCCAAACAAAGGTCAAAGCCTAAATCCACCGCACACAGGACGTCTGAGGCTACACACCGCCATGTCCAGGTGCTTAAAGGCATCATTGTCTTCCGTATAAACGTTTTTTAGACTGTGTAAATGTCTCTTACTTCACTGCAGATTTATACACATCACCTCAGTCTGAAATGGTTTGATCTTTTTTTTTTTCCAAAAAAACTTTTTGCATTCGAGTGTGTGCGTTTTACCGTGATTTTGTTTTCATTGTACCTGTCATTTTTGTTTCAGATCAACCTTAAATATGTTTAACTTATTGGAAAATAATTCTGTTTAGGGATTACTAACAGATTATGTATTAGCTTTGCACTATTAAATATTATTGTTGCAGTGTATTGTCATTTCTAATTGTGTTAAAGCTGCATTAATGCAGGAATTAACATGGGCTAGGTCTGAGTGTGCAGTGCGAACCTTTTCTCTTTTAATTACACACAGTCATTTGATTTATTTATTTAGGTTATGACTAACAGCCTGCCAAAAAAAAAACCCAGCAAAATCTGGCTTCCAAAATTCTGTATGCAGTACGTGATATAAGGATAAATACTTTTTATACCTAAAAAACTATACGGTAATTAATTTTATTATTATTATTGTTATTATTATTATTATTTGGGAACAGAGTGATATTGTTTGATATTGAATACAATTGTGTTTTCTTTAATCAAAAATTTTGAAATCTTGTTTAATTCTTTCTTTTCTTGCATAGTGTATCTCACACTGTGAATATGTTGCCATATTTAAATCACAAATTATAATAAAAGATATTCATGTTTATGTAACTTGTAAGTTGTTTTGGTGACTTCTTTGGAAATGTGAAATTTCAGTTTAGTCTCCACTGACGTGTATATCAAAGAAAAATCCTCTAGCAGAACTCTCACAAATCTTTCATCCAAAAAGTTGAAATCAGAGAAACGTCTATGTGCTGTTTTATATTTGAAAATAAGCTCGTCTGTAGCCTTATATAATAATATAACAGCATTATTTATCACGTTTTTGATGATTAAAACACATATGCACACACTACGGAGCCCCTAAGGGGACATGGTGATGGAAAAAAAATATGAGATGGGTGGATAATTCATATTTCCACTTGACTTCCCCTGAGAAACTTTGTGTTCTCTTGAAAAGTTTCTCGGGGGAACACAAAAGTTTTGCGAGCAAAACCAACAGCATTGAAATATAAATTTTCCTCCCATTTCATCTTTTTTTCCATCACCACGTCCCCTTAGGAGCTCCGTACACACAATCACACATACAGATCAGCCATAACATTAAAACCACTGCCCGGTGAACTGAATAACATTCATTATCTCATTACAGTGGCACCTGTCAAGGGGTGGGATATATTATATATTAGGCAGCAAGTGAACAGTCAGTTCTTGAAGTTGATGTGTTGGAAGCAGGAAAAATGGGCAAGTGTAAGGATCTGAGTGACTTTAACAAGGGCCAAATTGTGTTGGCTAGACGACTGGGTCAGAGCTTCTCCAAAACAGCAGGTCTTGTGGGGTGTTCCTGGTATACAGCAGTTATTACCTACCAAAAGTGGTCCAGGGAAGGACAACTGGTGAACCGCTGACTGGATCATGAGCACCCAAGGCTCACTGATGCACGTGGGGAGTGAAGGCTAGCCCGTCTGGTCAGATCCCACAGAAAAGCAACTGTAGCACAAATTGCTGAAAATGTTAATCCTGGTTCTGATAGAAACGTGTCAGAACACACGGAGCATTGCAGATTGCTGCGTATGGGGCTGCGTAGCTGCAGACCGGTCAGAGTGACCTTGCTGATCCCTGTCCACTGCCTACAATGGGCATGTGAGCATCAGAACTGGACCTTGGAGCAATGAAAGAAGGTGGCCTGGTCTGATGAATCACGTTTTCTTTTGCATCATGTGGACAGCCGGGTTTGCGTCTCTTACCTGGTGATGAGATGGCTCCAGGATGCACTATGGGAAGAAGGCAAGCTGGTGGAGGCAGTGTGATGCTCTGGGCAATGTTCTGCTGGGAAACTTT
>CM074962.1:14207914-14219605 GCA_037577455.1 Pangasius macronema
TCTTGCTCCTTTTTCTTCTTTTGACATTTTGAAGCAGTTCTTACAACCTGGTTATGATCCACCAGTGCAAAGTGTGAATACTTGAAATGTTTCTCCCGGTTTTAAGATTTTGTTCAGGAGTGTACATTGGTGAAATAATAATTCTCAAAGATTGAGTGTACCCAAGTAAAATAATTAATAAAAAGGGCAATTTTTTCCCATACTGAATTTTTTTATACTATTAATACTTAATTTCCTTATACCATTCGAGATCAGATATATAAATTATATTGTGCAAATACATTTAAAAAGTAATGTAATGCTCATAAAATTATGTATAATTAACATTCTGCTTTGTACTTAACATTACCCCTGAACTTTACCTGGCAGGGCATTTCAGCTTAACGGGGCACTCCAGTGTTTTCCAACCTACTTTTTATCTACCTGTCTACCTCATCTGTAGCGTATGTGTGATTATCATTCTATGTTGAAGAATTTTAACATATTTCCCTGATATGAGAAAAGAATAAAAAAAATAAATAAAACCTGCTTATTTGAAACTCACTTATCTCAGTCAATAAACATCCATGCAAAATATATATTTTTGTGAAATGCTTTCATAAATTCTTTAGTCAGGCATTTGTAAATGTTTAAATCTGAATAATCTGTCCTTTCAGTGAAGGGACTACTTCTACAGAGAGAAGAATTAGTGATTGTGTGATACCAGCATGGTCATGTGGAACTGATCAACACAAAACCGTAGGAAAAAGTGTTAAGTAGCCAATATTACTTATTACCGTATTAATCCAGTGTTTGAAACATATGAAGATCTGGTATTACATTATTTCATGTGTATTCCCTCCTAAAGCCTTTATTGCTAAGTGTTTTAAATTGGTGTTTTATAGGTGTCTCTGTCTTTAAGCCGATATTGACAGTTCAGCTGCCCTTACACATCCACTATAAGTGAGTAATAAAGTGAAGAGGTTTTCTATTCTTTTCTCAGTACAGGGAAATGTAATGTCAGAATTATTGTCTGTGGTACGCAGATCTTTGCAACACATGCAGTGGATAGAACAGTCCTGTCAAACTGCCACTCACCGATGATCCCCCCTACGTCATACCACACAGACAACCGGTCTGATTCTGCCTCCTTCCAGCCAAAGTTGTTGCTCAGATAAAATGGCAGCCAAAAGAAGAAGGAGTAGTTCACCAGTTTCAGGCAAGCGTAGGCAAGAGAGTACTGCCAGGGCAGAGAGAGAAGAATAATCACAACTGACTTCAACACAGGCAGAAGCACAGTCATTGACTAAACACACAGCAAAAGTCAGTACTGTTCTTCAGAAGGTTTCGGTTCAATTCTTCAGTTCTTCAGTTTAGTTTTTACTCTCCTAAAACTGTATACTGATTTATTGTACTGATCTCACCATATGGCTTTCTTTTGAGGCTTCCTCTAAAAGTTTCTTCCTCATTTCATCTCAGGGAGTTTTTCCTTGCCACTGTAGCCTCTGTCTTGCTCATTAGGGATCTAAATCTACATCTAGATTTCTCTAAAGCTGCTCTGTGACAGTGTCTATTGTTAAAAGCTCTATACAAATACATATTAACTGACCTGAAACATTCAAATCACTAGTCAATTAGATGTAAAATCATCATTTAGAACAATGTACATGTGCATCCTGTAGCTGCAGAGCAAAGCGTGTAGGCAGCAATGATGCTCATTACACCAATATGAGTAATCAAAACACATCCGTGTGCTGGTCGTTCACTGTCTCCATCACCTTTTTATACGTTGACTCAATCAAAGGTTGAGGAGCTACCAGAAAAGTTGTTCCTCTTCTCCAGAATAGCCGTGTAACAGATAACTAAGCAACCTTTAATGAACCATCATATCAATAACAGTTTAACGTGTTAAGAAGAACAGCTGCAAAAGAAAACTCATTCATGATAAACAAAATTAAGAATTTGACCCACAGGTATGACTCCTGGTAGACAGAAGGCCTGGAAGAAGCCAATGGCTTTGGTTTGGGGCTCAGGCTCATCATCCTGCCTTTGTATGGAGTAGTATCCTCCGTCACACACCACTTCATCCTCATCCTCCTCATTGTCGCTCATGAGTGGCCGATGACTGTCCGTGTCTCTCTCCACTGGTGTTAGACCTGTTACAGGGCCTTCGCACAGACCTGAGAGAAAAAAAAAAGAGATCACACGCAAGCACCTGAAAAACACAGTACATACAGTATAGCACACACTCAGCTAGAGATAAGGGCCAAGGCTCGCTCATATATAGTAATTAATAAAAGCATTTATACCTTTTAAAACTCAAAGGCACAATGTCAGAGAAATTGTGAGATTTAAAAGGTATGAAATCAATAGTTTTGCTTGGAAATAAAATGTGTTTCGTCATCCAAAGCATGTTTAATGTCTAAAATCTGATTCTTTAGTTTGCGGTAATGTAACCAACAAGTATGGGAATATACATATAGGGTTATACTTGTGCAAACTGCATGCCTAAATAATCAAAAACAGCTTTTTTGCCTTGGCTGATCGACTACATTTGACGTAAGGTTAAAATAGTGTGGAAGTAATTCTTGACTGAAGTATCACTTTAAGGTATTAATCTCCACGTCTCTGTAAATTATTCAAATCATTTTTTCAAATCAGATACTGAAAGCAATTACTTTTTCCCCCACACTTCGAGCCAATCATTTTTTAATCAATCTAAGGATTTAATGTAGACTAAGCTGAAACTGTACAGGAAGTTGTTTCCCGTCATTTTGGTCAAATATAATATTTCCTAATTCATCAAATGAGTTATTGGTAAAGATTTCCGATACTTGAAAGCAGAAATAAAAGCTAGCATCCAATTAGAAATAGGAAAGGTCTTAAGTGGTGACGTATTCTTTACAAACCTGTCAACAGTTTCGCATGCTACCACTGGAATCCCAAACTAAACATTTTAATATGCAATGAGCAAATAACAGTACAGTGAAACATAGTTTAATTCCTATAAATGGTGTACAGGATTTCTCATAGATATGTGTACAGGATTTCGTAAAGGTATGTGGACAGAAAGTGGAAAAAGACGCAGCCTCTTCCCGAAACTCACCCACTTCCTTTGGGGAGGTGAGCAGACCGAAAAACACGACTACTCCGCCCGCAAACTGCACCACTGATGTCACCAGGAAAGCGTACTGAGAACACACACATTTTTATTTCCTTCTGTTTCACAAGTAATTTCCTGCAACGATTGTAGACTTGTAGCTAAAGTAACAGTCAACATTCTTTAAGGTATGACTTACATATACACTCACCAGCCACTTTAACTGGAGCACCTATACCCCTGTTCACTCGTGCAGTTATCCAATCAGACACTCATGTGGCATCAGCGCAATGCATAAAGTCATGCAGAAACTGGACAGCTAAAGACAAACATTTCCTGGTCCTTTTTTCCAATCTTCAGCTGTCTCGTTTCAGTGAGCCAGTGCCCACCAGTGTAGCCTCAGATTGCTGTTCTTGGCTGACAGGAGTGGTCTTCTGCCTTCCCGTCAATGTGAACAAGTCTGACTATCATCATTATCAAGGCTTTTCCACCTGCAGAGCTCCCACTCACTGGTGTTTGTTTGTACTTTGAACCTTTCTGTTTAAAATCTAGAGACTGCTGGGTGAGAAATTTCCCCCAATTTTTCCCCATTCTGATGTTTGATGTGAAGATAAACGGAAGCTCTTGGCCTGTATGTGCATGATCTTATGCATTATGCTGCTGCTACATAATTGACTGACTGGATAACTGCATGACTGCGCAGGTGTACAGGTGTACCTAAAGTGGATGGTGTATACATATATTGCATATATAAGGACACAGAAGACAGAGAATGATGAATGTGCCAAAGTTCACTAACCTCATAGCCATACTTCAGAACACTGGAGGCCAGGAACGCTCCTAGAATATTCCCCACTGATGCACACGCACTCCACAAGCCGAACACAAAGCCTCGGCTAACGGACAGCCACACACACACACACACACACACACACACACACACACACACACACACAGACAAACATGTTAGACACTAAAATGAAAGGTCCATCAGATTTATCTAAGTAAGATGCGTCAAAGAAATTCGGTACAATATAAGCAAAATTGTGTTGCTATGAATAAGTTACACTTTAAACGTGTTATTCTTTTTATCACTAACAATTAGGAGGATGCAGAACAGATTGTCCTTATTTTGAGCGTCTCAAAGTTAATGCCCAAGGTCAGGGAACAGAGAGAGAATGTTATTAAAGGAATACTCATAATCAGAAGGCAAGGCCAGGCACTCTGAAGTTATTTCATGCAATCAATCTTTTTAATAAATATGTGTATTTTTCAGAATATCTCTACATTGAAACAGATAGTGCTATACTGCAATAATCAACTTACTGTGTCTTGCATAAGTATTCATCCCCCCTTTTCATTTCATAGTGTAACACTATAAAATCTGGAAAAGCTCAAGGGGGTTGAATACTGCAAGTCTGGTCTTTATAGACAATTATTCATGCAATTCATAGTTTATGTGATGTCATGTGATCAGCACAGGATATTAGAAGTGGTGTCAACATTTGCTGCAGAAAACCTTTGTCAGACGAACGGTTTTATGGGAACACCTAGAGGAAACTGTGTGTCGGATATTTTTCAGCTCGGCACTCGTCGATTTAATGGGAAACCACACGGTATCGTAATTTGTTGTTTGCTATTTCTTTGTGTTTTTCACGCTGTGCCAACATTTGTGTTTTTCTGATGGTAATAAAGCACATCAGGCTTTAATGTAATGTGAAAAACTGCACATATTGTGTATTTTACACGTTTTTGTGATGTTCAGTCACGACGCAGTATGTTCAGTATAAATAGTCCTTCAGTTTGCAGAAAAATAAGCAGAGGTCATGAACGAGGGACCTTAAAACATATTAATACAGAATGTTACAGTATAAATTTAAATATATATATATTAATTGAACGTTTTGTTATCGCCAGAAAAAATTGGGATTTCAGCGGGTTAACTGTAACTTTAAAGCTTGTCCTTTTGCCTAGAACGTGACATGTTTATGTAAACTCTCTGTATAAAGTAGCAATAAAGACAAAATGTTACGCTGACACATACCCAGATTTGCCAAACCAGTTGCCCATGACGGCCACCACACAGGGCCATACTGCAGACTGCAACAGGCCATTTAGCACCCACAGACAGCAGTAGAAATACACGTTATAAAAATGCAGCCATTCTGTCAGAGTGCCAAAAACAAACTCCTATACAGAGGAAAAACACACACACACACAGAGCATGAGAGAGAGAGAGAGAGAGAGAGAGAGAGAGAGAGAGAGAGAGAGAGAGAGAGAGAGAGAGAGAGAGAGANGGTCCCAGTCTGATCGGTCCCTGCGGAACACCGAGCTCACGCGGGACAGCAGGTCCGCCCCCGACATCGTCAGAGAGCATGAGAGAGAGAGAGAGAGAGAGAGAGCATGAGAGAGAGAGAGCATGAGAGAGCATGAGAGAGAGAGTGAGAGAGAGAGACACACACACACACAAGAGAGATCCATATCTGTATTTTATAATCTTTTATAAACTTTTTTAATCTTTCATTTCATTAACCTTGACTTCATAATGGCTTTCTATTAATAATTTATGAGAATACATTATCGTACCACCACAGCTGAGCCACACAGCCCAAAGGAGAGAACGTAACGAAGGTCCAGACGGTCACCCACGATGCCACTAATATACAAACCCTGTTAGAGGAAAATGACAACGTGAATTTTTAGAACCAAACACCTTCAGCAGTCATATACGTTTTTAAACTGCACAACAACAGTGCCTAAATTAACAGCATGATTAAAGTGGATTTGTGAATAGTACTGAACCGGCATGATTCTGTATCTGTTACGTTAGCGTGTTGCTGTGTATGAGTGTGTCCATGCATTATAGAAATACATGCAATGCAACAACCGGGGCACAGTTTGTGTTTGTTTATGACTGTCAGAGAGCATGGAGAGTGCCGGCTGAGATCTCCACAACTGAACACACTACACTGGTGCCATTAGTGTGTTGGTTGGAATGGTGTATCCACGTGAGGGACTTGTATCTATAATAACTACTCTGCTAAAATACGTATCATACAAATAGATATGATAGATCGAGCTGCACAATAGTACTGAACAGCGTATTTTGTACTCGTTCAGTTTAAGAACAAAATATGTTTAATGCAACTGACCAACACAATTAACAGACCTTTCTTTTACACTGTATATTATAAGCCTATGTATAGTCAGAGGTATAAATCTCTGCCACAATAAATGAATTATGAACGTTAATTTTTACCATAATATAACTGTCAACTCTGACTGGTCCAAAGATGTTGATTAGAGCAGCTTTGTTAGGTTTAATATTAATAGACTTGTTCTGATACATTTCTATAGTAACAACATGAATGCTCCATAGAAACAAATTTAAAAAGCATGCGTAAGTGTTCATATGGTGAAATTCTTTGTAAAGAGATTTTTTTGGAAGGAGACACCAGTGTGAGTGCTTTGCAGCAGTCAGAGGTAAAGCTGTAACTAAGTCTAGTGACACAGGAAGGGCTTCAGGATGGAGAGCGTCGTGAGAAAGACGCATTTTTCTGTCTTCAAGAGAAACTCAAAAGAAGAAGCTGGTGCCTGAACAACTACTTACTAACATTCCACAACATTAAATGTAACTATAAATCAATAAAACGTATAAAGTACCATTCTTTAATAAACTGTTATCAAATTGCTTTTCTACAAAAGGAATAAAACACTTAAGACTTGCTGTTATTGGAATCCAATTGACCTCGTCACTGATTATTTTCCAATAACAGCACACTCTGTCATGTTTAATTCCTTACTGACTTAAGGGAGCAAAACAAACTGCGCTGCCAAGTAAAACGCTCTTAACTGTGCAGCCCGACCTGGCACTTTCTTTGGACCTGTTTTTGTACACTCTATGTAAAAGCGCCAAAGCTTTCACTGACCTTGTGATTTCAGTTAAACATTTACACCCAACGTCCTCCAACTTCACTCATTCAGAGTCACTCACCACGGCATAAGAGAAGAGAAATATGGTGTCCAGGGCACCCAGAAACAGCGTGGCCTCCTCAGCATCTGCAAACAGCCGATTCTCTTCCCACGTCTGTTAGCATTCACAGAAGACCAGGGCACAAAAAAAAAACAACAACACTGCATCACACAATTTACTTTGACTGTGTGTGACTGCCGCATGTCCTGTATATTTACAGCATATACTTGTGAACTGCATGTCAAGGCTACAATTATCAACCATTTACATTTATGGCATTTGGCAGACGCCCTTATCCAGAGCGACTTACATTTATCTTATTTATACAACTGAGCAGTNCTTGGCGGTGCTGGGGATCAAACTCATGACCTTCCGATCAGTAGCCCAACATCCTAACCACTGAGCTACCACTACCCAACCCTCCTAATTCTGTTGCTTTCACTGCATTCTCTCAGTTTTCACACTGGCTTAAAAACGAAAAAGAAAAACAGAAAAAAGAAAAAAAAGAAGAAGAATTCTCCCATGTTTCTGCCAGTTTTGTAATGGTTTGTTGTTCCACCCTGCTAACTGTGGTTCAACTAAATTAAAGGACACTAACTTATTTTATATTTATTATCTCTTTCTTGTGAAGGTTGTTTTATTTATTGCCTAGACGTAGACACAAGTCCTGACAACAAGGTCATTTAAGGCACCATGAGGATGACTGAAGTCTTTTCACAGCTGTAGAATAAAATCTATTAGTGTTTTCTGATTTCATGAACTTGAATTCAGGAATCGGTGTCTGAAAAACTCCTAATTTTCTGGATATAATGTGAAAGCCTTGTACATTTTCATATATTGCCAAAATTGATGTTACCACATTCTATATATTTATATTTGTACGTTATATTCTTTAAAATGTGTTCATAGCACACGAGGGTTTGGTCGTAGTTCTTTAATAGCCATATGCTGAGACATAAAGCCACAGTGTGTGCCTACCTCTCCAGGGGATAAACCAGGATCGCTGCCATTCTGCACTGAAGGGGTCCACTGTGCAGAGATGCTCACTTTCACATTGCTGAAAGTCTTACGTGAGGAGTGGAGCAACACATAGCTGTGTGAGAGAGGTTCCACGAGTTTACTTAACAGAAATTCTGTTTGAACAAATCCAGCACGTTAATCACACTAACATATGGACATAATGTAACATCAGAAGACTCATGTACGGACACGTATGGACAGAAGCCAGTACCTGGAAAGACGCTGAGTTTACTCTATGACACTCTGACAACGTTCGAGGCGTCTAATTTAAAACATGAAAGTCAACAAAAAGGAGCAGCGGAAATGTAATTTTTATGTGACTCAGAAATGAAGAAGCTGATGGTTATTCATACTGAGGAAATTGTGTAAATTTGCCTTTTCGTTGAACCTTCCTTTTAATCTTCAGCAAAAGGACAAAAACGGAAAGCAAAACATTCTGTACACTTTAGCTTCAACTCAAAAAAAGAAAAAAAAAACTCATACTACCAAAATACAAACTGGATCAAACCTGAAGTTACGTCTACTTTAACATGCAAATAGAACCAGTTACTTTTCAATCATACGTCTTTCCAGCTTCTGGTCCGTGTTTATACAGGTATCGTTATTAACTTATTCATTAAAGTTTAAATATGTGATACAATGTTAATACATTCCTAAATGGTTTTATAAAAAAGTTCAAGATCCAGTGTTTTTTGAATGTTAAACTTACTTAGAAGATGTTGCATGATTCAGTAACAAAGCAATGGAGAGCATTCAGCCTACCTAAAGAAGGTGAGGAGGAAGGTGACCAGGTGATGGTGGGTGTAGCGTGAGAGGAAGGTGCAGCAGGGAAGCATCACTTCTGGATGTAGAGGAGGAAAAGGAGGAGCAAGAGGGAAAGGAAGTGTTCAGTAGAGGGAAGGAGCACAGCTCACTCTGGATCTCCAGCAATGGATCATCTGGAGCTACAGACACACAGCATTCAGGTCTCAAATTTACTGGTCAAACCACAGGAGCTCTGAAACAGTGTGTGCATGTATGTGTATATTTTACACACAGATTAGCCATAACATTAGAACCACCTGCCTAACATCGTGTAGGTCCCCCTTCTGTCACCAAAACAGCTCTGAGCCGTAGAGGCATGGACTCCACAAGACCTCTGAAGATGTGCTGTGGTATCTGGCACCAAGACATTACCAGCAGATCCTTTAAGTCCTGTAAGTTGTGTGAGGTGGAGCCTCCATGGAACGGACTTATTTGTCCAGAACATCCCACAGATGATCAAGATCAATCAGATTGAGATCTAGGGAATTTGGAGGCCAAGTCAACACCTTGAACTCTTTGTCATGTTCCCCAAACCATTCCTGAACAATTTCTACAGTGAGGCAGGGCACATTATCCTGCTGAAAGAGGCCACTGCCATTAGGGTATACTGCTGCCATGAATAGGTATACTTGGTCTGCAACAATGTTTAGGTAGGTGGTACGTGTCAAAGTAACATCCACAATAATGCCAGGACCCAAGGTTTCCCAGCAGAACATTGCCCAGAGCATCACACTGCCTCTGCCAGTTTGCCTTCTTCTCATAGTGCATCCTGGTGCCATCCTCTTCCCCAGGCAAGCGACGCACACGCACCCAGCTGTCCACATGATATAACAGAAGAAGTGATTCATCAGATCAGGCCACCTTCTTCCACTGCTCCATGGTCCAGTTCTGATGCTCACGTGCCCATTGTAGGCGCTTTCGGCGGTGGACAGGGGACAGCATGGGCACTCTGACAGCTGAGCATCCCCATACGATGCACTGTGTGTCCTGACACCTTTCTATCATAGCCAGCATTAACTTCCTCAGCAATCTGTGCTACAGTAGCTCTTCTTTGGGATCGAACCAGACAGGCTAGCCTTCGCTCCCAATGCATATCAGTGAGCCCCTGACCCTGTCACCGGTTTTCCTTTCTTGGACCATTTTTGGTAGGTAATACCTGCTGTATACCAGGAACACCCCACAAGATCTACCGTTTTGGAGATGCTCTGACTCAGTCGTCTAGACATTACAGTATGGTCCTTGTTAAAGTCGCTCAGATCCTTACTCTTGCCCATTTTTCCTGCTTCCAACACATCAACTTTGAGAACTGACCGGTCACTTGCTGCCTAATATATAATATATCCCACCCCTTGACAGGTGCCATTACAACGAGATAATCAGTGTTATTCACTTCACCTCTCAATGGTTTTAATGTTGTTTTTATATAAGTTGTTTTTTTAATGTTGGTTTTAATAAGGCTGTTATATATACATACACACAAACGTTAGTGTAAACGTTAGACAGTAATTCTTATGTGAAACAGTAAATGTTTGTTTTCTGCACTGCCGAGTTGTCTGAGGCACTTTTAGAGATGCGCTATTATTACTATTATTAATAACCTAAAATAATTTTATATAAAAAAGTACTATTTATCTAGATAGCTATCTAGCTAAAAAAAAAGCGATATCCCCCACCCCCCATCCAATAACTCCCGCCTCCTTCATTATGATTGGCTAGCCGTTAATACTCACTCACGTGTGTTGCCTATTAGCCAATCGTACATAAGATAAAGGGGTACTCCCAGCCAATCATAGCGCAAGAGGCGGGGTTTACAGGAATACGTCGGTTTACCAACAAGCTGACTGAAAGGGCAATTAGCATAGTTCGGCTAGCGGATGTAGCTTCCTACTCTGCTAGGCATATGATTTATAAAGTGCTGTCCAATTCGTGTATCTTTCTGCTCAGTCTGTCCTCACAGGACGGTTATGTCCTCATTACCCACGCCCTGTTTAATGAGTAGGTAACACACAGGGATATAAACGCGCAGTTACCTGTATTTCTCTGTGCGATGTTGTTCGTCCCAGCTGCTGAGCAACGAAAGGTGTCCGGAAGTGACGTCAGTAGTCAACAGACGCCGCTCTTTCGACCCTCGTGCTAATAAATACCGATGTGTTTACACAGCAGACATATGTATTTATTTTTTCTATTAATCTGTGCCATTTTGTTGATAGATAAACCACTTAAAATATGAATCATGGAACAAATACATTGTCATTTTTACCCATTACATAGCTACATTGCTTACTATATAACTGTATATACAGTCAGGTCCATAAGTATTTGGACAGTGACAGTTTTGGTGATTTTGCCTCTGTACACCTCCACAATGGTTTTGAAATGAAGTAATCAAGATCTGATTGAAGTGTAGACTTTCAGCTGTAATTCAAGGGGTGTAACAAAAAATATTACATTAACTGTTTATAAATTATAGCCATTTTTTCATAGTCCCTCCATTTTCACAGGCTCAAAAGTACTTGGACAGTTGACAGCGGTTTCAACAGGTGTGCCCTGTTTCCTCATTATTTCATGACAAATTAAGGCGATAAAACGTCTGGAGTTGATTCCATGTGTTGAATTTGTATTTGATAGCTGTTCATGGGAACTCTTAATATGTGGTCCAAAGAGCTGTCCATGCAAGTGAAGGAGGCCATCATTAGGCTGAAAAAACAAGAGACACCTATCAGATAGATAGCAGAAACTTTAGGAGTGGCCAAATCAACAATTTGGTACATTCTTAAAAAGAAGGAATGTACTGGAGAGCTCAGCAACACCAAAA
>CM074962.1:14224154-14240169 GCA_037577455.1 Pangasius macronema
ATCAAACATTTCTGGCTCTATAAAAGATTCTTTAAATTTACTTGTGATAAAAATTGCAAAAGTTTTCTTATCTTACAAAGCAAGTCTTTCAAAGCTTGTCCTGATAAAAGGCATTGTCTCATGGCAGGGCAAACCAACAGGGCAGACCAGAAAAATATGCTTTAGAGTCAGGGGACTGTTTCAGTATTCCTTGTGGCCCTTGATGGGCTGCATCAGGTGTAACAGATCACCAAATAATGACTAATCATTTAAGAAAAAAAAAAAACATCCCAGAAGATATTTTTGGAAAATTTTGTACATCCAGACATGTGTTAGTTTGAATTTTACATCAAGCATTTTAATCATCAGCATGATTTTACCTTTGCATGCAAGAAGACTATATAATGTAATTTCCCTGTTTTTAGCTTTTCCCCAAAATGCAGCAAAAGTAAACGACCAAATGGAGGCACAGAAGCTCTCAGAAGTGCATTTATTTCATTCTTGCTCATTTTCTGACCAATGATTGGATGTTAAGAGCATTAAAAGCTTTATATCTGCCATTTTGGGCTTGGCCTATTTTTTTTTTTTTTTTGCCCAGGAGAGTGTGTGTGTGTGTGTGTGTGTGTGTGTGTGTGTGTGTGTGCGTGGATGGATGGATGGATGGATGGATATGAAAACAAGTAAATTTATAGCATTTTACCTCCAAAGTGGACAAAATTGCATTTTAAGATTGCATAGAAAGCTCCACAGAAAGACATTATCTCTGTTTTTATAAATCTACTTGTGTAATGTATTTACAAAAAAAAAAAAAAACTTTATTGCTAAATATTAAACAGCTGAAAGGTGCAGCAGGTTCACTGCCTTATTTAGCTCCACTGAGGTAATGCTGATCATTACTATATCCCTCCTAATATCATGAGCCGCTGAGGAAAAAAAGAATCGATTCTTTTCATGCGTTGTGATTTTCTAATGAATGACTCTTTATTGATAATGTTAATTCTGTCCCCAGAACAGGGATCGAGGACACCAGTCCCAGTACTCTTGTATCCCATTCATCTTTAAGTACCCCTCGCTGCAGAACCTAAAGGGACCGTTTTATATTTGCCAGCTTTAGAATAAGTAGTTTACTGAATTCACACATGAAAGAGAAATAAATAATGAATACTAAAAAAAAAACGAGCCCATGTTTGCTTAAAGCCACACCAAAAACAGAAAGGACTTACTTTTAAACAATTCTTCCTCTTATTTATCCATGATTTGGACACTGTATATCACAGAGCAACAACAACCTCTAAGATTAATAATAATCAAATATAATGAATAAGTAAAGAGGTTAGAAAATAACTTACCAGTTGGTAAAGATGGTCTTGATCAGCTCATCCTGTGCTTTGAAGGTTGCTGGTCAGACCAAGTTTTTTTTTTATTTACTTTTTTGTGGGGAAAGTATTTTAAGTATTTCTATAAACATGTTAAATTCTTTTATTAGTTTATGTGTATCCTACTGTACCTGCAATGGCTCATGCTTACAGCTGATGGCAGCAGATTTCCTGAGAAACATGCCGGCTGTCTTTCCACTAACTGGCTGCTCTGGTAACTCTCGGAGATACAAAGCTAACTCAGTATCCACCAGTTGAAGAGTGATGATATAGAAACAACTGTGCAAAGAGGTAAAGTTCTCAGCTAGCTTTTTCTTTTTTACCACTGTAAATATGGACTTGAAGGTCTTTGTTATTGATGGACATTTCTGTTCAGGTTGAAGTGCTGAGGAATATCTGAAAATACAGACAGTATAATCTTTTTAATTTGCGGATTTTGACGTCTGTTCAGTTGCTGTACAAATGAAAGATCTAATCTGAAATGACCTAGATTTACAGAAAATTGCACCAAGGATTAGATTAAACTGAGTTTTCTAAACATGTCTAACCAAGTCAGTGATTAAAATCTTAATTTGGTTTGAATCTTTGAATTTGTTTTTGATGGTCCAGCTTGATCAGTTCATCAGTCCAAAAAAAGAACGACCTCATGAATAACAATCAATCATGATACTTTTTCTTCATCTTTCAGTGAAAACTACAAAAACCTTACATTTGATTAATGTTTTCTACAATTTAAATCTGCAGATTAAAATGAACTTAAACTGAAGTTTGAAGTAATGGAACAAAAAGATTAATTTTACAAGTTTACTGCAGAACTAAAACTAGGATTAAATGATGTTTTAAATGTTTATAATTCTTCAAATAATTTTAAAAAAAAAAAGAAAAGAAAAAAGGGTGGCACAGTGGCGAGTGTTGTCTCCTCACAGCTCCAGCGTCATGGGGAGAACATGTGAAACTAAAAACAGGCAGTAATTTAAGATAATTCAATGAATTTTTTGCACACTACATTAAAAAAAAGAAAAACTCTTACATTGTACAGCTCTGTATATCAGTTTTTTTTAAAAAAACATATTTATGTTCTAAGCATAAGCATATTCATATTCTTGATTTCATTCCTCTAAAGGCTGCTGAACTTTTTACATAACAGTCTACTAGGTTTTATTTTATTGTACTCTGTTTTTATTATGTATCACTGTTGCATTGTGGGTCGAGACACTAAGAAAAAACCTTTTCACTACATTTCATCACATGTATATAATACGTATGTGATAAATAAAGAACCTTGAACCTTGATCAGGTCTGAACCGGGGGCCAGAAACATACATGAAATTTACTGAAATTTTTAATTTATGTGAATTTGAAGTATTTTTGCATCATTTCCATCTTGAAGCTTGCTGTTTTTAAAGCTCCTTATGAAAGTCTTATTCCTGAGACTTGAGGTTAATAGATATTCACACACACACACAGTACTTTGATAAACTAGAAGGCCAACATTTATTGTTTAATTATATCTGCATTTGGTCAAACAAAACATATAAGCAATGTGCTTTTGAAACTCTGCACTGGAATGTCCTTATTTAAAGTATGTACTTCCGTACTTTAACCAGTTTCCACTCTGGTCATTCAGGCTGATGTTCCTAATGGCCCGCGCCGTGGCTCTGCATGTGTCTGTTCAAGTGTGTACGACGTGTGTAGCTCTTTTGGCAGATAGTACAGGGGAAGGGCTTCACCCCCGAGTGAGTGTACATGTGTTTATTCCAGTCGTATCTCCGTATGAAGGTCTTGCCACACTGAGTGCAGGTGTAGGGGCGCTCTCCTGTGTGAACGCGCTTGTGAGCCGTCAGGTGGCTCGACACCACGAATCTTTTATCACAAATGCTGCAGCAGTACGGCTTCTCGCCAGTGTGACTGCGCTCGTGCACCTGCAGCTCTCCGGCGGAGATGAAGCCTTTCCCGCAATGGCGGCACAAGTAGGGCTTCTCGCCGGTATGGATCCGTACGTGGATGTTCAGGTTGCCGAGCAGCGAGAAGCATTTCCCGCAGTGAGGGCACATGTGCGGCCGCTCGCCCGAGTGGCACCTCATGTGCGATTTGAGCTGGACCTTGCTGAAGAAGCGCTTGCCGCACTGCGTGCAGAGGTATGGCTTGTCTCCGGTGTGGTTCGAGAGGTGTGCAAGCAGACTGTGGTGCAGAGCGAAGCACTTCCCACACTGGTCGCACTGATGCGGTCTGTACTCGGGGTGAGTTTTCAGGTGCACTCTCAGATCGCTGAGCAGGACGAACGACTCGTCGCAGAATCGGCACTTCCCGGGTTCGCGCTCCTTTCGAGAAGGCTGCTTGGATTTGTCCGTATGGACCCTCTGGTGCAGCACCCTGCCTCGATACGAGCCAAAGGTCATGTCGCATTTGTCACAGGTGTAAACGCCGTTTACTGCAGGACCCATGTGCTCTCGTCGGTGAGCCACTAAGCCTGTGAGACTTCGGAACACCTTCCCACACTCCGGGCATTTGTGTGTGCAGACCACCTTGTGGGCCTGCTGGTGTTTGTACCAGTTCGAGAGAGACCTGAAGGCCGCCCCGCACTTGATGCATTTGTACGTCCTCATACGACAGCCTCTCTGCCGGTGCAGAGACAGGAGTTTAGAATCTCTGAAAATCTGCCCACATTCACAACACTTGATAGATGTTGAGAGTTTGTGACTCTCCTGGTGTTTATGGAGCTCTGAGCGATACGCAAAACGCTTGCCACACTTCAGACACTTATGTAAAAGCCTGCCAAGGAGGTAAGAACTCTTTAAAGGTATCTTTGAGGATTCGACTGCCAGTGGATTGCTGGGAGACTTCTCTGACTCTGGTGCTTCAGCAGTTACCTCTGCAAAACACAAGGGAGGGCTTAGAACAAAAACAGCTTACTTAATTCTGACCCACACACACACTCCTGAAGAGAAATTCGCACACTATACAAACACTTCTCAAAGTGGGGTCTGTGATATATACCCAAGGGTCCATCAATTACTTTCCAGTGGACTTAAAACAATACAAGGAAGTTCATAGCACCAGTACAACCTGCTCAAACTGTTAACACTGAAGAATAATTATGGTTTTTCATTATAGTTCTTCTGAATATTTGATATTCTCAGAAGTGTGATCCATTTATAAATGTACAAATATACATTACAGCACCCACCTCCCTGAGCTGCTTCCTCCAAAACAGTCCTACAAAAACAAAAACATCGGACTCAATATCGATAACGAAAGAAATTATATACATTTTTTAAAAATACAACTGGGGTTTAGAGTTTGAGCGACTTACTGCTGTGGATCATGTTGGTCGGTTACCTCCTCGTCACTCCCCCGGTTTGCTGTAGTGTGCGAAACCTCCAGTGGGTGCATGATCTTTGTATGTGCCACTCTGGGGATCACTGTTTGCTGTTCAGCTGTAATATCTTCTGCTGCAGGTGCTGCTTCAGATATGGCACTTCCTGTTTCATCAGTAGTTTTCAATTCTGAGTCGACCCCCGGCACCCCCGTGCTCTGCAGACTCCCAGCCACCTCGGCCGACATGTCGCTCTCCTTTTCCAAATGTTTAATAGCTTCCTTGATCTCTCTCTCAAAGGTCTGTCTCTCTGAATCTTCCTCCATCGCACCGTCGTTGGCTCTTACGTATTCTGCAGCTACGGTCCCATCGAGACCTGAACTGACGTCTTCATCCTGGACGCCATCGTCCGGCGCACTCTCGCCGTCCGCATCCTGAGGCCCCTGGGAGGGGGGTTGCGTTTGGGTGGTTATCACCATGTCAGTCAGAGACAACGAGGAGAGGATCCTGTCCTCCACAATCGATGGAAGTGCTAAAACGGTAAACACATATATACACACAAACAAATCATTAATACTCTCTGAGACACTAAAGAATAACAAACGAAGGATTCATATTTACGATGTCAGTTATAATACTCAGAATATAACTTACCGTTATCCTCTAAAGTCCCACAAATGCCAATCTGCATCAAAGGTAATAAACTCTCCGTCCTACAAACTGACTCCAGGTACTCATTCCACTCCCAAGGGCAGGCACTCAGCCACAATGACGTCTGGGGGAAAAAGAAAAGAAATACAGTAGGTTTCACACATTTGAAGCATGAGCACAAGTCTTCAGGGAAGCCTGTGATCATGGTCCTACCTGTTTGAAGCTCGGTACTGGCAGCAGCTGTTCCAGTCTCGAGAGGAAATGGCCAACCAGAACTTGCAGTGCTTGGTCAAATTCTGGACCATACTCGTGTGGGAAAACCTCCTAGAACACACATATATTATAATACAGTACAGTGACTTCAGTCTTTTTTTTGTTTAAACCAGTGTACCTGCAACACTATAGCCACGTGCAGAACAAAGTGAATCAGATCTCAGTTTAAAAGTGGCTGGTAGATGCAGCGTCAGAGTGTGTGTGACTTTACAGTACAATCAGGGTTACTGTTGGTCTGACTGATGTCTGTATTGACTAACTAGGCTAAAGGGTTGAGACTAGTGATGTGCATCGGGACACACAACACAAGCGGGAGCTTTTTACTTCCAAGTGCGTGTGAGTGAGTGAATATATACATGAAGCTTCACTGAATTGAATCGTCTCATTTCATCCTTTTTTGAATGACTTACAAAAACAAACACTTCTACTGATTTTACTGCATCCCGCCTGCACATGACGTGACGCACTCGCACCACTCACTGCTACAGATAACTGTCCGGATCTCAGTGTGCCATGTGGCAGTTCCCAGCTTTGGTATATGATTTACGAGCTGAAAACAACACTACGGTCTACCTCACTTAATGTGGTACGCGTCTGAGAAAAACAATAATTACAAGAGCTGCTCCACAGCATAGTTAACTATTTCATGTCCTCAAACAGAACAGGGGAAAATAAACCGCTACAATCTCATAAATGTTTCAGCATGTTTCAGCTTTAAGCAATACAGAACATTAAGTACTTATTTAACAATTCCAAAATTAGCAAACGACTAGGTCATTTATGACCCTCTATTTCCTCCAGCACTTAAAAGCAAACAGAGACCATACGAGTCAAACTTCAGCTGCAGGCTATCAGCAATCTGTTATGTGCTAATACATCTTTTAAAAATAAGTAGCCAGAGGATGAATAATCCAAGAAAAGACCTACTGAGAATAACTAATGCTACATCCTGATCCTTCATCTCGATCAACCAAACATACTTGACTCAAATATCATGTAGGTTATCGTGTATAAATTACCAGTGACTGGGTTTTGTAATTTATTACTATAAATTAATTCATCACTCAGCGGGGGCTTTGATATAGAATGATTCTCGCTCGCTAATAAAACTATTACTCTGATCGGTTCACCCTTAACAACTCAGAAGCATCTGATTAAAAGAAACTTTGTTGAGAATACTGTTGTTGAGAGCTAAGTCAGATTTCCCCCTTGAGAAACTAGTACAGGCTTTCATAACCTCTCGATTATTGTACTTCTGCAGCATGCTGATGACTAGCTAAAGAAGGTATATACATGAAAAGGTATATAGATGAGATTTTCAGCACAAACTATTGCTTTAAGTGTTCTGTTTATAATCAGGTGGGTTAATGTGTCATGCACTGACCTGGAAGAAGTACTCCTTTTTGGCAGGATCCTCCAGCAGACCCAGCACAAGCGTTAGAAGGTTTGCCTGTAAGATGTCTGCCTCTGTGTCAATTCCCTGAGAATATTAATACGAGTAGAAAAAGCACAACGTTATTTCGGTCGTCGCACAAATTAAGCTACGATCAAAATGTCTCGCCATATGCTTTTTCAAAACACGCTTACTTTTGACGAATGAGAGGACTGAATCCTCTGTATGTGCGACTTCACTGTCTCGAGGTCTGCCGGCAGTTCACCTCTGCACATCTCAAGAATCATCTGAAGGAGAAGAAAGAGAGAGAAAAAAAAAACAGCACACAGAACATCAGTCTGTTCTTGAATGCCAAGCATCTGCTCTGTCCGTTTCTGTGCAATAATCTTTACTCTTTCTGTCTCCATCGCTGCTCACCTTTGCTCTGAGCCCCATTACCAGTGTGGCCTTCTGTCTGCTGGTCAGGACCTCTGGGACGAGCCTGGTAACTAAAGAGACAAATTCTTCTAGTTTGCCGTAATGCTCCAGATGTTGCTGTTGGGCAATTTTCCACATGAAGGCAGACATCAGCCGTAGAGGTGGAACCAGTAAGCGCAGTGAGGAAATGGGTGGGACAGAACCTACAGAGAGCAGAAAACATTATGGTATAAATAGAAAGCAATATTATTTCCATTATGATTTTTTTTCTTTTCTGATATGTCACTATGGCCACTAACAACATCACGTGGCTTCCTCAGTTTGTCCTCAGAAAACCATTAACTAAATATCTGTCTAGATCAAATAGGGAGCGTCATAATCTCGCGATAACACACGCAGTTACGATAAACATCATTGGCCTTCCAGAGGTCAGCTACAAACGTTTTATAAAAGATCAGGTACCCGGATTCAACACATAACACATGTTTAATACATATGAACAGACAGTGTTTGGTAACCATTGCGTTTTTCAAGGGAAAAAAAAAAAAACGCAAACACTGATAGTGTCTTATTTTTCTATCGGGGTTGCCGATGGAAACGCGCATGCGCTGTCTGCTCGGGTCTGCACGCGCCTAAAAATGCGTTATTTCACGCGCGTAACCCTGAAACTCCGCCTACTGAGCTGTGATTGGATAAATTGCTAGTTCGTATTAAAAAGCAGCTCGCTGATTGGACAACACCGAGCGGCGGTATAACTGCTGTTACCGGATGGCAGTTGTAACAGGTTAAATGTAAAAATAACCATCATTATGAGAGCTGTGCATTTTAACACAAGTTTAGTTACTCATATCGTCAAGTATGTGAGTTTTTTTTTTACGGATTAAATGCCTACTGACACAGTTAACACTAAACTGACCAAAAACTGACCACATTCTCCTGCGATGTAGAGGTACAATCCTCATATAAAGTAAGTAACACATATGTGCTTGAGAAAAGCAAAAATATATATATATATATATATACCCATAACGTGCTTCAATAATTTAGCTGGACTTTCTGTTAAAAGTGGTCGGTGCTTGCCGTACTTGTAGATACCAAATGCGCGTAACGTATTTCCTACCCGTATTTCGGTAAACACGTCTTCCTGTGCTGCGATTGGCTAAAACACTCGTACCTCACGAGAAGAAGAAACTCTACAAGCCAATCATAATTAAGGACGACAAACCAGTCCCGGCGAGGAGGCGGGACTTGTCAGAAAACGGGTGAGAACTGATAACGTCGGTAAAAAATTAACTAAATCTAATCACATAAAAAATGTATATACATTTTTATGTGCCAGGATTGTGTAATGATCGATATTATATAACATATATATAATCAGACTAATAGGAAAATTAATTTAAGACTTAAATGATACCAAAACAAGCCGAGAGCACAACAGTCAAAGAAGTAGGCCCTGTCTCAAACCATTGCCTCGCCACTTCACCTTCGTCGCAAGGGACACTACTGTTCAGGATTCAGCGCCAAAACAAGCAGCGATAAAGTGATTTCTGAAGGAAAGACTCGAGAAGAGGCTCGACTCTGCTCTTCTGTCCGTTACTACAGGAAACAGGAAGATTTTGTATCCGAGCCATTTGCTACTTCATGAGCATTTCTTTGTAATGATTTCTCAGATAATAAAAATAATAAACAAACGAGTTAACAGCTGCAAACAGTCTTTTAGCATTAACATAGCGGGAAAAATAATCTAAATTTACTAAACACTGCTACGAGGAGCAACACTTGCTCTTTTGCTAGCTAACTGACCGTCAAGTGTGGTAGCAACGCAGCACCGGATTTATAAACGTCCCACTAACACAGCCGCTATTTACAACACATATCTAACTCCTAGCAGAAAGGAATAACTCCTACCCATCATGATGTTGAAGCGCTGCTGCTGCGTTTCTGCTTCAATGTCCTGTTTTACTGGCTGTCGTTGGCTGCAGTGGATTGTTGTACGGCTAAGAGATGGCACTGCGCATGCGCCCTGGGGCACCAAGTAGCACACTACCTAATGTAGGGAGCGGAATTTGTGATTCGACTACAAAATGGCGGACTCCGAAAGCAGCACACTATATAGTGAATAGGGTGTGGTTTCGGACGTAGCCACAAGACAACATGGCGGATGCAGCCGAGGGCAGAGGCGGAGTGTGCTGCAGCGAGTTTTGAAACAAGGCCTGAAATTTCAGCTCATAAAAAAAGTTTATTTTCCCCCTGTTGTTGCATGATGAATGACTGTGAGGATGATGAAACTGTAAATTATATACTGTTTCATTTTGAGTGTGTGTGTGAGTGAGAGAGAGAGACTGTATGAGAGTGAGTGAGTGTGTGAGAGACTGTATGAGTGAGTGATACCGGAGCACCGTGACTGACCCTAAACTAAGAAAAGTCCTGAACATGTACATCAGTGATCACAACCTCGCCATAGAGGCAGACACAGATACAGACAGATCTGTCTACCAAGAGAAGACCGGCTGTGCCCCCACTGTACACAACATGAAGTGGAAACAGAGATGCACTTTTTTAACAACATGCCCTAATTATAAACAAATTAGGGAAACATTTTCCCCACTTCACAGCCCATGAAAGACTGCACTCTGATGCCAAACAAGAACAAACTCACTCTATTAGGAGAAACCTCAGCAAGCTCAAACCTGGCAGCCAGGTGTGTGAAATCCTGTCACAACAAAAGAGTAAGCAGTAGAACAGGACCACCAACTGCACAACACCACCAACACTGTACACATGCACAACACCACCGACACTGTACACATGCACAACACCACCGGCACTGCAGACACGCACAACATCGACACTGTACACATGCACAACACCACCGACACTGCACACATGCACAACAACATCGACACTGCAGACATGCACAACACCAACACTGCACACACGCACAACACCACCGGCACTGTACACATGCACAACACCACCGGCACTGTACACATGCACAACACCACCGACACTGTACACATGCACAACACCACCGACACTGTACACATGCACAACACCACCGGCACTGCAGACACGCACAACAACATCGACACTGTACACATGCACAACACCACCGACACTGCAGACACGCACAACAACATCGACACTGCACAACATGCACAACAACATCAACACTGTACACATGCACAACAACACCAACGCTGCACACACGCACAACACCACCGGCACTGCAGACACGCACAACAACATCAACACTGTACACATGCACAACACCACCGACACTGCAGACACGCACAACAACATCAACGCTGTACACATGCACAACAACACCGACACTGCAGACACGCACAACAACATCAACACTGTACACATGCACAACACCGACACTGCACACACACACAACAACATCAACACTGTACACATGCACAACACCACCGACACTGCACACATGCACAACATCGACACTGCAGACACGCACAACACCAACACTGCACACACGCACAACACCATCGACACTGCACACACGCACAAAAACACCGACACTGTACACATGCACAACACCACCGACACTGCACACACACACAACACAGACACTGTACACACGCACAACACAGACACTGCAGACACACAGAAAATGCTTAGAAACATTTAGCCAATAAAATGAATCATTGTTTTTTTTTTTTATTCTTATTGCTATTATCAAACTTTTCTTTAAATTGTGTGTAAATGTGTATATCTGTCATTTAATGTTACCAATGCTTTTGCAATGTAAAGCCTTTTACCATGCCAATAAAGCTACTTGAATCTGAATCAGAGAGAGAGTGTGAGTGTGTGAGAGAGAGAGAGAGAGAGTTTGTGTGTGTTCTACTTTACCTGGTGAGTAATACCACACACATGTTTGTAAATAAAGGTGGTGATCTTTACACAGAGTAGTTTTCTCGAACTGTTCACACTGGGGTTATAACTTTAAAAAAAAAATACTTCACAGTTGTATTTATTGTTCTGATGAGAAATTGCTACCAAATTATCCAGAACTGTTCTCTCATTTCTTCTCATTTTTAATACTCCCATTTTTTACTCCCCCTTCAGCTTCTTTACTGTTAAATGGATGCATTTTGATCTAAAGTAAGAGGAGGAAAGAAAGAAGATAGATTTTTCAGGAGACAAATAGGCCGAATGTCGCCGACTAGCTTCCATGTTAATGACATGAAAACAATAATGACATTCGCATGTTTCACGTCACATAGCACCACTCAGCACTATCCGGCTCTGGCTAGTCGATGGAGCAAAAATAACAAATATTAGGCCAGATTGTGTCTGCAGTGTCAGTCAGTATTCATTTCTTGTTTATAGAACTGTTGTATAAAAGCAATATCACACTTGCAGTCGTGCTGTAATACTGAATATCAGCACGGCCGTGATCATCTGCGAACCAAATCATTGCTGATATAATGCTGATTTTCAGTACAACAGCACTCTTGGAATATTGCTTGAATATAATAATAATAATAATAATAATAATAATAATTTCAAAATTGAGCTGTAGAAACAGGTGGTTTTGCCGGTGATAGAAATTGAATGAGAAACGTGTGCAAGAATTTTGTTCATCCATCCATCCATCCATTTTCCGTACCATTTATCCTACGCAGGGTCACAAGGAGCCTGGAGCCTTTCCCAGGAGACTCGGGGCACAAGGCGGGCACAAACCCATACACACACACACACACACACACACACACACATCCATTCACACACTTCAGACAATTTAGAGATGCCAGTCAGCCTACAACAGATGTCTTTGGACTGGGGGAGGAAACCCCCAAAGCACAGGGAAAACATGCAAACTCCACACACACAGGAAGCAGGTGGGAATCTAACCCCCAGCCATGGAAGTGCGAGGCAAATGGAGTGTGTCCTCACTGCAACTTGTAGCATGATGATGTGTTGGATTAGATCCACTATGTACTGGACGTTCTAACCCTAACCGACATATTGTCTCTGCCATCGATCAGTCCATCATTTTCTGCAACTTTCCTGTCGAAATAAGTTTGCACATGCATGATTAAACATTCTTGACTTTACTGAACCTTACATGTGTAGCATGTGCATGTGTAATGTGGAGCATGTGTGTTACAACATCCAGAATGTAGTCGATCTAATCCAATCCGTCATCGGGGTGCCTCTTGGGTAAAAGTGCTAACCACTAAGCCACCATGATCCCAAGAATTTTGTTCACACAGCGAGTGGTGTTGGATTCGAACTGTGTAGGGTTTGGAAGAAGTGATCTTTGTATTGTGAAATTGCTTGTTGGAAAATAAAACCAAAATATTATCACCCAGCTTCTCTGAGTGAATGTAAAAGTGAATTGACTGATTTTTTTTAGAAATTGACTATATGAGCAGTTCCTTTTGAACTTATCAGACTCGAATTTGGACGTCAGAATGAAGTTTGAGGTCAAACTTCAGGGTAATAATGTGAGTGAGTGGGTTGTGCAGGGTGGCATTTTGCTCCAGTCCTGCAGGGGGCGCTGAATACAGGCTGAACCCAACACCAAGCACACAATTCTGAGGAGAAGGAGAAGGAAACCAACTGCATAGGAGAGAATCATTAGCAATGAATACTTACACTCGAGAGTGTTTTCTCCTTGTGTTATGAGAAGTTTATGCATTTGGAGTGAGGAGAAATTAACAGACAGGATTAAAGATGCAGGCTTTGGAAGAAGGTAAGTGTTCTGTGTTTACTGCAAGGGTTTCAGTGCAGTGTATCCTGATCATTATGAAGTAGTGTGTGTGTGTGTTAACTGCAATGTCTCCACTTGTGCCTGTGTTTAGGTAGTGCCTTGTTTCTGCACTGTGTGATTTCTCCTCTCAGACTGCTCTCTGCAGCCATGTGGCATCTGATCCAGCAGGAAGCAGTAACACACTACGCCATGCTGGAGGAGTTTGTGTCTCTCATCACAGACACTGTCCCTGATCTGCTGAGCTACAGACAAAAGACTCAACTCACCATGGGGCTCAGAGCAAGGGTGAGCAAAACATTACTGCATGACACTCAAGAGAGGCTCCTCGGAGTGCTCAATCTCATAAATATCAGTTTATCTGTCATCCAGTCTGAGGCTGGGTCCATGGAGGACTAGTGGTTAGGTCTCAGCTCTCTCACCACCGCAGCCCAGGTTCGATTCCCAGCCAGGGAACCGTCCCCAGTTCCTGGGGTTGCACATGATGGTGCACTCCCAGTGCCGGCCCCAAGCCTGGATAAAATTGGGGAGGGTTACATCAGAATGGGCATCCAGTTAAAAAACTGTGCCAAAGCAAATATGCGGACTAATGACCTCCTGTGGCGAAAAATATCATCATCCAGTCTGAGGCTACAGCGAGCACCGGCTCACTGAAACTGGACAGTTGAAGATTGGAAAAAGGCCAGATAATCTTCAACTATCCAGTTTTGGTGAACCTTTTCCTATTGTAGCCTCAGATTCTTGTTCTTGGCTGACAGGAGTAAAATCTGATGTAGTCTTCTGCTGTTGTAGCTCATCCACCTTGAACTTCAACGTGTTGTGCTTTCTGAGATGTCTTTCTGCTTACCACGTTTGTAAAGAGCAAGTTCATCAGCCTTGTGATGTTATTTAAAAAAAAAAAGTGTTAAAACTTTGGTCTCTTTTTTTCAGCTTGTTCTGGAGTTATGTGGCATGGAGACTCCAGCTGATCCAGATACAATTCAGGTCCATTTACAGCGGATCGAGACACTTGTTGCACTTCACAAGGAACTGGAGGTCAGTGCTTCGTTTATTTATATAACTTCACGTGCAATGACTTCTTAGTATACGTCTTCTAGGGTAAAGATGTAGTTGTAAGACTGGTAGACATTTTGCATTTCTGAAATAGTTCAGCCAAAATGATTTCACAACGTACACAATTTTACACAAAATGTAGTCAATCAGCAAATATATGTTTAGTGTCTGAAGTCTGCTTCCTTAGTGTTTCATTAGAGCTACAAGGGAAAGCTTCTAGCTACCAGTTTAGCATTGTACAAGCCATTACTTTGAATTTTTGAGTCATGTGTCCATGTTTTAGCCTGCTTTTGTTTTTGTTTTTTTTGGGGTTTTTTTTTGTTGTTTTTTTTAAATAAATCTTTGAGTTTCTGTGTTATAGTCTGGTGATACACATGTGGAAGAATCTGGATCAAACTTTGTGGCTCTGGTGCAGATTTTAATGAAGGACCCAGCTGAGAGAAGCATCTTCTTTAAGGTCAGAGGTGCATTATCTCAGCATTTGTAATGTTTATAAAAGATACACAGTCGAATATTTATGGTATACTTTTTTATTAAATGTACATTTTGGGCAAAAACCTATCTTGAATACTTTATTTCCTTTTTGAAGGATGTATATCCCTTGCAGTATGGTGTGAAGTTCAATACGGCGTTACAGAAGCTGATGTGGCTGTTCCTGTCTAGACTAGAAAATGCTGTCCCACAGCCTACTATGGAGGAGGTATTAAGACAGTATCATAGTAGTAGTATCAAGTATTTATTTTTTATTCATGTCTTTATTCTGTGCTGATGATAAGAAAGAGCAAATCCGTACTTTCATTCTAACATGAAGCTCCTAGGTGGGTTAGTCATGTAAAGGGGTGTGATCAATTTTGTTGCATCAGGGTGTGTTATGGTCAGTGCTAATTAAACAATCAGCCAAGATTAAATCACAACTGCAGGGAATGAATTAGTGTTCAGAAGTGTATTGTAGAAAGTGCCAGCTTTTCAGATTAGGGGTCTGTCCAAGACCTTCATGTTTTGACCTCATCTCTTTGTCTCAGTGTTAGAGAAAGAGGTGGCCTTGATAGTGCCATAGTTTTGAACTGTTCCCCTGTAGCTTATGCAGTATTCTCAGCATCATTGTCTTGTTGGAAGGTGAACCTCCACCCCAGTCTCAAGTCATCCATCTGGCCCAAACTCTCAACCCTGACCAGTTTCCCAGTGCCTTCTGATGGGATGCATTAGTACAACATGATGCAACCACCATCATGTTTCACTGTGGGGATGGTCGTCTCAGGGTGGCGAGCAGGGTTGGTTGTTTCTGCCAAACATGGTGATTTGTGAATATTTATGTAAGGCAGTATAGGTTAGACCACTGGCTCTCAGAGTGGGGTCTGTGATTTTTGTTATTTTGTAGTCAAAATTAAAACCCATTACATTTATTATTGAGTTCTTATTATTAATGACCTATTTGACTAGTCCCTTGAATTGAATTGGTTCAATCCAAATGTCAATATCTCAAGAACACATATATAGTGTAAGAGCCTAAAAATAGTGTCAACTTGGACGTATTGTGTTCTGTTGGTGGAAAGTTTAGGCATTAAAAGTTCTGTAGCATTAATAAATAGAGAAATATTATTGTTGCACCACCGATCATCATGTGGACATTTTCATCAGCAATAGACTGCACTGCACTGCACAATCTAACAACACGCTTATTCTTAACATAATACACACTCTCCATAGAATCAAGTATCATTTCACAAGGAAAGGAATTCCTAAACTGTACTGATTGTATTTATGACCACGTGGTCATAGCCCAGCAAGGAGATGGCTGCTGCAGTGTAATGTGTAAT
>CM074962.1:14240269-14260577 GCA_037577455.1 Pangasius macronema
GTGACTTATTGGACTTTTAACTGAAACAATGACTATGAGGATAAAGTGCAGATCGGCAGCGTGCATGCCAGGTGAACTGTGTACAGCTCTTTTTATACATGCATTCACTCATTATAAAACATCTGGAAAATAATTTAAAAGCCCAGTTAATTAAGAAGCTGAGCAAACTTGGTTGGCTTTGATTATATTTTTGTTGTGTTCTGCTTTTTTCCCCCCCCCAGGCTGCCCATATGCTCAGCACAGCACCTACAGTCATGGAGGAATGTGTTCAGTCTCTCTCACAACCTCAACAAATGAGAAACATTCTTAAATACCAAAGAGAAGCCAATGTAGAAATGAAAGGTTGTCATTTTTCATGTGTTGATGAAGGGGAGAAAATTGAGTTAAAAAAAAAAATTTGTTTTCAAAAAAAAAAAGGTTTTATTGTGTGTGGTTTTTTTTCACATATTTAAATTTTTATGTTTGATTCCTCTTTTCAGAAACTACACAGTTATGGTCCAGTGCTCCTGATGATTGTATACTCTCCTGTCTCGGCAGTCCTCGATTAGTGCAAATTTATCTTGGAGAACAGACGCCTCTAGACACCCAGACAGAGTCGGTGCTCGACTACGTCCCTTCATATTGCCAAGAGGTCCAGTTAGAATCAGTGGTTATTGCCCAGTACGTTGAGAATGAACTGGAGACGAGCATATCTGAGGAAAATGATGATAGCATACAATACGATGCCCAAGAGGCCAAAGAATGTGATCCAGTAGTCACTAAAAATTCCACTGAAGTTGTTTATGAAGAGATCGACTCTCTGGACTTGCACACTGTGGACATTGATTTGGATGAAAGATCTGAAAAGCAAGATCCTGTCGAAGTCAGTGTTGTGGACGTGGAAGCTGCCGATGGCGGAGAGGAATCCCTAACTCGCCAAGAAGAGAAGGGAGTGGTGAAGAATCAGAAGGAAGCAACAGATTTGGTTAGCTTGTACATGATTAAACAACCTTTTGTTAAACTAGACAGGCTTGATCTTTCTAGTAGAAAATTGTCTAAGACTTTCAACCCTGGACCAACAAAACGAGGTCGAGGTCGACCAAAGAAGGATCCTCAGAACAAAACATCGTGCAGGAAGAAGCAGGGAGAGGGGGAAAAAATCACGGTTCCATGTGCATCAATTAACAGGTATGCCTTTATTATAATAATAGTAATTTTAATGTTTAATTTATATAGCACCTTGTCAAACCCAAGGTCGATTTACATATTGTGACTGGTGACTGCACTGATTTTCCCTTCAATGCAGGCCTACAGGACTCAAAAATGGCGTCTCCAGCATTGTTCCAAAGTTAAAGAAGACATGTAAGAAGTATTTGATTACTCTTCGTGTTTATATACAGTAACCCTTGGGTCATAAGTATGCCATGCAGTTAGGTTAATATAACTAATATGAGTGAGCTCATGTACACTGTAACCATAATATTGTTGTTACTTCTGCCAGTTGTGCCAGGTAACTTACCTATCTAGAGATATGAACAACAAAGATAAGAATGATTGCTATATTGGAACATGCTTATTCCATGAGATTACAGCGTGTGCTGGCAGATTAGGAAAAAATGTCTAGTCACTTATACATAGCTGCTGTTACCACTTCTTGTGCTTTTCTGTGAAAGAATGACAGGAGGTGAAAGACATAAAGCCACCAGGCAAGTGAATGCTTCAAAGTTCTTACCCGTTGTAGACCCGACACTAAATCTAGCCTATTTCTGATATGGATAAATGCATTTTCCACTCGTTTATAATTCCTGTGCTAACAAATTGACATCAAATTAATATTTCTGTTTGTCTGCTTAGTAGACTAGAGGTGAACACTGGCGAGATATTAGTTACAAATAAAGCAGTTTTGATTCACAAAAACCTGGAGATTTGTCCATCCCTTTACTGTACTGCATAAGTTACTTTGCCAAATCCAATATTTGTGTTTCCATTCTTTGCATTTTTCCTAGATACACTAGTAAAAGGGGCATCTGGGGAATATGCCTGCTCTCTGTGCTCCTTCCAGGATGGTGAGGAGATCCAGCTGCACCACCACCTCATTGTTCATCATCCAGAAGAATACAAGCGACTCTGTGTGGCTGAAGAAGGAAAGGACCCTCAGGACGTTGTGAGCACGCCTCATGAATCAGAAAAGCAGAATAGCCCTGTCAGTAAGGTTCGGTCCTACAGAGGGGTTCCAGTCTGTAAAACATGCCCCACCTGTGGCAAGACATTCACTCGAAGCTCAGATATGAGAAGACATCAGGTGTCTCATACAGTGGAACGTCCTTTCGTATGCCGGAATTGCGGTAAGACCTTCAGGTACACCTTTGATTTGAGGAGACATCAGCAGCGTGTGTGTGCTCATAAAGATTATGTGGTAGTCTACCGGAGAAGGGGTGAAGTCGCAACGGATGGAAGTGTAGAAATCAAGGTGGATGATTCGGGAGCTCTGTGTCAGGATCTCCACAGCTCTGTCAAAACTAGCGAGAAAGCAGAATGTTTAAGTTCAGACTCGGTCATAAGTGCTGGCTCTGGAATTCAGCCCAACTCCCTGTTGTCCATGGAGAAGCTTGCTGTGAGGGATGTATCAGAGCCCACACATGGTTCAAGCTCAATCCCAGTCAACTCGCACTCAAGACGACAGTTGAGATCCCCTTCATCTAACCATCCTCACAAGTGCTCTCAATGCGGCCAAGGCTTCAAGTACTCTTACAATCTCAAAAAGCATGAAGATGTCTGTGAAGGGAAAAGTCAATGCACAGGTTCAGACCTTTCCAAAGAGCAGGAGTCTGACACGTCTGAGTCTGGGGCTGATGTCTCTCCAGATCCTTCACTTCAAGAAACCTTATGTTTGGATGAGCAAGAACAACAGGGGAATGCTGCTCAATCCACCAAGACCCATTCGTTTCTGACCTGCAGTCAATGTGAGAAGAAATGTAAAGACACTTGCACACTAATAAAGCACAAACAAATTTGTGCCAGCAGTGAGCGATGCTTCAAGTGTGTGAAATGTGATGCTTTGTTCAAGACAGTGCTTGATATCCAGAAGCATGCGCGCATTCACTGGGGCGAGGACCCACTGCAGTGTTCGTGCTGCGGGAAGTACTGCCTGAGTCAGAGTGAACTAGCAAGGCATAAGCTGGCGCATGAGAAGGACAGCAAGCTTCCCTGCACGTTGTGCTCTGAGACTCTGGAGCGGCTCGACTCGCTGAGAGAGCACTACCTCAATGTCCATGATTTCAGAGGACCCTACCAGTGTTCCAAGTGCGACAAAACTCACACAGACCTCAAGGCTATAGTTAAACACATGAAGACGCATAGCGAGGAGCGGCCTTACCAGTGTTCTCATTGCTCGAAGAGCTTCAAACAGCGCAGTGCACTCACTGTACATGCAAAAATTCACTCCGGGGACAAGCCTTTCCTCTGTGAGGAGTGTGGGAAGTGCTTCAGCAGCAACATCAGCCTGCAGAGGCACTCCGTGTCCCACAAAACGGAAAGACCCTACACTTGCTCCCAGTGCAAGAATCGCTTTAAAACGCGCTACGCTCTTCATAGCCACGTGCTAAAGCATACGGCGGGAGCGAGCATTCCCTGCGAGTTCTGCGGGAAGATGTTCTTCCGAGCATCTGCACTGTACAGACACCACCGGACCCACACGGGAGAGAGGCCGTACAGCTGCCCTAAATGCAGCAAGACGTTCCTGACCAAGGGCGAGGTCGCGAAACACATGCGCTATCATACAGGAGAGAGGCCCTTCCGCTGCACGCTCTGCTCGAAGACCTTCACTCAGACGTGTTACCTGAGCGTCCACATGCGAATACACACAGGAGAGCGGCCTTACACGTGCAGCATTTGTAAAAGAGCCTTTGTTTGCAATACACACTTAAAAAGACACATGCTTGTGCATACACAGGAAAGGCCGTTCAAATGCACCTGTGGAAAGGCTTTTAATCAGGCACATCCTTTAAAGGTGCATCAGAGAAATCAATGTCTCTTACGAAAGAAATAGCTTTAGTTAAACATCTCAGGTTCTGATTTTTCCTTCACAGACACACTAAGACCTTTAAAAACCTACAGCCATATATTATGCATCTCAGGATGTTGCCTGGTTTTCTTTATATCTCATTATAACGTATAATCCCATTCACAAAATAACATTTACGAAGTTCTTGGGTCTCTTTGAAATAATCAGGAGTTTCTCAATCTTAATGAGCTCAAAAGAGTTACTCTTATGGCTGACACTACACAATTTCCAAATTGTGAAAAAATATGGATGATCTACAAGTTGTTTTGATTGACAAATAAAACCTCTATTTGCTCTATTCTGGATCTGTAGTATTTGTGCTATATTCACAGTTACATCTCATATAAATATAAATATAAATATCTGTTTGAATAGAAGACAATTGGGTCCAAGCAGAAAATGCATCATTTGCATTTCCTAATAGTAGAAATGATTCAAACATGTTCTGTTGGGGAAATTCTGGGACACTAGAGGAGATATTGTGCATACAGTATACATATGTCTCTATGTAAATTATATAATGATAATAAATGCTAATAATGTAGAGAAGCATTACTGGTGCATTATCAATGTATAAAGCGGTATCGTAATGACATAGTAATATCACCTTAGCAATTTTAATCACTTAATGGACATATTTGCAAACTATATAATTCCTTTTGTGTGAGAGAGGGATACAGACATAGCGGTGGATAAAAATGTTCAAGGATAGATGCTTAAATTTGTCAGAAATGGAACACGAGTCCATTTGAACAACACACTTCCTGTCAAGTGAATGTTAATCATTTACACTACATAGGGAATAGGGCGTGGTTTCAGATGGAATTGTAGAATAACTCATTTGTTTGTTCATTTTTCTTCAGTAAATGTTTAATCCTGTCCTGGGGCACGGTGGAGTGGAGACTATCTCAGGAAGGCTGAGCACAAGGCAGGAATATATCCTCCTCCAAGAGCGATTTAGAGTAGCCAGTCCACCTATGTGTGTGATTTGTGGAACTTGGAGTACTTGCAGGAAACAGATATGTATACAGAGAGAATCTGTAAAACTCCACAGACGGGAAACGGAGGTCAGGAATTGTACACAGGAGATGTGAGGAACTGCTCGACCTTGCTGCCTATATTAAGATTTATTCCTGTGGAATGAGAAATGCGCCACTACAGTCTGAATTTAAAATGTATAAATCTGAATGTTTATGCCAGCGAGTAGTGTCGCTACCTCACAGCTCCAGGCTCTTTGGTTCAATCCTGAGCTTGGGTTACTGTGTGTGTGGAAGTTCACTTTGCCCTGAAATGTACAGGTGTCCTATCCAGGGTGAGTTCTTCAGCCTTGCACCCAGTGCTATCGGTATCGGCTCCAGATTCACCCTGATGAAACAGTTACTGAAGATGAATGAATACACATTTTTGCATTTATTTATTTATTTATTTAAGTGACATTTTGCAGTGGAATTGCATTAAATTGAAATTGTATTCTGTGGTTTGAATTTGTATCCAAGGTTTCAGATTCACTTGTATGTTAATCAGGTGTAGAAAATTAATTTTTTGACCCAATCTGTTTCAAATTCAGTTAATCAAAAACAGATTCAAAATTTTCTTCATCGGATTATAAGGAATTTAAATCCTCGCACCTCTGGGGTTGGGGGTTGGAATCCTGTCTCCATCCTGTGTGTGCGTGGAGTTTGCATGTTCTCGCCATGCTTCGGGGGTTTCCTCTGGGTACTCCAGTTTCCTCCCCCAGTCCAAAGACATGCGCTGTAGCTGATTGGCATTTCAAAATTGTCTGTATTGTGTGCACTCTGTGCTGGGGTGTCCCATACCTTGTGCCCCGAGTTCCCAGGGATAGGCTCCAGGCTCCCCTGTGACCCTGTGTAGGATAAGCGGTACAGAAGATGGATGGATGGATGTAATTCAACTTAAAAATTCAGATTTGTAAGTAGGGTATAGGGGCACATTTCTCATTCTATATTATTCATATTCATATTATTATTGAATAATAGCATCTGTCTGTCAAAAAAAATGCAACTTACACTCCCAGTATGTTGAAGGATTTTACGTTTTACCTGAATGAGATTTTTGATGAAACCGAACGTTTATGTTTACTCTAAGTAATATGTGGCAATAGATGAGTAAGCTACTTTTATTTTGATATTTTGTGTTGGAAAGCGAGCTGCATTCAATCTCTAGTGAGTATGCACTTGACTAGCCAATCATAACTCAGGAAATCTTATTAGAAGCCAATCAGAATGTTCGGGAGGCGGGATTTTCCGGAATACAAGCATGCCAGGTTCGTTGCCATGGACTTCCCCAGCCCAGGACGCACCTGTACTGTGCTGTGTTGTTTTGTTTCACTGTACGCCTAGAAAACGATGCTTTTAAAAGGCAAAATAACCTGGGGGTGAAAAATAATTGAGAATTTGGTATGAGCTGCGTTTAAGAAAAGGGTAACAGGTGACGAAATTGTTTTAATCCAGCAGTTTTGAAGCTCAGTAGATGCTACTGCTGCTAGTTTGCTAGCTGGGATGCTGCACTGGCCTTGAGCTGTGAGTGTTCTGATTAAGAGGCATCCTGGATGATGGAAGTGTGTGTGTGTGTGTGTGTGTGTGTGTGTGTGTGTGTGTGTGTGTGTGTTACATTTAATGATCTTCATGATCTTCAGGATTGGCACTTGATGGGAGGAGGCAGACTATCTCTTTGGCCCCTGCAATGAGGAGACGGTTCTGTCCATCCCTACAGGAGGAGTGATGGCTGGGAAGGTGAAGTGGGTGACCGACATAGAAAAATCTGTGCTTGTCAACAACTTTGAGAAGAGAGGATGGATCCAAGTGACCGACACCGAAGACTGGAACTTTTACTGGCAAGACAGCAGTTTTTTTTTTAATCAATATAAGCATCTGTACACTTAAAGGAAAAGTCCACCCTGAAATACTGAATATCCATTCATCCATCCATCCATTTTCTCTAGCACTTATCCTACACAGGGTTACGAGGAACCTGGAGCCTATACACGGGGCACAAGGCAGGGGACATCGCAGGGCACAATCACACACACACACACACACATTCACACACTACGGACAATGTAAAGATGCCATTCAACGTACAATGCATATATTTAGGAGGAAACTGGAGTACCCAGAGGAAACCCCCGAAGCACGGGGAGAACATGCAAACAAACACTAAATAATAAATATATTTATACTGAAATATTTATGATGTGTTTAGTGATTCTGGTGTTGGTCAGTGCTGTATTGTTGTTATTCCCGTGACAGGTTAGCAGTCATGTGCTGCGCTGATGTCACGGGGGGACATTTCTAGTGCTGTTAATAGGGAGAGAAAATATCAGCAACCTAAAACATAAGGGATGACGATCAGATTTCATTGTTAGCTGCTGAAAAGAAAAGAGCAAAAGCTTGGTTTCTCACTCACCGTTTTCAGCGTTCGGTGTCATGTTAACGAGAAATAGTGGAGACGTGAAACTTTGGACCCAGAGTTCGTGATCTAGAGTTAATGAGCATGTTGGTGGAGGTGTTAGTGTGAAAGCTGAAGGTTTGGATCCTGATCTGTTTGAGCAGAGAGTACAGATGAGGAAGTAAGAGCCAGACTGACTAAAGGACTAAAGTGCTGCTGCATCGCTCGCTTTAGGTAGCGATAAACTAGGGGAGAATTCCTACTGACGCCGCTATCAACAGATCAGACGTTAACTTGGAATTTAATCATAAAATAAATGTTTTGTACAACTGAAATTGTCATTGGTTATAAATATTGTTATGGAAGTTGTTCCCAGTGGATTTTTCCTTGAAGCTGATTTGCATCATCAGATGTTTTTTTGTGTGTTGTTTTTCCTCCTATAAAGCTCACCATGGTCATGATTGAATGTGTCCTCTGCAGGATGAGCATCCAGACTATTCGCAATGTGTTCAGCGTAGACACTGGTTACCGCCTGTCTGATGATCAGATGGTTAACCACTTCCCAAACCACTATGAGCTGACAAGGAAGGATCTAATGATCAAGAACATTAAGCGCTACAGGAAGGAGCTGGAGAAGGAGAGCAGCCCTCTTGCTGAGAAAGATGAAAATGGGAAATATGTTTACCTCGGTACTCTTCACAACTTGTCTGCCCACACCTCTGTTTTGTCAAAATGGTTCCCCTGCTTAATCTTAACTGTCTCTTTTTGTCTGCTGTGGACAGACTTCGTGCCGGTGACGTTCATGCTCCCAGCGGACTACAACCTTTTTGTGGAAGAATTCCGTAAGAGTCCATCCAGCACATGGATTATGAAGCCTTGTGGGAAGGCTCAGGGCAAAGGCATCTTCCTTATCAACAAACTCTCACAGATAAAGAAGTGGTCACGGGACAGCCGCACTTCCACGTAAGATACACTAGGGGATGTCACATGGCATGGATGTATCTATCCATCATTCTATCTATATGTATTCATGTATATATACTGTATATATCATTCAGTCATGTGGCAGCAACAAGAGCATCAAGAGCTTCAGAGGTCCAGAGCTTCAGTTAATGTTCCCATCAAACATCAGAAAAAGTGTGATCTGTGTGACTTTAACTGTGGCATGGTTGTTGGTGCCAGATGGGCTGGTTTGAGTATTTCAGAAACTGCTGATCTCCTGGGATTTTCACACACAACAGTCTCTAGAGTTTACACAGAATGGTGCAAAAACAGAAAACATACTGTGAGCTGTGGGTCTGCAGGCTGAAACACCTTGTTGATCAGAGAGATCAGAGGAGAATAACCAGACTGGTCAGAGCTGTAGTAACTCAAATATTCACTCTTTACAACCGTGGCGAGCAGAAAAGCATCTCAGAACGCACAGCACATCAAACCTTGAGGTGGATGAGCTACAGCAACAGAAGACCACATCGGGTTCCACTCCTGTCAACCAAGAACAAGAATCTGATGCACAGACTCACCGAAACTGGACAGTTCAAGACTGGAAAAAGACCAGATGATTTTTTCCCCTATTCTTCAGCTGTCCAGCTTTGATGAGTCTGTGCCCATGATAGCCTCAGATTCTTGTTCTTGGCTAATTGGAGTGGAATCTGATGTGGTCTTGTGCTGTTGTAGCTCATCCACCTCAAGGTTCAATGTTTTGTGCATGTCGCGATGCTTTTCTGCTCACCACGGTTGTAAAGAGTGATTATTTGATTTACTATATAGAGATTTTCCCCATTCTGATGTTTGATGTGAATATTAACTGAAGCTCCTGACCTGTTTATGCAGACCATAGAATTACTCTTGTGTATGAACGTGGGTTATTAAAATTGATAATTCAATCATTTGGTCGTAAATTTTTTTCCTACATATTTATAGTTAGGTGTGAATCAGTACGTTGCTCAGACCTGCATACAAACACTACGTAATTCCTTTGTGACGTGAAATCATCATGATTGTCAGCACTCAGCTGTGAGAATGTCCTACTTTATGTCTTCAGGTTCATGGCAGCTAACAGTGGAAAGGAGGCGTATGTGATCTCACTGTATATCGATAATCCGTTGTTGATTGGTGGGAAAAAGTTTGATTTGCGTCTGTATGTTTTGGTCACAACCTACCGGCCTCTGAAGTGTTACATGTAAGTATTGATCAGTAGCCCTAGATATCTTTAACCAGCAATTGTTTAAAACTGGACATATTTATTTATGGTCCTGTTCTTGCTTTTTTCAGGTATAAGCTTGGCTTTTGTCGGTTTTGCACCGTTAAGTACACCCCCAGTACTAGTGAACTGGAAAACATGTTTGTGCATCTCACTAATGTGGCAATCCAGAAACATGGGGTGAGTATCATGTCAAGAGGAAAGTGTTCTGCGTATGTGTATATTTACTCCTATGTGGTCATTGGTGTGCCTGACCACATAATTTAAAATGTCATTAAAAAAATATTTCCATCAAACACGTAACGAAGCATGCTTTGGAAGAATCCCTAAAACTAGTACGGGTAGCTAGTACGGGTTGCGTTACTTCATCTCCATGTTGTCTTTGATGGGAGTCTTTTAGAGAGAAAATGAAAATAACACATTCATTTAGCATACTGTAATGTATTATACACTTATACCTCGATTACAGGGCTGTTAAAGCCTCACTGTATATTTGCTTATGCTGCAATATCAGTGTTTTCTAAATAATTACACCACAACATTGGTGAACACTGCTCGCTTCTGATTGGTCAGAAGGTGTTGATCAATTTTCCGTAGCTAACAGTTGTGCTGTCTGCAAGGTTTATATAAATACACTCGATCTCAGACCTCGATCTCTTTATTGTGTATATAGAAACAACGTACACAGAGATTTGTATGACACACGTTCCATATAAACAGATTTTAAAAATGTGTTAATATGGTGAAGTTTTCTGTGAGGAGACATTAATTTAGCTTTTTTGGAAGGAGTCTCCAGTGACAGTTAAAGCTGTTCCTTTAAAGTTTCTGACACAAGAAAGACTTTGTAGTTTCTCAGTGCATATTTTTTATCTTATTAACTTCAAAAGAGAGAGAGAGAGAGAGAGAGAGAGAGAGAGAGAGAGAAAGAGAGGCTCGTGAGGGGCCAACTGTTTATAGCTGTTATAACAAACGTGATAACAGGAATTCCATAGCATTAAAGGTATCTATAAATGGATAAAAAGTGTGAAGTATCATTATCTAATTAATGTAAAATTGTAATCATTATAAATGAAATTGCTGTGGTATAAGAGGAATAAGACACTTCAGACCATTCTATTTTGGGAAAATAATCATCTTCGCTTTGTGATGGGTCTCATCACACCACCCCGTCGTTCCTTATTTTCCTGTAACAGCACGCTGCGTCGCATTTTATTCCTTACAGAAATTCATCTACATGTAACAGTAAGACCTCTGTGTGTCGTGCAGGATGATTATAATCCTGTTCACGGAGGTAAATGGACAGTCAATAACCTGCGCCTGTATCTAGAGAGCACCAGAGGAAAGGAAGTCACTAACCATCTCTTTGACCAGATCCACTGGATTGTGGTACAGTCCCTCAAAGCTGTGGCTGTGAGTGAACACACACACACACACACACACACACACACACCCACACACACACACACACACACACACACACACACACACGCCAAAATAGCATTACATACACGAATACAGCTTTCGTATAGAATGCTGAAAGAGACGTAATCGGTGCTTCATCAGCGTGAATTCAGCCAACGCCTTGGACCCCTAATTTCAAATGATTTCCTCAGCCTGCTGCTATTTCAGTCTTATAATCAGAGGTTTCAGTTCAAGCCTTGCACAAGATAGTTTTCACATTAAAGCTGACGCCCTGCACCTTAACCTGATTATCTTTGCTTTAATTTTTAAAAGTCCAAACATCAGTGCCCACGTACACACTGAACGTGTCAGTCATATTGCTCTGTTTCTCTCTTCTTTCATAGAGACTCTCCTATTGGTAGTTGACACCGAAGAGATTTTTTTTGTAACATACTGAGCTTTGACAAATGCATTTACATGTCAGATCTGAGGTTGAGATTTAAAAAGCATTTTTTTGGGGCACAGGGACGTAATCGTATTTATGTAGAATTCTGATTCAGACTACGTACAGCTTATATAAACTGTTCTTTAGTGTAATATCACGTGAAATTAAATAGGAGAAAAGTAGACTTGTAGTATGTTATTTTTTACCTTTTTCACCACACAAGCCTGTTACATTAGAGATATTTAAATTACTTGACTATGATTTCTACTGTATTCACATTACAGGAAATTCCACACGTATAATCTGAAAATAAATGTGTTAATGAAACTTTTGTCTTTTGAATCTGTGCTTTGTGATAATTGTAAAACGAGGCACTGTGTCTGCCTGCGTACAGCGTTTATTTGCGACGTTAATGGATTTCCAACCACAAAGCACACTTCACCTAATGCTTCCTTTGTTTCCTGTCTCTCACAGCCTGTTATGATCAACGACAAACACTGCTTCGAGTGCTACGGCTATGACATCATTATCGATGACAAGCTGAAGCCGTGGCTTATTGAGGTGAGGATTGTTTCCAGAGTATTGTGACTTAGATGACATCATGTTTTCCAAAGAGTCGTTGAATTGTTAGGGCATGTGCGGGAACTCTTCAGACTTGTGTAGAAAAGGACAAATAATCAAAGTTTTCTTGTCTCGTGTGAAATAATAAATGAATAAGAAGGTAATTTATGTTTGTTCCAATGCCATTTGAATTTGTTTATTAATTTGATCGCTATAATCATTACTTTCTCCATTTAGAAGGCATTAGTGACATCATAAGCGGAGTCGATTGCCTTATTTACAGACGCTTCTTGGCAGTTTTATGTCCATCTGCATTAGCAATGACAGTTTTTGCTACAGTGGGGCCCAGACGTCTGAGAGCACTAGTGACAATGCTTCTATTTTGCATTCCTTTCTAATTTAATACAACAATTTTCATTACAAATTATATTACTGACAACAACTTGAGTGAAAAGTAGAATCACTGAAATATTTGCATGATTTTCAGAGTTTCTTAGTCCTCGATACGTCCCTGACAGGTTTGCTTACATTTCAATAGAGACCTAGAAATAGTGCAGAATCCTGAATATTAAATATTCAAGATATTGAACAATTACTTACTTTGTTTTCAATATTTCAGAATTCTCAAACCTTCTGTTTACTTCCATTTTTAAAGAAAAAAAAATCCCAGCTTTTCAATGTAGTCCCAGTCTTTTACTGTATCTAAGAGGGATCTGATCATTTTAATCCTATCAAGAAAAACATCAGTAATTTACAAAATATTGCCTTTTATGTTGGAATACTTTTTTTTTACTGCAGGTGGGTGATGTATCTAGTCACCTTTGCACACGTATCCACATTTTGGTTTGTCGTAATGACATTTACATTTCATTCAAAAAATTCTACTTTATCAAGTAAAAATGTCATGAATATAGGCATGGTTGTATTGAATTTGTATAAAATACTGTATTATTATCATGAATATAGGCAAAAAAATATTAAGTAAATATATCTTGAATAAAGGGACATTCAAATAATAATTATATAATAATTAGACAAATTTCAAGCTTTAAATTTTCTTATTCTAGCAGATAATTTTGCTTCTTTCTATAAATAAATGCTTAAAATTTGACAAATTATCTGCCAGTAGAACATGACTATTTTCAGTTTGAAATTAGTCTAGAAAATAATTCTAGAAATAGGTTTAATAATGTTATATTTGGTTTATCGTAATCTTGTAATAGGAAATACTAGAATAACTTGACTGTATTCAAGATATTTTCACTTATTAAAATGTCATTTTTTGTAACTTAGTGTTTTACAGATAAATAAATATTCTCATGTAATCCATGTGCGATGCAGGATTTCAGAGTTCGTTCCTAGCCAGCTGCATGTGAGGGTTTTATCACAGATCAGACATGCAAATGTTTTGTGTCAGATAAGTTTAAAAGCAGGTCTTGCTCAGTGATTTGTGAGGATGGGGTGTATTTACAATAATGAGCAGTTCAGTGGGAAAACCCCAAGAAGATAGGGTTGCAAGTGTGGGTATGTGGCATGTGTCTGTGTCAGTCTATCTGTAACCAAATCAGATGTAGTGACAAAATTCTGAGGTTCTTCCCTTAGAGGCTAATGGTTTGCTTTAGAGTATACGGGCCTAGCGATGAAGTAGGGCGTGTGTATGTACATATTCAAACATGGAGACTACACCCACTACTGCAGCACAGTGATAATGTAATACATTTCCTGTAGATAACGTCCTGGTGCTTAACAGGACATGAGAAAACACTTCTGAGTCAGTATGCTCATAAACCCTGCCTATCATCACTCATACAGACATGTGTGTATGTGTGTTTGTGCGTATGCATGTGTGTGTCTCAGGTAAATGCCTCCCCTTCACTCACCTCCAGCACTGCGAATGACCGCATCCTGAAATACAATCTCATTAATGACACACTCAACATCGTTGCCCCGAATGGTGAGCTCCCAGACTGCCGATGGAACCGCAGCCCGCCTAAAGAGGCTCTTGGCAATTACCAAGTCCTGTGAGTACCTGCTTCATGCTTCTAGCATTGTGGCACAGCGAGTAGTGGTCCCTGGTTCGATCCTGATCCAAGTTATTGTCTGTGTGGAGATCTGCATGCTTTGTGTTTGTGTGGGTTTCCTCCCATCTCTCAAAAACATGCCAGTAGGTGGATTGGCTACTCTTAAGTTGCCCCTAGGTGAGAATGAGTGTGTGTGTGTGCATGTGCATGGGGCCCTGTGATGGATACCTTCATCATAGGATAAACTTGATCATTCAGAAGAATTTTGTATTAATTTCCAATGACCCTTTCCTCTATGAGTAAAAGCAGACTGAAATCATGCCAGCAAAATCCTACACTATAACACAGCCACCATTTTCCACCCATCTACAGTATATATAACGTACGTCTATGTGAAACTTGTGTGTATACCACATGCTGTTCACATCTGTGTTTACACTTTTCTGTCTCTGTCAGTTATGACGAGGAACAGGCTATGAGTGAGAATACAGATCGTGACCTCCGGAGTCGCTCAGGTCAGTCACTCGGGTCAAAGAGCACAAAATCTGGCAGTGTGCGTCCAGTCACGGCCACCTGGAAGTAAGATCGCCATCCTAACCACAGAGCTGACTTATTTCCTCCCTGTGAAGCAGAAATGGACTGTGGGAACATGGAAGCTTTGAATGAGAAATGAAAGAGAATTTACTTGCACATTCTTGCATGATGTTAAGGCTACAGCGAAGACTAAGAGAGACAAGAGCCCCTTTTGTTGCATGAGAAATTTTAGGATTTTTGACAATTTTCACAACTGAAAAGAAAGTGAGAATGAAAAATGGTGATAAAAGTTTAAAAAAAAAAAGGAAACGTTAGAAAACACTTACAATTTCACATAAAACTAGTTAAATTGTAAACGAAACAAGTGTTTCTTGGTATTTTGTATGAATTGTCACTTAGTCACTTTTTTATGTCACTTATTTATTGTTTATGCAATATACTTTAAAATATATGCTGATATTTATGAAAAAGCATCAGTATTATGTCTTCTAAGTAAGAAGGCAGAAGTGAAACTTTGCAAAACATGATGTACAATCTGACCACATTTGTTACATCTGGCCAGTAATGCAACATCCTTTAAAGATGAAGTGCTCAACCTGAAGATGGAATAAACTGTCCAAAATGTGTCTATTCTGTGTCTTGGCTTGTTTAATTTCCTCACTGAACAATGTCACATTAACAGCTATGCCACTCAGTCATCAGATATTGTGACCTGTTGAACTTGTTATAAAATTAACACACAACACAAGTGTGAGTATGATCTGCCCTAGTTACAAATCAAGTTATTTGTGGATGTCACTTTGTTTTTCTTTGTTTTCCACTTTGTTGTCCTTCTTAAGGCTTAAAGATAAGTAAAGTGCTTGTAGTGGGTGTAGTGACACTATTTCACTGCATGGGATCAAAGAAATATGGCCTGACTAACATCCATCATGCCATTATTCAATTTGAATGACACTTCCACCAATCAGCTGTAACATTAAAACCACTGACAGGTGAAATGAAGGTGTTGTGGGGTGTTCTCCGCATATACTAATGCACTGGGTAGTATCTACCAAAAGTGGTCCAAGGAAGGATGGCTGGTGAGCTGGCAACAGGGAAATGGGCACCCAAGGGTCATTGAGGAAGTTCATTGGAAGTGAAGGCTAGCCCATCTGCTCCGATCCCACAGAAGAGCTACTATAGCACAAATTGCTGAAAAACTTAATGCTGGCTTTGACAGAAAAGTGTCAGAACACAGAGCATCGCAGTTTGCTGCGTATGGGGCTGCGTAGCTGCAGACTGGTCAGGGTTCAAGTTTATTTGTCATATATATAAGTGTCAGTGACAATGTACATTGAAATGCTTTTTGTGAGACTTAGGCAGTCTACAGCAGTACAATAATAACAACAGAAATAAATAATAAAGGTGCAATCAAGACAGAAATGTAAGAGACAAATGTTGAATAATGATTACGACAGATTTACAATACAATACAATAACAATAAAAAGTAAAGGTGCGCAGGTGCAAGGTTGAGGTGAAGATTTACTTTGAGGTAGTGAATGTAGTTGTGCAAAGTATGCTAGATTCAATAAAGATTTTTTTTTTTTTTACCCATGCTGACCTCTGTCCACCGCCGAAAGCACCTACAATGGGCACATGAGCAGCAGAACTGGACCATGGAGCAGTGGAAGAAGGAGACCTGGTCTGATGAATCACATTTTCGTTTGCATCATGTGGATGGCCGAGTGTGTCACTTCCTGGGGAAGAGATGGCACCAGGATGCACTATGAGAAGAAGGCAAACCAGCAGAGGCAGTGAGATGCTCTGGGCAATGTTCTGCTGGGAAACTTTGGGTCCTGGCATTCATGTGGATGTTACTTTGATACATACCACCTACCTAAACATTACTGCAGACCAAGTACACCCTTTCAGGGCAAAGGTATTCCCTAATGGCAGTGGCTTTCAGCAGGATAATGCACCCTGCCATTGCAAGACTGCAAAAATTGTTCAGGAATGGTTTGAGGAACATAACAAAGGGTTCAAGGTGTTGACTTGGCCTCCAAATTCTCCAGATCTCAATCCGATCAAGCATCTGTAGGATGTTCTGGACAAACAAGTCCGTTCCATGGAAGCCCCATCTTCCAACTTACAGGACTTAAAGGATCTACTGCTAACATCTTGGTGCCACAGATGCCACAGCACACCTTCAGAGGTCTTATAGAGTCCGGCTCAGAGCTGTTTTGGTGACAGAAGAGGGACCTACACAATATTAGGCAGATGGTTTTAATGTTATGGCTGATCAGTGTATAGCTATTAGACAGGCCTAGTTTTAATTAGGAGACAGAGAAAGGATGACAAAGGTAACACACCCAACTGCTGCTATTTTCAACACCACACAATGTTCTGCTGCACCTGTTTTTATTTAAAACTAACATGTCTTTGTGATCAACTTCCTCAAAAGCATGACAAAAGGTTTCAGAACCCACATGAAACCAGTATCAGGCCATATGACCAAAGTATATTTCTGAAGTACAGTTTTGAACACGTAACTGACTTTCAAATAAATGTGAGGGTTTGATAATATACATGCAAACATCCACATTAAAATGACAATGAATTGAACTCAGTAAAGTGAGTTGAAGAGATTAAACCGTACCTCTGGGTTAAATAATGACTGATAATTATGATAATTATGTGAACATTTAGGATTTCACACTTAGGGGATGTGAAATTACATTCCACACCCAGCCATGCTGCCAGACTGATACAACTTTAATTCTCTCTCTCTCTCTCTCTGAGGTGGGGATTACTACCTCTACCGCCTGAGGCATCGAGACTTTCCCTCACAGAAACTACACAACCCGTTTTTGATTCGTTTCCTCAAGCACCAAAAACAATATGAAGGAATAATAATCTGTAGGCTCCTAGTCCACCTTCTGCGTGATGCAATCTAATAACGGATCATAATGTAATTTTAAAAAGTGCAGCATTTGACAAAAATTGGATTCGTTCGTGCTTATGAATCGATTCTCCCGACTTCCTTAAAAAAAAGGAGTCATATAAAAGGAATCGGTTCGTGAGTCGCGAGTCATCAGTAGATCCTCCTGCTGCTTCTGCAGGCATTTGGCCATGGAGCGGCTATGAAGAAAAACGGGGGTAGAGGTGTACGACAGAACTAACAACTCTCCTTATTTCTACACAATTTCTTCTTCAGATTCGACCACGGTAAAACAGATGTCTAAAACCACGTTTTATAGTGTGTCTGGAACTGTTTTTGTCATTAAATTTATTGTGAATAGCTGTGAATAGCCAGCTAACGTTAGTCGCTAGCCTGCTTAGCTGCCTTAAGCTACGTGATTAAACGGTTTTTCTCTGTGAAATTACCTACTAACTTCTTTTCTCACAACCAGGTTGGCTGTTTAAAGTTGATATGAATGTTATTTCAGCGATATGACAGCTAATTACAGGATAAAGGACAGTGTAGAAACTTGGAAAATGTTTTAAAATGGCAGTACATGTCATGTTTGGGCTGGCTGGAGAAGTACCCTAGCTAACTAGTCCATGTTTAGCTGGAGGTTTATTTAAAAAAAGAAACAAATAAAAACACACAACTCTTCAGGTACATAAAAATCAGATTGAACTTCATACAAGAGCTGTAACTATCTAACCAAATGTGTGTTAAATTTAGAAACCATGCTTGGTTGTGAAGAGTGAACGGTGCTGTCATTGCACCACTGTGTGTCCTGGTCCTCTGCGACTTACCTGAGCTTTTTATTTATTTACAAGTAATGTGTGAAATTTGAATTCTTTTACTTGTAAGGTTTTTCTGGATATTAGACAGCATGTTTTGCGTTTCGATAGCTGACTAAAACCAGCATTAGAAAGGCGGGGCAGTTAGAAAGGCAATGTTAATGTCTTCATGGGTTAATACCAAATCACCCCCTGCTGGACACGAAGTGCGCTATTGTAGGTTTAATTCACGCCTCATGTAGTGCACTTATAAAGGGAGCATTGAGCCGTTTCAGACCAGACTTGGGTCTACTGTCAAACCTTCCTTAACAATAGATTTTTCCAAGGAGTATACATCTCTTTCTAAATACACCTTTAATTGGATAACCTGTATGTAACTGTCTGAAAGGTCTCAGGTTGTAGATTTAAGCCTGAGTTTATATTAATGATAGAATTTTCACAGCGTTATATTGCAGAAAACCCATATTTTTATAGCTTTTCTTTTAATGCTTTTCCATTTTCTAACTCTATGTAAATTCTATTTTATGTCATGGAAAAAAAAATCACCACATGTCGTACTGGTTGTGTGACATAAAATTTGAATCTGAATTTGAATTTTGTCTTTTTAAAACACTTTAGCCCAGCCTGGAATAGTGTACAGACTGCAGTGTTAACATAACCTTGAAGGATGTTAAACAGCTGTCATTACTGAAAATGGACATACAATCTAAGCTTATATTTGTTAACTTGTGTTAATCTTGACTCCGATAAAGTGTGACCTTGAGTAGAAGCATTCAAGGCAAACAGTTTAGGGTTTGGTGCTACTGTGATTAAAAAGCATTTTACATCTCATGAACAGTGATATGCATTAAGAAGAAGTGAAAGCACCCTTGTGCCACAGTGGTTCCTGCTTTTGTTGAGCATAAAAGCATAAGGCTGAGAGTTTATGGGGAATCAGGAAGTAAGCTGGAAAAGCCCAGAGCAGTGATGATGTCCAACTTTTCCCCTCTTTGTTATTTATAGTGTGTTCCTTCATTATGACGTCTTAGTCTTTCCTTCAGTACTAGAATGCTGAAGAGGCGAGGGAAGGACAGATCTGTCCTCGCAGGCATATATTTACGTCGTCTATCATCAATCACACAGCTACCGTCATCCCGTCGTCTATCACACAGCTACCGTCATTCCGTCATCTATCATCAATCACACAGCTACTGTCATTCCGTCATCTATCATCAATCACACAGCTACCGTCATTCCGTCATCTATCATCAGTCACACAGCTACTGTCATTCCGTCATCTATCATCAGTCACACAGCTACCGTCATTCCGTCATCTATCATCAATTACACAGCTACTGTCGTTCTGTCATCTATCATCAATCACACAGCTACCGTCATTCCGTCATCTATCACACAGCTACCGTCATTCTGTCATCTATCATCAATCACACAGCTACCGTCATTCCGTCATCTATCACACAGCTACTGTCATTCCGTCATCTATCATCTATCACACAGCTACTGTCATTCCGTCATCTATCACACAGCTACCGTCATTCTGTCATCTATCATCAATCACACAGCCACACAGTTACCGTCATTCCGTCATCTATCACACAGCTACCGTCATTCCGCCAGCTCTCATCAGTCACACAGCTACCGTCATTCCGTCAGCTCTCATCAATCACACAGCTACCGTCATTCCGTCGTCTATCACACAGCTACTGTCATTCCATCATATGTCACACAGCTACGTCATTCCGTCAGCTGTCACACAGCTACCGTCATTCCGTCAGCTGTCACACAGCTACCGTCATTCCGTCAGCTGTCATCAATCACACAGCTACCGTCATTCCGTCATCTATTATCTGTCACACAGCTACCGTCATTCCGTCAGCTCTCATCAATCACACAGCTACCGTCATTCCGTCATCTATCATCAGTCACACAGCTACCGTCATTCCGTCATCTATCACACAGCTAC
>CM074962.1:14304646-14317430 GCA_037577455.1 Pangasius macronema
ACCCCTTTGTAACACGGCTATATGATATTGAGATCCATCTTTTCACACTGAGCACAACTGAGGGACTCGTACACAACCATTACACAAGGTGCAAACATTCGATACATTAAGAGCCAGGGGGGTGTAAACTTTCGAACAGGATGATCGGTGTAAACTGTTATTATTGTCTTCTGGGAAGCATGAAAATACCTTGTGTAGCTTCTGAAGGACAGTACTAAATGAAAAAAATAAGATCTTTAAACAAAATAATAACAATTTACTCCAGGGAAAAATGCAATTTTTATGATCACTCTTATTTTTAAAAAATTGTTAACATTTTGCAGATTCTGCAAGGCATTTGTAAACTTACGATCTCAACTGTAGATATCGCAGAAAGAAGCAGTATGAAAATACATCCTATAATTCATCACAAAGTGAAGCTCTAGAGAGTTTTGGTGGGGGTTTTAATAAACAAACAGACATTGGGCCAACAGGGTTGACATTTTCAGCCAACTTTGGCCCCACATTGGCAGTGTTGTTATGAAAAGCCTGCCTTTGCTCACTACGTTGGCTCGGCATTGTATAGGGAAAGCCAACATAGGCACCCAAAATAGACGCTGGGCCAATGTCAGTTTGCTACCTGAGTCATGGCGTTCACGTGAGCCATCCATCCGTCCATTTTATCGTCATCGTTTATTGTTTTATCGTCATGTTTATCGTCAGTTGCTGTTCTGTCTTGGTCAGCCTCATGGTGGACCTGATGCCTATCCCAGGAACACACCCTAAACAGGGTGGCATGCAAACACACACACACACACACACACACACACACACACACACACACANGTTGCCACTCCACCTACTGGCATGTTGTTGGGAAGTATAATTTTAAGTTGAATAATTATGCAAAATAATGTAGGTCAAATTGTGACTGTTACATCAAGAAAAGCATATATATTACAAATATAATGGAATCACAATATATGATGTGACATTTCTGTTTTTCTCCCAGGGCTGTTCTTCAACAGAATGCAAGGTTTAATGAAGTTGAAGAAAAATACAAGCATTTGTATGAAAAGGAAGCTGATCTGCTAGCACTGGAGAAGAAATTCAGTGCAGCTTCCAGAAAGGTGTGTATCTGTTTTTGAGTACAGTGGACTTATACCAGGATATGATGTTACACATTTATCTAGTACATGATGTATGATGTATTGCAAGAACATTTCCACGCTAATTATCTGCACTACAGAAGACTTTAATAGTTGTTTTAATTGAAGCTACTGATGCATCTCACTGGAGCAACGTTGGACATAGTCTTGCTGCCAAGCAAAAATATTGTAAAAATGACAATAAAATTAGAAGTTTCTGTTCAGTCATTGAAAAGATGTAGCTCCACCCCCTGCAGTGTTTGTTTCCTGTCTGTGTGTCAGATTAGTATGAATGGGTTTATTACTCAATAGAGAAAGTAGTTAGGTTCAGAGGTGGTGGATTGGCATGTATAGTGCTGTGAGTGTGAATGTGACGCACAGCAGAACCACAGCCAAAACACCCTGTCTTGTGTTGTGGGTGCAGCTGGAGGCCTCCGAAGACCATCTGAAGGGGGCGCTTTCCTTTCTCACGACGCTAACTGAGCTGCGACAGGAAGTCAGCTCCCTCAATGGCATTGTTACAGCTATGCAAGAGGACCAACATGCATCCTCGCATCGCCTCCAAAGTGTGAATGAGCAGTTCTTGAACGTGACTGAGATGTGGCAGGGCGGACTGGCCACCGTGTCTGAGGACCTGACAACGCTGAGGTCCGAGTCCCGCTCAGTTCACGGTCGTGTGACGGAGAGTGTTAACGAAGCTGAGGCGCGCCTGCGTGCTCTGGCCAAACGTCTGGAGGAGCTAGAAGACAGCACAAAGAGAAATGGGCGTGTGCTGGAGAGCACAGAGGAGGAAGATGCTAAGAGTGTCCAAAATCATCTGGACTGGAACACCAAGCAGGTGACCAGGCTTCAGGAGCAGCTTGTGTTGCTCTCCAAAAGAGATGTAGAGCTTGAGGAGAAGCTGGTGGAGGTGGAGCCACAGGCCAAAGAATGTGAAGCACAGCTTCCTGCCGTAGAAGATGCGGTCAGGTCCATCCTGAGGTTAGGAGCTGACCTAAGTGGGGCCGAGAAGAGGATTGAGGAACTCACGCTGCAAGTGGTGGGCACCGAGGACAGCATGCTCAAGGCACTGACTGAGATTCTGCATCTCCGGCAGACCCTTGATGATCTACAGGTGGACAACAGCGTGATGAAGGTGAGGAATGAGCTCGGAGTTGTCCTGGATGCCATGAAGGAGCTTAAGCGTGTGCGTAATGAAGAAGACCTGGATTCTGGAAGAGAGGAGCCTGAACATGATGAGGGGAAGGACGTTGAGTCATTGAATATCAAGCAATTAAATGATGATCTGAAAGGTTTGGAGGGGAAAGGTTTTCCAGAATCAGCAGAAGGCCACGGTAAGAGTGCAGGAGCTGAGGAGATCCCGGTGACTGAACTAAATGAACTGCACTGAAATCATAAATGACATTATTTTACTGTGTTTGTTCATGTACCTGCCCATGGTATCAATCACTTCAAAAACAAAATCCTTGTTTTTTTATGGAAATAAAGACAAAATCCTTGTTTTTTAATGGAATTTTCCATCAAAATGCCCACCTCTAAATATAATATTGGTTAATTTATTTGGTTAACAATATTATGTCATGTTTCACCTCTCCTTTCCCCACTCTCAGCCATCAGCAAAGAAAAGACTGATCAGTTTCACTTGAAAATATGTCACATCGAACCGTATAGCAAAGAATGCCTCCATGGAAAAAGCTCTCACACTTTGGTCACTTAAATATTGTTTAGGTGCTTGATGCAAAATAACTTTAACAATCAGCTTCACCCCTTTGGTAAAGCACTAAGCAGCAGTCACACTGCAGGAAGAGATTTCACACCAGAACCTCACCATGTTTATTGTAAACAATGCTCCTTGAACATAACTGCAGCATTCACTTTGCACATGGTTTCTAATGGGTCATTTTGTTTACATGCTATTTCAGTTCATTCTTCTCACATAACTAATATGGGCTCCACTCGGTAAACCCTGGTGCAGATTTGACACAATGTTTTAATCTATAGTGTTCATTCTGGATGGACTGCAGATTATAACAACTAATACTCCATACTCCAAGTTCTCCTAATGGCTCATAAAGGAAAGACATACAGAAATATATTTAAATATCCAAGAAAGCGTTTAAAACTTATCAAATGTGTCCGAGTTTCAAAACCTTTATAATACTTCAAAGAGATTTTACAGTGAGGACATACCCTGAGTTGCCAGTTTATTAGGCATCATAGGTATACAATCACTGACTGTAGTCCATATGTTACAATTTGTTAGACCCCTTTCACCCCATTCATCAATGGAAAGGGAACACCAGAGATAAGATATTACTTGGGTGGTGGATTATTGTCTGTGGTGGTCAAATGGTTAGAAACTGACACTGATGAAGAAAAGGGAAATAAAATAATTATAATCTCAAACTGCAAAGCTAGGCGATGGACCAGTAATATAAGTGTGTCTAAGAAAGTGATGTGTGTGTATACAATGTGTGTATACAGTGTTCACCATATCTCTACCATGTGTACATAAAAAAATGCCACCTGAGTGTAGTGATTAGACATGATGGAGAATTAACATGACATCAGACACTTGTATTAGCATTGATCAGATACATATTTCTGCATTATCCACTTTAATACATTTCCTGTTTCAAGGATTCATGGTGATATGTTGTAATGTGCAATGCATATAAATGATGTACAAAAGATTTCCCATTTCAATAAAAAAGAACATGAAAAAAGAAGTTTACTTACTTGTCATTACTTTAGCTGTTATACAAGTGAGGAAAGTGACTACTGTGTGTATGTTGTGTATGTGTGTATGACTAATGCACAGTTTTTTTTTAATCATAGCATTAATTTGACTCTTACATATCAGATTAAACTCCATATCAGATTAATCTCAGAAGGAAAACACAAATTCACAATACATGTTGTGCCCTGGACTGTTTTATTGTCTGTGAATATCAAAATGGCTGCTAGATCTGACAGACGTGATAGTGTCTCTGATAGCCTCTGTCTATACTGTCTCTCCTGCTATAGTGTGAGGATGTCCAGATGCAACTGGCCAACCAGGAAGTGCAGGTGCCTCCGTCCCAGCTGAGCAGCTTAAAACAGGATGTGGACCAGCTGAAGGAATGGTCTTCAGGGCTCACTGAACGCCGGCAGCAGCTGCACAGTAACCTGGCCCACCTTTCACAGGCTGTGGAGCGCATAGAGAACCGCACTACTGCTATCTCCAGTGATGTGATGGCCAAAGTGGCCTCAGTTAGAACGGATGTAAGGCGCATGGGGGGCCTGGAGGGTGATGTGGAAGCTCTCCTCACTCAGACCAATGAGCTTGAGAAGAAGGTGGCTCAAGCCGAGAAGCTTATGGCCAAACGCATCGGTGAGCTGCTAGCAAACAGCATTAGTCGTGTTTCAGGCCTGAGGAGCTCTACGGAGAAAAACACAAAGAGCCTAGAACAAATGCGTAAACGCATCCCAGAACTCTCTGCTGCTGACACGAAGCTGACAGAGCGCATCCTGGCTCTGGAGAGCGGCCGAGCCAAGCTGGTGAGAACAGTGACGTTCGCAAGCGACCTCCGACCCAGGGTGTCCACCATCAAGAGGGACTTTGCCATGCTGGAGCCACAACTGGCTGATCTGACTCTGAGGATTGGCAACTTGGCTGAAGACATCATTAAAAGGGAGGAAGATATTTCACAAATCAAGGAGAGTTTAGCCAACTTTGCAGCTGTCCAGAAGGACCTTAAACAAGCTCAGGAGGACTTAGTGGAGGACGCAGTGGAAGTAGCTACTGATGATATGCACCAGAATGACCTCAGCCAAACACTGAATCACACCGAACTCTAACCTGCACTGTAGTCTGGACTTGATTGTAAATTTTTTTAAATACTTTAAATACTCTGGTTATTAAAGACGCTGGAAAAATGTGTGGAAGTAAAGTGTATTTTTAAAGGGGGCTTTGCATGAAAGTGTCTTTACACATATACTGAGTTGCCACCATTATTTTAACTCCATTAATTTGCCATTTTACCACATACCTTCCTAATACAGTTAAGTGCAAAAGTTGCATACACTTATTTTGAAATGATAAAACCAACAATAAATGTAATTTATATATAGTTAGATTTTACTAACGTTCTTTCATTACCATAAGCTATAAAAATGGTCAAAAGCATGTTAGGACATTCAGTTTTATCCTGATCACTGTGAATCCTAAACCTGAGTTCAAGGCAAGAGTAAACACTGGATGACATGCCAGCCCATTACACGCGCACACACACACACACACACACACACCATCATTAACACCTAGGAGCAATTAAAGCAGGCAGTCCATCTTCTGGTATGTTTTTGGAAGGTGAGTGTGCATGAAGCTCATGAAATTCCAAACAGACAATAACTGGCGCTCAGAATCAAAGCCCCTGGAGTTGTGAGGCACCGATATTGCCCAGTGCACCTCCATGCCACCAACAGCAGAACAATCAAAAAATGACTGCATTATAAATGTGGACTTCTGCTGTTAGTTGTGTATTTTTTGCCAGTGTACCAGTTTTTCCTTCAGTTTCCCTTCTAAGTTTTTGTAGTGTTTTTATGTCCATGTGAATTATAGTTTTCTCTCTTGCTAATGTAAACCCTAAATACTCATGTATTTTTTAGCCTGTTCCCTGGCTCAGTGAAAAGGTCAATATTTTCTTTAGGTCTTGTAGCATCGAGCTACAGTCATGCCTTACAAAACGTATATTTATACTTCAGTTACATTCATCATTTAATGAACATGGTATGTATATAAACTAAGTAAAGGTATACTTTATACCCAGAAACAGATGTAGACCATCTGTCCTCATGTACAATTTGCCAGTCCCAATCAAAATGGATCCATCACTGATCAGATATTTTTTGGGGGGATGGACCATTATCAGGTATACCTAATAAACTGGCAACTTAGTGGATGTTAGAGATTTTAATGATGTGATTGGTCATTTTTAAACCCACCCAAGACTGTTATAATAAATTGCTTAGTATTGGGAATCCACATAAATGTCATAGGAAAACTAAAAAAGAAGCATCTACACTTTATAAGGAAATTATTATGATGATAAAAATTTTAATTACCCCCATTCCTACCCCTGTCCAACCTCTTATCCTGGTAAACCTGCTTAATAACAATGTTTTATATACTTTAATGTTATTGTGCTGCATTTGCATAGTGTAATATCATAGGCCATTATATATTGTGTATGATGTAGTAGCACTAGTCTGTCACATATCCAATACCGAGATTTTTCCATCAGATTTTTAGCTCCACTCTGATTCTTCAAATAATGCAGCAAAACTGCCACAGTGTAATTCTCACCTATCCCAAAGGATTTTTAAAAAAAATAACATTTAGGGTGAATAAGGATGAGTGTTCAGCTAATTGTATTATTCTCACATTTTAGTAACTGGAACCAGACACAGCCAGGGTTTTTTCCCTGAGACATTTTTTTACACTGAGGACAAACTTTCTCTTGTTACAGAGTTTGGACTCCATTTGCTTAGCACTGTAGCCTGAGTCAGAGGAAATGGAGGGGGTTGGTTGGAGCTGCAGGGTCATTCCCCCCACAGCCAATCATTACAAGCCACCAGGATACATGTGAAGCTGTAAACCAATGGCAAGTGACACTGCATTCCATCTCTAAAGTATCTGTTGATGCAAGGCTTAGTGCTGCAGATACCACACATTGTTCTGTGGCAAGTTGGTTTCCCAAATAGTGGACTTTAACAATCACTGTGTTCATGCACTGTGAAATATATGGCCTCTGAGATCATTTGAAAATTAAAAATATATATATATATATTTAATTATTGCTAGAAATACAGGTACTGTATACAAAAAATACATGATTAAGGGTTTTGGGGGGCAACAGATATCTTCACAATGTGTTTACGTTTTAAATATTTTATTGGAAAACAGAACACTCATTACACGTTCAAAACATTAAAAGCAGCTGAAATTGGAAGACATCCGTATGAAAATAAGTCCGGGAAGAAAAAAACAACAGTGCAGGAAGTGTATTTTTCAGATTCACAGAATCAGTCCACTGACTGTCCTTTTCCAATATCCTATGTTACCCCCTACGGGTTTAGACTATAGATCGCTTTACTCACTGCCTCTCCTCCTCCTCCTCCTCCTCCTCAACTGGCACTTCCTCATCTTCAGTATTCTCCTGAGCTACCTCGTCTGTTACTGAGTCTTCTTCAACTGCCTCTTCTGTTGTGAAGTCTTCCTCAACTACCTCCTCTGCTGCCGCCTCTTCCTCGACTACTTCCTCTACCTCGACTACCTCCTCTGCAGCTGCTTCTTCCTCGACCTCCTCCTCTGTTGTTGCCACTTCCTCAACTGTTTCCTCTGCTGCCACTTCTTCAACTGCCTCCTCTGTTGCTGCAGCTTCCTCGACTAACTCCTCTGCTGCTGCCTCTTCTTTCTGACCAGCATTCTCCCACTCATCATTTTGCAGCTGCTTAGTTTGTAATACTGACTCTTCTAAAGCCTCGTCCACTCCTTCTAACCTGGTATTAGTGTCAGCCAAAGCTTCTATGCTGCCCTGGAGCTCCCCAAGGCTACTTCTTAATTCTCCCAGCTCTTCCTTGAGTGCCTGCCTGGCCTTCTCAGCCACCTGGCTCTGGGCAGCTAATGAGCTCTCATGAGAGTCACATTTGGAGAGAAAAGCCTCGACTCGGCTCGCCTGCTCTGTAGCCAAGTTTGCCATTGTGTCTATGCTTTCTTCTGTGACCTTCAGCCTGGCCTCCAGATCATCTTCCCTTGTCTCTCTCTTAGACAGTTCTCCCATCAGGTCTATCTGGAGGCTCTGCAGGGCTTGGCTGGTGTGAAGCTGCTCATCCTGCACATTCTGGATCTGGTCAGACATGGCCTGTACGATGGCCTGTGACGCAGATACATCCTGCCTCAATGAGCCAGAAGTGGTCTGTACTAGAGACCTGACTTCCTCAAGTTCCTCAGACAATGATGCCACCTCCTTGTTCCTCGTCTGCAGCTCTGAACTGACTGACACAATCTGTTCCCTGAGAACACCTATGTTGCCGTCTGCCACCTCGTTTGCGGTGTGGAGGCCAGCCACAGCAGTGGTGATTGCCAAAAGCTCATTTTTGAGATTACCAGGCTCATTCTGCTCTTCCAGTCGGATTCTGAGGTCACTGAGCTGTGCTTGAGCTTTTTCTTGAGCTCCAGTGAACTCGGCTACACTGTCAGCGATAGAGCGGCTCAGCTCAGCCAGGCGCACCTCCAGGGTTTTCTCCAGGGAAGAGAAATCATGCTCCCGTGCCTGTTTCACTTCCCGGATGCCCTCCGAGAGGTCGTGAAGGATTTCGTTCTGGAGTTTCTGGAGCACTTCCTCGACCCGTCGTGTCTCTGTTTCTCCCTTTATTATGGCTCGATTAGCGCTTTCCAGTTCAGCCTGGGTACGGCCCACTGCAGTCTCCAGACCCTCCAGAGAAAACTTCATAGAATTCACCTGAAAAGAAGGACACAGATTACATATCACGTTTAATTTCACACACATGACATCAATATAAAAGCTTATATCCATTAATTTTGGCTTTGTGCTGACCTTTCTTGTACTATAGATTATGGAGAATACTGGAAATGAAAAAAATACCACTAACCAACTACTCTGTGTCTAATAACTGAATACTGTGCTCATCTATGAATGAAGCATGCACAAGTCCCCCTCCCCCTTACTCCAAATGTAGCTGATCAGCAAGGACATGTCTGACTTTGCTTTTTTTCCCTACTGGAACTACAATATTAATGTTGTTAACAAATAACCAAATCCTGTAGCCTTCAGTTTGTGTAAACTGCATGCGTAACAATTACACATTCACCACAATTTAAATAATTTGGCTTAATAAAATGGCTCAAGGTGACCATAAAGTGTGTCAGAAAGTATTGGAAACCACTTTAACAAGTTCGACATGTTCAACAACATGGTGACATGGTTTGTGAATGATGACATAGACATGTAACAATGTAGACTGGTTAAACTGGAGGCTAAACTTAGGACTCATGGCCTCTGTGTAAAATGCCAAACTTCTGACGTCAAACATGATTTTGACAACATTTGGGGTAAGGTAAAAAAAAAAAAAGGAGTAAATTTCATTTTTGGCTGAACCATTCTTTTAAATTGGATAAGAAACTGTGTACGCTTTTGACAATGACTGATTATTAGATAATGTTGAGGTGGCAGCGACCAGCACGCAGAGAAGGTAGGGGGAGTATTTCAAATGTCTGCTCCAGACTAAACCAGGCGGAGGTGTTTCCACTGGCCTGAAGGAATGAATGGATCAGTGAATGAGCTCAGGCTTTTTAAAACATTTTTGGTTTAGTCTTACAGTCTTGCGTAATATCTAAAGTATTTCCTGTTTGTAATTGTTATAAAAAATGTGTTTTATTACTTTTTCTTCACTTTTTTTTGTTGCCATTTTGGCCTAATAACTTTGTACAAAATGTTCTTTGCTGCCAACTCATCAGGGACCAAAAGGAGGAGGGGGTGTGTTTGCTTTGCTCTTTCTCCATTTCCTGAGATATCTTCAACAAGAAGTGCAATCTCTAATCCGAATAAAACTTTAGTAATTATTGAAGGTTTACTCTACCTGTTGGAGTGCATGTTCTACTTTGTGCAGCACCTCGGCGTTTTTCTGCAGGGCTTCTTCACTTTCTGAGCGGATCTGATTCACTTCAGTCAGCACTCTCTGCAGGTAGAAGGAGGCGAAAGCAGCTCCGGACACTAAAACCATGTAGGACAGGGCAGACAGGAGCTTGGTGAGATTTCCTGAGCCTGATCTGGAGTTGGCAGAACTGTCTGCTTTGCTGACTTTGGGGCTCTTCTTCGCCGCGTCATCCTGAGGATTAACAGCGGCTTTGTCGGTGGAGTTTGCGCCCTTGTTTTTGTTCTTGGAAGGCATGTCTTGTCCGGTTTGCTCTGCACTCCACAGTGGTGTGCGGGGTTTGTTACACTGGGTCTATGTGGAGTGGATGCAGCGTATCACTGAGCGCGTCGTGGCCGCTACTGCAGCCGTGGCACACACTCCGGGTTGCCAGATTGCGCAGAAGGTTTCCTGAACAGTGGAGGTTTAAAGCAGTTCAATAAACCAGCCCAGCTGTTTGGTAATCTTTTAATAAAGCATGTATATTATGGAAGAAAAAGAATTAGGGATTTCATTCTGAATAATAACATGAAAGCAGCATTGAATCCATCCATTTTCTGTACTGTTGCGGAGAGCCTGGAGCCCATCCCAGGGGCCTCGGGGCACAAGGCAGGGGGCACCCTGGACGGGGTGCCAACCCACTACATGGCACAATCGTGTGCTCGCGCACACACACACACACACACACACACACACACACACACACCAGACCAGTCAGCCTATAATGCATGTCTTTGGACTGTGAGGAAACCGGAGTACCCGGAGGAAACCCTCAAAGCACAGGGAAGAACATGTAAACTCCACGCACACGGGGCGGAGATGAGAATCGAACCCCCGACCCCGGGGGTGTGAGGCAAATGTGCCCCCACCATTTAATCCATGCTACTTAAATATGATATATTATAATCTGTATTTATTTGTTTTGAATGAACATCTTATGTTCAATGTCCACATATTCAGATTCAATCATTCAGCTGTAATAATTATGCAAGTAGTGCTGATGTTGGAATAGTTCTGTGGTCCATAATAATACATTTTAAAAGCTGTTAAGCCGTATAACCCAATGTTCACACTACAAGTGTCTTTTGGATTTGTTGCTTTATACCATGTCATACCTACTTTGCACAGAATTGAGGAAATCTCCGTTGAAATGCTGCTTTGTTGCTGTTGCTGAATTTGTGGCTGTATTCACATTGACAGAAAATGAGTGGTCACTGGCTGCTCTGTCACTTGCTAGTGAGAAAGTGGTATGCATTTATGATAGAAATGTTAACAAATCTAATAATGTAAATTTTCAACAGCATATGTGTATATATAACCTCAAAAGATTGTATGGAAGGGGTTGTACTAACCAGCTCTAATTTCTCAATACAGCCTACATAGGCTGCAATGTCTGTGTGCATGAAAATGCGCAATCTGGCAACATTGGTGATGGTCCGCGGAGAACGGGGCAGTGTTCTCTATCAAGTAGCAGCTGCAAACTTTTCAAAATTACAGTGAATCTGAGATGACTTAAAGAAAGAGGAGAAGCTAGGGTTAAAAAAAATATATAGTGCTACAAATAAATATACTAATAAATGTTCAGTACCTCTCTTTTGACGTCTGTTTTGAGATCGAGATCTATCTATTTATCTATCTTAGAGAGAGAGAGAGAGAGAGAGAGAGAGAGAGAGAGAGAGTCTTTTTCTATAACGTCCTTAGCTAAGATGATAAAGATGCATAATATCATATATTGTCATTATGTATATTGGTCAGTATGACGTGTGAATTTGGGCTGTATGGCTGTGATTGAAAAGGCTTTTGTGCAGGATTTCAGTTGAAAACAAGCTCCGTTTGGCTCGTTTGGTTGTGCCACCCCTCTGACGTGGCGAATTCCTGCACAGCCGAGCTGCACCATCATTTTCTTAAAGAGAGATCACTAACAACATTTCACTCTGAAGCGCCATTGAACACTGCACGGCTCTGCACGGAGCGCTTTGAAAACAAAAAGATGAGCAGCAGCTGAGAGTGTAGAAACCACACACATCTAACCATCATCCTTTCTTTTCTTTTCTTATCTTTTACTTTCTTTTCTTCTATTTTACTTCTCTTTTAATTCTCTTTTCTTTTCTTCTTTTTTTCTGCTCTTATCTTTTCTAGTATTGCTGTCTAGAAGCACTGATCATGGTTTCTTTTCTTTTCTTTTCTTTTTCTTTCTTTTTTTAATGATTGTTAATATGGACATTATCTGAAGGCTTTCTATTTATCCTATACTAAAATATCTCCAAAACTGACAGATATTCGTAGGCTGGTTCTTAAATATTTACACACAAATTATATTCGGCTGCCTATTTTTCTGAAATTTATTTACTGTCCTGTGTAACATACACTCACTGAGCACTTTATTAGGAACACTACAGTAATACTGCGTAGGGCCTCCCTTTGCTCTCAAAACATCCTCAATTCTTCATGGCATGGATTCCACAAGATGTTGGAAACATTCCTTTGAGATTCTGGTCCATGTTAATATAATTGCATCAGGCAATTCCTGACGATTTTTCTGGTGCGTTTTCATGCTGTGAATCTCCTGTTCTACCAGATCCCAAAGGTGATCTACTGGATTCAGATCCGGTGATTGGAAAGGCGTTACCATTAGGCCACGACTGCCCCCAAACTTACTTTCTCACTGTTATAATTCATTTCATACTTTAGTTCATGTATAAAAACACACACTCAACAGTTAATTATCATTCCACAGATATTGTGCATGTGTGTGTATATATTTAAATATTTTATTGTTTCTATTGTTTCTTTTGGATAGGTATTTAAGCAAATTCTTTTCTTTTTTTGATGTTACTCCTCCTACTTGTGCTGCTCTATCTTATCTTATATCTTATCTATTTATTCAATCTTCTTCTTCTTTCGGCTTTTCCCTTCAGGGGTCTCCACAGCGAATCATCACTCTCCACCTATCCCTATCT
>CM074962.1:14346470-14358970 GCA_037577455.1 Pangasius macronema
TAAAGTGTCTCTTTGATGTTCCGCAACATTAATAAATTTAACAAAAATTGAAAAATGAATAAATGAAGAAAATAAAACACTTCAGGACATGCCGTTATTGGAAAATAATACACTTCAGGTTGGATAGGGGTGACGTTGTCTAGATGTATGTTGACGAGATCACATCTCAGAACCCACAGACTAACAAAAGCCATCTCTGATACGTGGATTGTGTTTTGGCAGGAATGGCAGCAGTACCGCTCTGGGAGGAGAACTGTTGCTGGGAGGTATGGATGAAGAGCTCTTCATTCCTCCCATTAACTGGCTCCCGGTCACTCTAAAAAGTTACTGGCAGATCAAAATAGATGCGTAAGTTCACTGTTGTATAGCATTTTAGACTGTCCTTTACACAGAATATTCTACATAAGTTATTTTTTTATTTATTATTGCCTGACAATAAAGTGATCTAAGCTTAATCTAAATCTAATAATCTAATCTAAACCTAATAAGAAACTGATTATATTATTATTATTTTATTATAAACCCTGTCGTCATTTAACAAAGAAAAAAGTATCATTACTGATATGGAACTGCTTTCTGTAATAAGAAAAACTGATATAAAAAATGACATAAAAATTGACATAAAATTGATCTATATTCACTTTGCACTTGTAACATGACAAACTGCATTTATTTTGGCTTATTAATGGCTTATTAATTTAATTTTTTTAACTATAAATGGTTAAAAGTCTGATACATCATTCTTTAATAAATTAAGAATTGTAACCTCTGGAAAATTGGTGTAGTATAAGAGCAATAAAACACTTGCTATTTGTGGAAAATAATCAGCTTCCATCATGACTGATATTTCCCTGTAAGAGCATGGCCCATCATGTTTTATTCCTTACCTAAAACACACTATATGCCACTATACATCACATCAACACTTCATTGTTTTCCCCATTTCTTTTCAGAGTCACGGTTCAGGGAAGTGCTGCCTTCTGTCACTCTCACAGTACGGTCCGCTAACAACTGTGCCCTTGCTGAGAGTAGCGACCCGGCTGTCACATGTAGGACTAGGAAGTCGTCGAGTACGGAGCTACTCCTACTCCCATAGGAGAGGTAGCAATTACTTCAGATTAAAAGATTCAAAGTTTTCTCTTTGTTTATAATTTAACACCATTCCAAATGCTCTTTAAAAGACATCTATAAGTGGTCAAAAAAAAAAATACCCTGCCTTAAATCTTCTTGTATGGTGTATTCAACCTTTTTTGCTTTCTCCACTGTGAAGATCAGGTCAATTTGTGAATGATATATGACATGAAAATAGTGATTTGTGATATCACATTGCCCTTACACACTCTCCTGTAAGCATGTCAGACAGGGATGTCTTTGCATAAACAGACGTTTTGTGTCTTTTTGTTCTGGCATCTTGGGAGAGAATGAGCACATGACCTACAGCCTACAAGGCCACATTGTGTCTTTTTACACTGGGGGCTGCGTTTTGCTCTTTCCTACGTCAGTACGAGCAGCAACATCAGACAGCCTCTAAAGAAAATACACCAACAAACTACAGATTTTTAAAAAATAATAATGAGGGTGATGGTATGGTAAATACAATTATAACATAGCACTGTTGAATTCTCGAATCTAGCCTCCAGAAGGTGATTCATTTTCTACAACAACAGCCCTGACAATAGGTCCGACTGTAATTACAGATTTATATTAATGCACTCATTCTTGCACACTATTATTTCTGTTGTAACAATTGATGATGATCATATGATGGACATACTCTGCATAATCTAATCTAATAATAAACAGATACATTTGCTTTTTGATATTTAATGATGGAAAACATATAATTGCTGGTATGGCGGATTTTTCCGTAAGGAGATGTTTAATTAAAATTTATAGAAAGTCTCAGGCATCAGTGCATTGTAGTGGTCAAGGGAACTTTCACAGGAACATTACAGGCTGCAATTTATTGTCTTTTCAAGTCATAACAGGAACTTACTTTTTTTTGGTGGACATTCCACAACATTAAATGTAACTATAAATGGATAAAAAGTATGATGTGTTGATCTTTAATTGATAAAAACAACTGCTGCGGTATAAGAGAAATAATTCCTGTTTTAGGAAAATAATCAACCTTGAGTTTCATCTTTGGTATCAGGGGCATCATACCACCCCGTTGTTGATTATTTTCTTATAACAGCGCACCACATGGTGTTTTATTCCTTATGTAGCTAAGACATCGGTCACATTAATGTAAACATGTTTTGGGTTACAGTATCTTGTTGATTGCACCAGGATCAGCAGTTTGCCCATGGTGTCTTTTGTGCTTAATGGAGTGGAGTATGCCCTCTCTGCAGATGCATACATCCGCAGGGTGAGTGTACACACACACACACACACACACACACACAGACACACACACACACACACACACACACACACACACACATGATCCCAAGAGTTACAGCATACAACACAATACCATATAGGTTGTACATAGATACATACATGGTAAATACATTTAGTATTCAAATTCTCTCTTTTTTCCCTGTGTAGGATATAATAAATGAAGAAGAAATTTGCATAAGCGGCTTTCAAGCCACTGATATCAAGTCTTCATTCGGTCCTATCTGGATTCTGGGGGACATTTTCCTCTCGCAGGTTTACAGTATCTTTGACAGGGGTGAGGACCGGGTTGGCTTTGCTCGACTCTCCGACAAGGTCAAAAGTCTCCCTACTGAGTAACAGTTTCAGGCTCTCTCACTTCCTGGTTTTGAAGTGTGTGAGCCACTGAAATATTTAATCATTAAAATCATGCCTTTGAGTGCTATCTGCTATTTCACAGCTTTGAGAAGCAAAGCGATTGACACTTATGTAGTTCCTTGTAGTTCTGTGTTGTTCTATGTCATCTTGTGTAGCACCTTGGTCCTGGAGAAACGTTGTTTCGTTTCACTATGTACGTGTATATGGCTGAAATGACAATAAACTCCACTTGAACTTGAACTTGATTTAAGACATTTTGTGATGATAGCGACTAATTAAACTAATGTCTAATCCCCCAGGATTTGTCAATGAGTCAACTTCCTCACTATCGTAACTGCAGAAAGGCGACCCACTTCATATTTAATATCTCGCAATGCTGAATATGTACTACACCACTTGCTGTGTTATACTTCCATTCTTCCACAAACTGCTCGGACTCTCGTTTAATTTTACTGCTGCCATGTTACTGTCCTACTCAGCTGCTCTGAGGTCAGCTGAGAACCTATCATCACTGCTGGTCTTGGAACCCAAGTTGGTTTTAATTTTCCACATAGTATGCTACGTTATGCCACCACATTATCAGGAGATCACTATTTCCATATAAAGTTTGACAAATGGAGGTAGGCTACTTAGGAAACCTTAAATCTACCCAAAACCTTCCAAAACTACCGAGGTCCAGACGTAGATGTCCCCACAGATAGTTCCAGCCATGACTGGGAATACCAAAAGCAGCTTTCACGTCCACTTTAACAGGATGGAGTATGATTCGTTTAAAAAGAAGTACATGTGAAAACACTCTCAGTCATGAGTTTTTATGACATGGTGAAATTAGTCATATGGGACAGGAATGTGCAAGTCTGCCATTTTGTCACAGCTCATAGAAGCTAAACAGATGGTTTCAAGGATGCCACAGGAAACTAGCGAAGACAACAAAGATAAAATAATCATGTAAACAATCGGCGGCGGTGGAGAGAGTGAGTCAGTTGGTCTATTGCACAGGTAATCTCTTTATTATTCCCAATAGGTGTTGTAGATTTTCGTAGATAAGTATGATGTAAAGATTTTTGTTCATACTGTATAAAGTGGTGTTATAAAGTCTGTATGTACCATTGCAATACTCTTCCTGTCCACATGGTGGATACATGAGCTAGTGAACTATGTAATTATATGTAACATATAACATATATCATTGTGAAGTGCATGTTTTTTAAAGTTAAACACAGTGTAATTACCTTTTATAGACTCAAAACACCAACGTTACATGCCTGTAATCTTATGACTCTCCTGACAGACATTTCCTGCTCATTTGACTGTTGTGGCTGGTGACGCATTTCTATATCGCACTTTCTCTTTGCTTCCCTTTGCATTTGAGCTCCTCCCTCTCAGATGGAAAAACACGTCATTCATCATTATAGATATTAAATCAATAGTTACACAATGATAGTTTAGTGCTGTTTTTTTTTAATTCAAAGATTTACAATGCAAGTTCTGACACACTGTTCTGAATCGGTTCAGCCATATTGTAAATACTGAGACTGGTGCACTGATTCGATTGATCCTGATTCATCTTTAGGGTGATTCCATGATTGGGATATTTTGTAAGGAATAACACGACAGACCGCACGGTTCTAAGAAGATAATGCATGGCGAGTGGGTGTGATGGGGCGCAACGTGAAGCAGAGTGCCGTTACCACCCCAAAGTGTATTATTTTCATATAACCATGCAGTCTGGAGTGTGTTATTCATTGTTATTAATACCACAGTGAGAAAACAAATAGAATGTTTTATTACAATGTTAAACAGGGTTATGTTTTTAGTATAGGATTAGCAAAATGCACAAAATGTGGTAAATGAGCATTCATGCTAATGGCATGAGGACAGTAAATGAGGACAATAACGACATTCTGATAATTTATTTAAAATAATTTTCTTATAAATGAATTATTTTTTTCAATCTATGGGTCCCTGGAGGACTAGTGGTTAGGCCTCAGCGCTCTCACCGCCGCAGCTCGATTCCCAGCCAGTTAACCAACCCCAGCCACTCGTGTTGCACAAGTCAGTGCACTCCCAGTGCCAGTCCCAAGCCTGGATAAAGAAATTGGGAAGGGTTGCATCAGAAAGGGCATCCGGCTTAAAAACTGTGCCAAATCAAATATCAATAATCCACTGTGGCGACCCCTAACGGGAGCCGAAAGAACAAAGAACAAAGAACTTTCAATCTATAATGTCAGCAGTATGGTTGTATATTCAAGTGACATCTTCAGTCAGTATCACAATATCATTGAAAATAAAGACCAAAAAGAATTTTCAATTTTTTTTCTCCTCATGATCTACAGGAAAACTGGTTGAGTAAATATTGTGGGACACAAATAAAATGAACATCCTTCATAGCCTATAATGGATGACTCATGGAAAAGGATGATTCAAGCATGAGACGTTAAATTAATTCACATCATAATACAAAAATAATACAATTAGCATGTTCTGAAACATCAAAGTTCTCTTGGTTCACCTTCTTTGTGTTTCTCAGTCGTGTGTATTTTTTATTTTTTTTGCTATTAAGTAGTAATGATAACTTTTAGAAGATGTAGAACAGATAAAAATGAAAGACCATAAATAAATAATGATACAGAAGGTTTCAATTTAAATTCTGACACAGGTGAAAATCTCCTCACAAACATTTCAAAAACAGGAAATACGTCACAGGAAGTCATCAGAGTCTCCCAGCCTCCCAGCCCCCAGCCTATTTAGCACATCACCTCTGATGAGGAGCTGTTGTTGCAGCCGGCTGGGGTGTTGGCCAGGCGACCTCACCCTCAGCCTGAGCAGCGATACATGACTGAAATATAGCCTACAGCTCAGGTTATTGTCTGTGCTTGGGTTTCTGTGCATGGGTTTCCTCCGGATTCTCTGGTTTTCTCCCACTGTCCAAAAAAACATGCACATATATGGACTGGCTATACTAAATTGCATGAGGCATGAGGTCCCTTTCCAGAACCTTCAACCTGATTGTCCCTCAGTGGTGGAATGAACTTCTGATCTCAATCCGGACAAGAAAAGCTGTCACTATCTTCAAAAAAACAAACAAACAAACAAACAGCTAAAGACCCACCTCTTCCCTGAACATGTAACTAACCTCTAACTTGTCTGCACTTACCCTGGCTCTTACACCTCTACACTGCGCACTTTGCTCGTCAGTTAAAAATCTTGTATGGTAGCACTACTTGTATTAGTCTTAGCTTGATATATCGCTTTTCTTGTATTTCCTCATTTGTAAGTCGCTTTGGATAAAAGTATCTGCTAATTGAATAAATGTAAATGCAAATTGTACCTAGGTGTGAATATATGTGTGTGTGTGTGTGTGTGTGTATGTGTGTGTGTGTGTGTGTGTGTGTGTGTGTGTAAAATGGCATCCCATCTGGGGTGAATCCTCATGCCTTGAGCCAAGTGTTATCAGGATTGGCTACAGATCCACTCTGGCTGGGATAAGGCTAAATTACTGACAATGCATGAATGAATGACTGAATGAATGACTGAATGAATGACTGAATGAATGAATGAATGAATGAGACATATTTGTAAGTGTAATATGAGTGGAATATAAATGGCACCCCACTCAAGGCATCACCCTGAATTGTTGGTTTCATATGCTTGTGCTGTACAAGACCATTTTGAGCCTGATATTGGATACAGTTCTATAAACCTGTAAAACCATATTGTAGGTATTGTTGCAGTGTAATTTACTGTAGAACTGTCGAACACACTGAAATGTACAGAAAATTGAGAAAAACGTTATGATACACCTTTAGAAGTGCCAAATGTCAGCAAATCGATTGTGACTGCAAGTTTCTAAATTTGAAAAGAGAGCAGAAAAAAAAATATCTTGCAATTCTTGATTAATTTGCTTGTTTATCTTTACATTTCCATGTGTGTGTGTGTGTGTGTGTGTGTGTGTGTGTGTGTGTGTGTGTGTGTGTAAAATGGCATCCCATCTGGGGTGAATCCTCATGCCTTGAGCCAAGTGTTATCAGGATTGGCTACAGATCCACTCTGGCTGGGATAAGGCTAACTTCTTGATTAATTTGCTTGTTTATCTTTACATTTCCACATATGTGTGTGTGTGTGTGTGTGTGTGTGTGTGTGTGTGTGTGTGTGTGTGTACGCGCGCGCTGCAGCAGCTGTCTCTCTGTGTGATAGGAGCAGGAAGAGTCCTGGACCCTGCTGGGGCTTGAGCTCCCCTCCATCCTCTTGGAGATAATCCAAGCTGTTCCTGACTCACTGTTCTGGATTAAAGAAGGTTTCAGAAGCCTGAAAAGTAACAACTCTTTGTGATTAAATTATTTATTGAGCAATTTTACATGGACAAAACAGCTTTTATCGGAACAGCTGCATGTTATGTCAGTATTTTTTGTGACTTCTGTCTTCCCCATGACTTCTTCGGTAAACGTCATATTGTTCATTCTTTTCCGCTACAATAATGATCGACTGCAGCAGTGTATTAGTGTCCATATCAGCATGCAGTTGGAAGCCGACACACTTGAACATGTGCACTTGAAATTCATTATCATTCATTGAGAGAGCCAGTCATTATCATAGCTATAAAAGCAGTGGAAATATGTAATCATAGCTGACCTCTGATTTCCATCTCATGCTCGGCCCACGCATGCTCCCTCTATGGTGCACTGCATCAATCTCCTAAAAGTGCATTGTTCCATTTTGCCATTTGTTTCATATCAGCAAAAGATGAGAATCTTGTATCTGATATTTAATGATTATTTTTATGTGTTGTGAGTGGGAAGCTTAGTAATCTATTCTGATGTATTCATGCTGACAGTGAAGCTCAGGAAACTTTTGGCTACACAAGCAGGCTGGTGTTTGTGAGCTTCCTGAATGGGACAGTCAGACTGATGATGATGTAATGTTGAGATGGTACGGACTAGAACGGTCAGCAGTGCTGTTATGTGTTGTCTCAGTAAGAAAGAGCTTTTTTTGTTTTGTTTTTAAAGGGATATTCTGAACTGAAATGAGGATCCTGAAATATAGATCATTTTGTATATTCACTATCTTATATATATATTCACAATGACAAAAAGACACCTATCATTTTGTACTATTAGTCCTGCCATTCTCTAAATCGTACTTTTATGGTACATTTTTAATGCAAGCTGCTATTCAAAATGACAGTTTTTCACTTTAATTCTCTCTTAATATGTACTTTTTGGCACTTCTATACCATAGCACTGTTGAATGCTTGTACCTGAGTGGCCAGAAGGCCAAACTCCTTCTAATAAGTTATTGTTTCCATAATAAAAACAAGTTATCTTTTAATATAAACTTTCTCTAAGGAGATGTTTACTTAACATTTATGGAAGGAGTCTCCAGTGTGAGCCTGTAACAGTAGGAGGTTTTCCTCCACAGCAAAGTCTTCAGGATGGAAGACTCTGGTTTCTCAGTAACAAGACTTTTGTTACAAGCCAACTTTTATTATTTTAAATGTCTGCTCAATACTATAGACCCTTAACCACTGAGTTACTATTGCACTTCAATCAGGTGAAATTTCACTGGAAATGATTTCTAGTGCTCATTGGGCTGTAGTGTTGAGAGCCACCAAACTTTTTACATATATACTGATATAATGGTGTTTTATTGATTTGGACTTATCAGAATAAACATGGTTCGTCAGGGAGAATTGTAATGGCAAGACCCTTTGAACTGTGAAGAGAAACAAAAACACAAATAATTCAACCCTGGAACATACCATTCTCGGTTAGCCCCTATAGTGCTGTCCTCTTTTGTCTGGCTCATGACTTTAACAGACAGATGGGCCCTTTTGTCTTACGCTGGCATCCATCCAAATGCTGTCTGCACTGTTATTGGCTAATGGATGCTATGTGACAGGCCAGGCGTTCTGCAGTGCTTTAGATGTTAACGGTTATGACAAGCGGAGTCCAGCACACTCTGTACAGGTCTCAAAAGCACCCAATGTGCTGAAATCACTTGTGTCCCTGAGCATTGACTGTTTTTGATTATTATTTTTTACAGTGCTTGCAACATTTTCAATTTCTTGCCCACTGGAGAATATCACCACACATTGACTTTATATGGTCTGATGGTAATGGTTTGGAAACAAGCCACCCTGCACGAGTCCATTTATTTATACAGAATTTGCTGTCTTAACTTATGAATGATCTTTGGATCTTCTTGCTGTTATGAGCTGCTGTCTGCAGTCCCTCTCAAGCACCTCATAACCATGTTAAAGGTAGAAGGGAAGACTCTCCACTCGAACATGACACAAATCAATTTTAGACTCTTGTATTGGTTTTGCCACCTGATGCTCTTTTTAGTGAAAGCATAATTTTCTCTGTAATATTTCTTTCATGTTGCATACTAACTATATATATAACACAGAAAGAAAGAATAGCTTTACTGAGTACTGAGGTGTGCCGTGAATACCACTTGGTGATGAGTCTACATGCACTGCCATTCACTCTGGTATGGTATCACTATCTGGCACATCTTTTTATGTACCTTTAACCTGGAAATGTGAATATAATAAAGCTTTCAAAAATAATTTAAGGGGCATAATTGGACCTTAAGGATCGCTCTAAAAGCTCCACATGCACCTTCCCTGGTAAAAGACACATACTACACCCACCCTACCTTTATTCTATGAGTGTTCAATGATTCAATAAGTATTCAACACTTCAAATCCCAGATCTTTGGCTAGCTTTGACTATATGGTGTTCCATCTGGCACTGATTATTGTGAAGAGGAGAACATGTCTGAGAGAGAGAGAGAGAGAGAGAAAAGAGAGAGAGAGAGAGAGAGAGAGAGAGAGAGAGAGAGAGAGTGTGCTGATCTTCTTATCTCAAATAAAATTAGCCTGAATGTCTTGCAGTGATTTGCTCGATTCATAGAGAGGTTTAAAGTAAATAAAACTAAATAAACCTCAATGATAGCATATTGTTTCATATGTAAAATACTAGACCAGAGAAGAAGAGTTACGCCGAAACCGTACCGTGCACATTCCCATTCAAAATAGCAAATAGCATATCATCAGTGGTAGAAGCATACAAATCACACCTGCATCAGCTGACATCATTTATTTGATGTAATTCAATACAGCAGTGATTTGCAAATGACAGAGATTCAGGGCTCAGTGGGTGGAGTTGACTAGGGTTTTACTTTGTTTTGCAAATTTGGGGGAAAATTAGATTAAAATGTAAAAAGCTATGTGATTTTATACATATAATTCATATATATATAGATAGATAGATAGATAGATAGATAGATAGATAGATATAGATATATATATGCATGTTATCTACATTAGACTAGCTGTAGTGCAATACTTAAGAATAATTTCTACAACAGAAAAGACTGGGCTGATTAATTACCTCTGATGTAAGTGGAAATTGTGTATATATTTCACTTTTCTTTCAGCTATTTCTCATTGTGCTGACGCTCTGCAGAGAGGATGTGCCTTTTCAGTCTATGGAAAGCCAAACAGTTCATACTTGTCCAAAGTCGTTGTCCTTCTGAACAGACGGATTGATTTGGCATGTCAGATGTGCGTCAGTGATGTGCAATTCGTGCTGTTGCAATATAAACGGGGATTTCAGACAAAAAGGCATTATTGTAAAAATGTATACATGCTAGGAGTGAGGTGAGGGGGAGTGCAGCATGCCAGGATTTTATTGGTTAAATGCCCACAGATACATGACACATACATGATGATAAAATAAAATTCAGAAGTTATGTAGTAGTAGGCTAAAGCGGTTGCGTTTTGTAAGATTAAAATAAACAATGATTTTCCGTGTAAATGATTATTGTTGATGAATCATACACAATATGAGCAAGGACATGAACAAGGTAGATACGGATCAGTTTTGATTTCTGTCAGTGGAAGAAACACCACAGGAAAACAAAGTACTTCTGATGCAGAAGCAACACTCCATGGTCCTTTGTGTGTAAATTCTAGAGACTGTTATCTGCGAAAATCCCCAGAGATCAGCAGTTTCTGAAATACTCAAATCAGCCAGTCTGGCACCAGCAACCCTCAAGTGAAGCACTTTACCTGAGCCTACATGATTTTATTTATTGTGATGCTGCCTCATTATAGTTTGATTAGATATTTGAATGAATGTGCAACTATACCTACAGGGGTTACTAATGAATTGGTTGGTGAGTGTACAATACAGTAGGTGGTCAGTGGTCACAAAATGTATTTGAGACTCCCTGCCTGGATTTTTGGCCCAGTCCAGCCCATTCTGACCAATAACCTTATAATACTGAGCTTAATAAACGTTTTACAATTGAAAATGCATGTAAGTGTAAACTGTTGTAGATCAGGTGTAGATCTCATAAACATGTGTTTACATTTACATTTTTTTTATTTTGGAAAGATCTCCCGCTAGTAGTGGACAGTAAGGCCAACAATTTTTTTTTTTATCACAGTATAGTTTACAATTATGTATAGTATACAGTATTAGTATATATCATTGTATGATGTCCTTTCAAAATCACAAGGACCATGTTTATTGATCGATATTTTTGGCGTTCTTTGGTTCTCTGTTGGATAAATAAAACCAAACTGAACATCATAGTTATAATGTCCTTTGAAACCAATTTCTTGATAAAATATGCAGAAAAACTTTTAAGATACAACCAATGTTTTCTGTTTAGTCAACCACTCCTAAACTGGTTCATCGTTAATGGTTATAGAAAAAATATGGGTTTCATTATGAATTAAAATAAATATTAGGTCATGTATTGTGTTTGTCTTTGTCAGGAGATGGCAAGTTCTAATCCCAACAATGGCCCTGCCATCTGTAGGAGTCTAGAAAGCAAAACTGGCCATGCTTTCTGGGTGTGAAGGATGCATGCTCTCTCTTCTCTGTTAGTGTTACTGTTAGTACCCGTAGACACTCGAGTGCATACGTCTTCTCCCGTCTTTCACGAACACAGTGTAACAGTGGTGACTTCAGCATGAAAACAACAACAATAACAAGCTACTTAGATTTGTTGATGAAGTTGGCTGAGAGTGCGTCTGCCATTTTTTTCGAGCTGAGAAGCTTCAGAGAACATGATGTAATTTCCCGTAAGGGAACATAGTGAGCATTGATGTGCTCTGGTTTTTGCGGTGCATTGTGGGATGTTATAGGAAGCGAACGTTCCAGTGCACTGGAAGGATTTTGAGACTGAGACAGCCCTTACAATGGCCGACTCCCTGATCAGTGCCCTGACTGCTGAACTAGGGAGCTGACCCATAGTGAGACGCACCCATAGTGTTTCCAAGCTTGGTAACGTATTGCGCATGCGCACTGCGTGTGAGTAGCACATTTATTACCGCTTTATGAACCATTTGGCTTCCCATAATTAGTGAAGGCGCGGAGCGCTGTGCTGTGCCCTACTTTCTTAGTCGAGCGATGCTGCTGCGCTGGGAGGGTGAGTAGGATTCTCTCAGAATGCCCCGTGGAGGCAGTGGCTGGGGATGGATGCTGCCTCCGTGCTGCTGTTAGCCGGTTAGCGTCACCGCAGCGCGCGCGGACATTTCAAGCTTCCAGACAGGCGTCTGTGGAGGAGAGCGGAGGCGCACGCGCGCGCGCACACGGTCGAGCCCAGACCGCAAAAGCGCGACTTTTTAACCTGCCAGCGACGGTAAACCGTAAAACCTCCGCTTGGACCGGACAGAGAGGTGAGGGGGTCCACTGCCGGACGGAGCATGGACCCCCTGACCG
>CM074962.1:14360222-14374664 GCA_037577455.1 Pangasius macronema
GCCAATCTCTGTTTTTTTGTCTCTTGCTCCTTTTTCTTCTTTTGACATTTTGAAGCAGTTCTTACAACCTGGTTATGGGCCACCAGCGCGAAATGCGAATTCTTGGAATGTTTCCCCCGGTCTTAAGATTTTGTTAGGATTTTGTTAAGATTTTGTTTTCACACACACACACACCCACATATATATAATTATATATATATATATATATATATATATATATATATATATACCTCAAATCTTACTGATTGATATGACCTTTATACCTTTATGAGAAGCGCTGGTATGTAAGGCTTGTGCCTGTGCAAATTGCACTTGATCCTTCATACTCCAAATACCAACAACATGTACGTAGGCTATACCTGTGCTAGGAATTCAATAACTTACCTAAAACTCCCGGGAGCGTTGATTCTCTGTCACGTCCTTCAAATGCCATCTGTGTTTCATTGTTCTAATTACTGACATGACAGATTCGGGTGGGGCTAAAACCCCAGAGCTTTTCAGGTTATAATTATATTATACAAGATCTCCATGTAAATCTAATCCAGTCAGAATAGGGCTTTAGTTATTGAATGCATTATAGTGAAATCAATATTAGACTAATATGATTGTATTCTGTGCATTATAAAGTAGTAAATAAAGTTTATAAAGCAGTATCCTGTGTAATGAATGTAGGAGTTACTCTAGTGGTATATTAAATGTGCTGTTTATCAGGTTTTATATGCTACAGTATCACTGACTGTGTTCTCCCTAGCGTAGTGTGTTATCTCTGTCAGAACCTTGGAGTCTATAACTGATGTCTTGTTTCGACATACTGAAGGACATTCTGGTCCCACAGAACAATTTACAATCCTGAAGGACAGTTTTATCAATGAAAACTTTTAATGTGTTTGTACAGTAGGACTGATATTGTGCTCTGGTGTAGGCAGACTGCTGCAGAAATGATTTAAAGGGTGTGTTTGTGCAGATTGAATCGATATGGCTCATGGATTCCAGTCCATCAGAAGGATTGAAGACCTTACAGCATATTGACAAGCATACTGTACATCCACCTACACACTGCTCACATTCTCATTTACTACTGCAAGCTATAGTGTCTATCATTTTGGCCCTGGTTTGAGTTGCACACAGCAGTCCATCTGTCCAGAACAAGTCTAGAGGACGTGCTAATACATGCTGAAATACTGTCGCTCCCAGAGTCAGCTGGCTAATCCCTAAATTCCATTTGAGTGATTTTCAAGGCCTTTTTCCACAGCACAATTTAGCAGAATTGCTGGCATCATAAAACCGGAACTGTGCTTTTTTTTCCCTTTGGCCACAGTCCAGAAATAAAGTTTTTTTTTTTTATTGTACGGCTTTTGGTATATGCTTTAATTTGGTTCCAACCAGATCTAATGGTTCATGGTAAAGGGTAGTTGAGGAGCTTGTTTGGTGCTCACTGATTATGCATACATATGGGTTGGCATTGTTAAAACATTTCAGAAGACTGCTGTTTTAAAATAGATATTTCTTCACAGTTAAGAGCTGTTCATGTTAATATTTATTGCTTATTAATTACATGGTTGATTTTTACTGCATATATCCTCAGTTCCTGTCTGTAAATGCATGTTATACTCAAGAACAAAAATTTCGTTGTATAGTCTTCTGACCTTTATTTCGTTGTCCCGGTGTCTTGACAACAATTGGAGACACTGCATCAGACTTTTTTTTCAGGAATTAACAATCATGTAAACACATTATGAAATGTGATGACATCACTGAGCGCCGTAATGGTAGTGGGGTTGTTTGTACAGTCATCACCATTAAGGTTCCTGTTGGTAGAAAATGAACTAGACCTAAAACCCTAAGGTCCTTTGGCTATAATTTGGGCCAGTTCTTGTTTTACTACCAGAAGAGTAGCAGCTGAATACTAGCAGTGGTTTTACTGTTGGCTGAATTGTAAGACTATTGTAATAAACAGGCACTAACACAAGACAGACGGTGGTCACACCAGACTTTTCCCAAACAGCAAACACCTATTCTTGTCTATTCTTAGAGACCCCTTGCCTTTGAGTCCTCCTCCCCCTTTGTTAGCAGCTGTCATAGAGAGCAGCAGTCATCAGCCTGCCGTCTCCAGTGCTTGACCAGATCAGCCTTGCGTTCTTCCCACAGTTTTTTCCAAGCGCAAATCTTTACCTCTCCATTTTCAATTCAGATAAGATGCCAGATGCAAAAACCACAAGCAAACACTGTGCAGAAAGAAGACAACACCAGGACGGCTTTAAACACGCCACGCCTCTGATTACATCCCATGTACGTAGGAGAGCAGAGGAGGCTTTGAACTTATAAGACACAGAGAGACATTTTTCTTTTTTTTGCAGCCTTCAAACATGGCTGTTAACTCGATTTTTATGATTTTGCAATTAAAGCGGTCCTTTGGATGAACTCTCAGGAGTCAGAGGAGTATGAGTGGACTGTCCAGAACAGAAACCTGGAGGCATGGTGGCAAATACATCATTACGGAGTAGACTGCAGTCCTGTTTGTAGATTCTGACACCTTCGACACATTTCTTCTCTCTTGCCTGTCAAGCTAATGGGCAGTTTGACATGGATGAGTCTTTCCTGTGTTTGTGTGCAGCTGTAAAAAGGCATTGTTAGCTCAATCCCTCATAAACATTTCAACTACTGACTTCACTGAATGAATATATTGAAGACCTTATAACTCGTTTTGATCGATTTTAAGTATGAAGGAAAGCAATATGTCTAAAAGCAGACCACATTACTTGTTTAATGTTGTTCTCTTTTTTTTAGTTAAATAGCTACTGCACTTGAGAGCAAGTTGAAAGTTGGAGCAGCCAGTTTGGACAGGGGCTGATTAAGGTCTACACAGGCCCCTAGGCTCAGGCCCCCCCTCCTACCACAACCTAAAAACACACTTGAATCAAAGCCACATGTTTTACCATGTTCTAGTTTAAGGATGATAACTGTCCCACTTTGAATTTATGAATCATTTTCTTAGGCAAGTGAATTTACCAAAAGGCAATCAGGAAAGCTAGGTAACCACTTTCATTATGATCACAATATGCACACATTCATTCTTAATCTTATGCCTTATATGCTGAAAATGGTGCCGTTAATGTTTCTTGCCTTGTTAACGTTTGCAATCCTGGATATCACTGTCAGTGATTGTAAAAAATCTTTCTATCGTAAAACAGTTGTCAAATATTAAACTTTAGCGACTTTGCATACATCTTATCTCACACTCTTTCATCGTGAAAAACAAAGTGTCGGACAGCTTCTGTAAACAGTAAAGCCTGCCTTGGCCGTCTCCAACATTTTGACTGGCCATCTCAAACATTTTAACATTGACAAGCGCTGATAGACAGCCGAAGCAGACCACCCTAAAAATTTAACTCTTAAAAGTTTATAGTGGTGCATAATGGAGTGCAGCAGAGCAGCATCAAAAATATCAAAAACTGGGGGGGGGGACAATTTGGCCATATCTGATTATGTTTATGGTGGTTACAGCCCTGTATCTGTTGTTTGTAGGTTAACGAGGTTACGATTGAACCTGATGTAGGAAGGGGCGACGTTAACTCGTCATACGCGCAGCGCACTGGTCAATTGCTTGTTGTTTTAAAACCTCTGTCCAGTAACACTAGTAAATACTACTGTAGAATTAATGCTTATGGATTAATCGAGTACATGCGTGGGATTTGATAAGATGGTCTAAAAAAATATAAGTAAAACCGTTGAACTGAGGCCCTCGGATTACTGTGGTCCCCTAAGCTACAGCCTAGGTTAGCCTGTGCTTTAATCTGCCCATGAGTTTGGAGATACTGTTTGGAAGACCCACTTCCCTGCAACCGTTTCAAGGTTACTTACTCTCAACAGACATCATCCAACTCATGAGCTCATTATAAAACTAACAGGGTTACTAACTGGCTTTGGGTTACTGATCAGAAGGTCGGGGGTTCAAGCCCCAGCACTGTCAAGCTGCTGCTGCTGCTGTTGGGCCCTTGAGCAAGGCCCTTAACCACATCTCCTCCAGGGGTGCCGTATCATGGCTGACCCTGCGCTCTGATCCCAGCCCCCTAGCAAACTGGGATATGCGAAAACTGCATTTCATTGGCTCTGTACTCTTACTCTGCTCAATGACAGTAAAGTTGCATCTAATCTAATCTAATTTAAGCACCAATGAATAAGGAAAAGCAAAATTCCAGCCAGTTTCATGGAAAATTTCATAAAACATAATGTTAAACTGTGTTATGTTTATTCATTTCTGACTTTAAATAAAGGTAATGTTCTATTATTAGCGTATTGTAAAAAAAAAAAAAAAGTTGTGGCTTGTCTTAGACTTGAGTGACGCACAGTGACATTAGCTCGGGGACGGGGGACGGGGATTATTTCCTTTCCACACAAACACATCTTTGAGCTGGGACAATTTGCGTAGTCTAAGGTGTTATGGCTCTCTCGTGACTTGTAATCCAAAACCCCCACATATCAAAATGTCCAGTCCATGTGGTGGGAAGTTTATCTTCTGAATGCCATAAACTGTAAGTCATTCATTCATTGAGAGTGGATTATTTTTATTTTATATTTTATTTTTTAGTGCTTTCTCTTTATGAGTGAGTAAATATACTGTGAAGAGTATTTTATACCACTGTATTCAGTCAAATAAAGTTTGTACACAGGGGTATGCCAACAGGAAAAAAGGCTGCTGGAGATGATCTTTAAGTAGTCCTTAAAGCACTCTGAAGGGCTTCACTCTATATAACTGTACATAACAGAGAAATTCTTGCTTGAGTGATCACCCGAGCAGCGTTTCAGGATTTAGCATATACGTTTCCTTGTGGAGAGAATTTAAATATCCCCTAATTGTCATCTTCAGTTGGGAAGCTTCTCTGATTCCCTTACTATGAGCCAGCACGTGTGAGGAGACGTTACAGCCCCGAAGAATGGTCCTCCACAGCGCGCCGCAGCATGGGAAAGTGGGTTTAATAATTTATTACTTACAAGTGTTGTCTCTTATCAGTCCAAGTGTAATGAGGCCCCCGGTGCATATTGCCATCTCTCAAATCGACCACACTGCTCATGTTTGGCGCTGGTTTTCTGCTGTTTGCCTGCAGAAATGTGGAGCTCCTTCCTGTGGGCGCAGCGCCCAGTTTAGAGGCCACTCCACTCGGATTTGGTCGGCAATCTTATTTTTTTTAACGTTTGCCGCCTGAGGCTTTGCGGTGTTATTTTTGTACTGGCATGGAAATTCACACTTATCGTCTGTCATTGATACAAAATTCACATATAAACATGTACAACACTCATGTTATTCACTCTATTGAAGGAGGAGGTGTTAATCACTCTATCACACACACACACACACACACACACACACACACACACACACACACACACACACACGCCTTTTAAATTGTTTGTATTTTAAGACTCCGGGACACGCTGAACCATCTCCTTTTCACTATATGTGCTCACTACATAACACAATTCTGTGTTAGAATCGACGTAGTGCACTATGTGCTCATTAAAATAGCAGAAACAGCGACTGTTGGAAATGACATACTTACTTATAAAATAATAATTTTAGCGCATAATTTTAGTGTACAAAGTGCATAATATTAAAAATTATATTAAAAATATACAAATATTAAGCCATAACTGTCATCTATTTTTCTATACTGAGGAATGACTTATGTTAGACTGTTTCTGTATGTCTGAGTTTGTTTTTTTTGTTTGTTTTTGTGTGTGTGTGTGTGTGTGTGTGTGTGTGTGTGTTTGGGGGGGGGGGGGTAATATCTTGGACCAAATGTGCCTAAAAACTTAAAGCATTAAAAGGTATCATTTGTTTGTCAGGTTAAGGTTAGGGTTAGATTTAGGTGTAGGTATAACATTAGCTAGCTGCTTTAATGATTGTTAATAAATGATTAGCTTTGAAGACCTCTTTCGGCACTGGCATGTGGGTGTCTGTTCATTTTCTGCTTGCTGATGTAGGAAGGGCCGCTACAGCACCTCCTGATGACACACACATATAAGGCTGTTACGTAAATCGCTATAATCTGTCCTGAGGATGGAGAACAGAGCTACTTAGCGCCTTTAAAAAAACAGCACAACTCTGTCTCTTCCTTTCTTTTTCTTTTGTGAGGTACTCTGATGACACACATTAAAAGGATCGGTTCCTTCCTTATTAGGATTATGACTGTAAGAGGTTTTCGTCAGCCCTGCTTTAATCTCTGAGGTTTCTGCTCTTCTCCAGGCAATGATCCATCCATCGTGTGTCTTCCCTGCTGGGATTGCTGACTACCAGTAATGCTGTCCCAGTCTCACTCTCTCTACATATATCCATGTATACGTGTGTCTTTCTCACCCGGTGTCCTCTCTCTCCATCCGTTTGCCTAGGCAAATTCATCTTGGCTCTATTGCAGGAACTCAAATCCTGCACCTGGTGTTCTGGCAGAGGAGCACCTGCAGACAGCGGCCCCGCAGGAGGTGCAAGCGACTCAATCCCATCCATCTCTCACTCACTTCTTCCATTTCTCCCCTCTCCGCATGTGCCACTCATGTACCCTGCAGTTCTGGGACAGCAGCTCTGCTCCGCATCACTTAGCGCTTTAACAGTGCTGTGAAATGTCACAGGGGATGGAAACCACTTGTTTATGTTGTTGTTATTGTGCTTTGGCTATGCGGCGGCAGTGTCTGGCCTCGCATTATCCTCCCGCTCGATAAATGTGCTGCATTTTGAAAATGAGAGCCAGTTTTTTTTTTTTTTTCCTCAGCAGCAGATGGCCTCTGGATTGTGTTAAAGTGCTGTGTTCATCTAAGGCACACAGGGAAGGTGTCAGAGGCAAAATGGTGGCTGATTTTGTTGGATGTAATCCTGGATACCCACGCTTCTAATCTCAGTGCAAAATGAAAACTCAAAGAGAGAGGAAAGAGAGGAAGAAAGAAATAGAGAGAGATAATGCATTTGCTTGCTGACAGGAATATTAAGAAGCAAAACTCTTCTGAACCAGCACCCACTCACTTATTTTACATTTCTCTGCTCATATATGTCAATTGTAGGGTTGAAACCACTCTAAAAATAGCTGGAAGAATAGAAGTAGAAAAAATTTACACAGTATCTTATATTTAACATTCTGATACTCTTTGGTAGAGAATTGGTCTAAATATCTCTTTTCTCATGTTGAAATGAAGCCACTTTTGGTAAATATTCATTTTTAACTGTTGCTAATGTCACAGTTTCCTTTTCTGAGTTGCTGATAGTGCTCTTAAAACCTGACACTAATGCAGTTTTAGTAGTTCGAGTGTGGCTACAACAGCCACACTTTCCCTCGGCTTGCTCACTGTCAGCCTGCCTTTTCAGTTTCTCATTTATGTATCAAAAAGGTCACCAAAATGAAGGTCTTACTTTCAGGGCAGTAAGTAAATACCTAGTGAATTAAACACCTACTCGTTACCGCAGGGGCAATCAATCCTTTTACAGCCAATGTCTCCTTTAACTGTAAAATAAATTCCAGATTTCTTTAATGAACACAGTCCAATTACATATCAGTCCAATATAAGACAGACATTATTTGTAGGCCTGTTTCTGTGATATGTCATGGTTTCACTATTACTAATATATCAGTAAACACAAGATACTATTGTATCTTGTAATGTATTCATATCTATTATTCATCATAATATAGGGCAAACAGCTATATTTAATATTTTTTAAATAGTTTACCTAGTTACCCTAAAGCACTATAGGAAAACTATAGTGGAATAATGGTCATCATATACTAACCATAAAATACGAAAAAACCATAACACACACACACACACACACACACACACACACACACACACACACACACACACACACACACACTCAGCGGAACAGCATCCCACGCTCTTATTTCTGTATTTACTACTTTGCTGCTTTTGTATTCATAAAAAATTTACAGTTCTGTGCAAAAGTCTTAGGCATGAAGACATGTAAAGAAATGCTGTAGAGCAAAGATGCTTTCGAAAATAATGAAACGAAATGTTTCTACATTTAAAAAATACCATAAAGAGCACTAAACAGTAATAAATGAAACAAAGTCAATATTCGGTGTGACGATCCTTCGCTTTAAAAATAATAGCAGTCTCAGGTGCAGTGTGTGCAGGTTTATAAGTTAATGAGCTGTAAGTGTTACTNTTTTGTACTGAATCAATAATGCAGAAGTCATAAAATAAAAATCTATAGCAAAGTTTGATTTGTTATAGACTAAAAAAACAGGGTGCCTGAGACGTTTGCACAGTACTGTATAATTACAATATAAATAAAATATAAATATATAAATATATAATTTCTTGTCATCACTATACTCTCTACCTGCTGCTCCCCCAATAACTGCTATGTCCATATATGGTATAAGCTTATCCGCTGAATACTATGGCATATTATGTTATGTTTACATTCACAGCAATCTATTATATTGTTACTCTTTCTCACTACTGTTATATCTGACACTTTCACACTAGAACTGTGTACTGGTCTCTGACTGGGCCTGTTGTCCTGTCTTGTGCTGTTTACACACGTTTGCACACGTTTGCACGTGCACTTTATGGAGTAATGTGTAGTCTCTTGTAGTTCTGTGTTCTTACTTAGCATCATGGTCCTGGAGGAACGTTGTATCGTTTCACTCTGTACTGCACTAGCTGTATATGGTTGAAATGACAATAAAGCTGCTTTACTTGACACTTCAAGCCCTCAAAATTTAACCTAAACATGTTGCTTTGACCTGGTTGTAGTGGTGAACTGTGGAATTGTGGAGCAGGACGTCACATCTGCAGTATTGTCTGACTTTATTTTATTCTTTTCTCCACTCGTAAAGCCATCAGTCACTGCACAGACCTTCATACAAACCTCAGCCAGGTGTCCCGCTGAGCACACAAAGACACTCGGGCACACACACCCACACCCAGAACACAGTATACCTATTCATGAAAGCTTCTCTGTAGTAGATGGCATGACAGAGGGCCTGAGTTTTATTCATGCTTTGAATGTTGAAACCAGGCCGTGTTCTATTGAGGAGTAATTTATCTGATTGCTAGAAGAGCAGCAGGTAATCTGATCTGCCGAAAAGGAAGTGTGGCTTCATGCCTATTCATCCAGTTTTAAAGGTCTCAACCATGTTGTCACGTGTATACAGCGGTTTGGCAAGATCATTCTGTTTTGACAGTCTAGACGAAGTTGTGGAAGTGGCTTTCCCACTTTCACTAATGACAGCTCTGAAAGAAATATATGATTTCTGCCTCTGAGTTTGTGCAACAATTGAAAAGCCTCCTAGTTGAGTAGTGACACTGGAGAGCTCAGTAGCGATGAGCCTTCTGTAGAAAGGAGTAATCTCACTGAGCACACAGCTTCTGTGTGTGTTTCCACTGGTACACATCATCCCACTGTCATTCTCTCTCAGAACTAATTATAGCACATCCCGCTGTGGTCTGTGGTCTCGGAGTTCGAGCAAGCGTGCCCGTGTGTGTGTGTGTGTGTGTGCATGTTATTTGTGTGTGATCATGGGCTTAGCTTGCTCGACTGATAGCACAGGGTTATGGTAGCCTCATTTAACAAATGATTAATTCAATTAGGCAGCTAGGACCTCAGGTGGAAAAGCTGTATCTGGAGAGAGTCACGTCACTCCCAGAGGGCCAGAGAAGGCATCAGGAGCAAAATAAACGGAAGCTCCTCGGTGCAGGGATCTTATCCATACTGTCAGTCTATTCACAGCCCTGTCAGCATTTAGGCAAGCTCAAATAGCGAACATTATAACAACATATCAGTATTGCAAAAAAATCTGTATTGTTTTTCAGTTATTCCAGGCATCATCAGTACTTTTATAACAGCAACTGACTGCATTGTTACTTACAGTAACCCCTTGTTAAATACTTTTTTTGTAAATGTTGAATAAAAAAAATCTTTGAACTTACAGTTTTTCATAAAGTAGCTGTGGGTTTCTGCTAGGTTCTCTGTCCTGTTACCTTCCAATCACATAGAGGTAAATGGATTACTGACAATAATTTCCTTCAAGGTTGAATAAGCGCGTGAGAGCGTGCGGTGACGTTAGACGTGTATTGGCAGCCCATCCAGGATTTATTCCTGGTTTCTGTTGCTCCCGAGTGCGGTCACAAGGGCCCTATCCGAGACCTAAGTAGCACTCGGACTGGTCTTATTTTGCATATGACTTCTAATTAGTTTTTTATTTTAAGAAGCTACTTAATATTTTAACATGGTATGATGTGATTTTAATAGTTATGTCCCCTCTGCTTGACTGAAGAATGATAATGCGTTCTTCAGTGAATCTTTTCTCCATAAACTGGCCCATTGTCTAATTCCTTCTGATCATAAGAGTAAATCGGGGGGTGTTGATCAGAAATTGATCATAATCTGATCTCCTCTTCAGCTCAGTATGAATATTAAGTTTTTATATTCTGCCTTCTGGTCACTACTAAACCTCAGACTGCCTGAGGTGTCATCTAATAAAGGAGAGACTTGCACAGCAGAATAGAAAGAAATCTTCAAATAATTAAGCATCTTGGAGCATTATTCATCAAACTGTAACGCTCTCATCAGCTCTAAAATATGAATGATGACTGTCTCAGGGACACACCTGGACACAAAAGAGATTAAACGACTGCTTGTAGATTTAAAATTTGCATTCACTTTTTAATTACTTAGAGATTTTTAGACATTGAGTAATTCAGAATACTAATAAGCCTTTAATTTTATACTGTCACAAACAGAACGAATATTAACAGTACAGCTAGACTATGCATTGGTATATAAAGTATACAGCTATATGAAGCAGATATATCGTATGTCTATTATAAAGTTTAAAGTTTAATGGAATCCACATAAAGATCTCCGTAATCTTCACACAGGAATAATTCAAACGGTTATCTGTCTTCCTGTTCACTATATATGATCACAACATGGTGTAGCATAATGGCGTGTTAGTGCATTCATCATGAACATTTGAATGAATTTCATACTACTAGTCCTAGTATAAAAATTCTACCAGACTGAGCTCGTATCATATGCAGTTTAGGGCTTTATATCTATTGGAGATGATTCTGCTGGACTTTGTCCTTCTGTATTAACCCATTAAACTCCCCAGACCTGTTGATTGGTTCACACTTACAGTCCTCCATATCCTATTTCTCTGTACTGAAATTAAGTATTATTAATGACTTATCATACGAAATCCAACTTATAGACTTATTAGTCGATCCTCAAGTTCACGAATATTGGAAAAGGAAGTGCTTATAAGGATGTGGAGAAAGACTGAATGCGGATATACAACTCGGTCAGGGGTTTGAGCTTTATTTAGCACCGAAAGCAGCAAGCAGTTCGTCTGATGTCTGTGAGTGTTAGAGTCAAGCTTGTGGCTTTGCAGGTTAGCAGAGCAGCGTCAGAAATGGCTCTTCACTGTGGATCATCCAAGGTCTGAGCTACACTCCGCTCCTGTCTTGGTGGCGCAACTATTTTGAGCAGATGGAGAGGTCAGATACGGGAGAGATGTGTGCTTCCGATGCCTCCCACGCACACAGCACCCAGCAAGGTTAATTATGGAGGTGTCAGCAGTCAGAAAATGGGAGGATAGAGGAAAGAGAGATAGATATAGCGAGAGAGATAGAGAGAGAGAGAGGAGGTTGAGCTACAGGCAGCTTCCTACGTAAACTGCAAATGATGCTCCTAATCTCCCACTCTCTTTCTCTCTCACTTTCACACACACACACACACACAAACACACACGCAAAAGCACAGGCCGTCAAAGATAGATGTAATTTTACACTCCGTTCCCACACTCTCCCACTCGCTTGACATTGCGCTCACTGATACACAGTGGCACCACAGCAAACACACACACATACATACACACACACAGGATTCTGCCACATGCAGAGCGAGATGTTATCACATTTCTGTACATGCACAGCAACACACACTTCAATCAGATATCTCGGCCCATAGATTTTAATATTATCACATTATCTAATATGTATATGTTAATGAGACAACTGTGTTTGTGTGTGTGTGTGTGTGTGTGTGTGTGTGTGTGTGTGTTTGCACACTGTATTTTGTTATGTCTACGTTCTGAAGGACCGACCTGCAAAATGACTGCTGGCTTCCGGTGAATTTTTTTGTCATCATTATCTCTCTCTCTCTCTCTCTCTCTCTCTCTCTCTCTCTCTCTCTTTCTCTCTCTCTCTCTCTCTCTCTCTCTGTCTCTCTCTTTCTTTCTATCTTTCGTTCCATGTACACATATGTGTGTGTGTGTGTGAATATATATATATATACACACACACACACACACACACACATAGTATAACGTGATAAATGCATGGCTGAGGCGAATCCACAAGGGTTCCTTTCATACCTGCAACTTCTCAAGGACTCAGGTGTGGGAATATTTTGCCTACATTGTAGAGTGATTCGTTATTTTTCATCTTTTAATGGGTTACGAACGCAAATATTATTACTCTTAGCAAAATGTCTTCAATTTGCCACAAATGGAAACAGGCATGCTTGAAGGCTGATGTTAGTATATGATCAGAAAGACAATGAAGGAAAAGCATGAAGAACACACTCAGTATAGAGATAATTATAGAACTTGCAAATTCAAAACATTTTGTGTATTATATCCAACATTTATTTTATTTTTTGGTCAATAGTTCAAATCTCCAGAACATATAGCATTTCCACCAGACTTTCCAACAGTGATCTGTGCTTTGGCCAGTGATCTGTGCTTTGGAACGGTTTATGCCTCATGGCTCAGTTTAACAGCTCATATCTACAGAAATATCTCGCCAACAATTCAGAACACACAGCATGTTTAGTTCCCTTTATGCAGTTGGATTTATTCAGATTACAATCGCTTTCTTCTGCAATCAGATTGCGCTAGAATTTGATTAGAGTCGCACAGAGACCAGCTCGCTCAGAGCGGTTATTTTGGTCCACACCCACGTGCGATCACCGTGTTCTCACCTGCCTAACGAACTGCACCTAGAGTGAAAACAACAACAAATATCCTGTAGGTTTTGCCCTTAAATAGTTATTTAACAGTATTCAACAGTTTTTTAATTATTCAAAATAAAGCCACAGTTTTTTAATTATTCAAAATAAAGCCAATCTAGTGTGGACATTAATATTATTAAATTAATATTCAAGTAATTAACATACTTTAATGAATAATGTTAAGTTGTATTTTTAATCAGTGCAATAAACAGATAATGATCGCTCAGACTTGATAACTGGTAAAGCATCATTTTTGCCATAGTATCATATTTGTATCAGACATTGTTGAAGTTGGTATTGGTAATGAAGTCAAAAATCATGACAAATTTACCTTTATGTGATGCCACTCCATCACAGGGCACCTTGCACGATCACATTCACGCTTAGGAGCAATCTTTAGTAGCCCGTTCACCTACCGGCATGTGTTTGGAAACTCACCTGAGGAAACTCACACTAACCTGAGCTCAGGATTTGGACCTGTACAGTGGCAACACTAGCCACTGTGCCACCATGCCATCAAGCAAATGCACAATACACATATAATCCTTTATATGTAATATAATCAATGCAGCACTCTCCACACTTTGGATATGGCTGCATGATTTACAGCAGTGTGTGTCAGGCAAGTTGGGAGGCAACAGTGAGCGAATCAGTATGAATTGTGTCTGTATATTATCCAATATGATTACATTTACAGCATTTAGCAGACACCCTGTGTGGCTCTTTTTTTAAAAAAAAACCTAATATTACATTATAATTTAGGTCTGTCTATTTATCCTGTTCTCTTTTTTTTCTTCTGCCATAATTCTTTGTTTTGTTAGTCACAGTGAAGAAGATGTGGCCTGTGTACCGATCAGTCTAAAAGAAGAAGACGTCCCAGTGAAGGGGGCATGACCTCTAAACCCACCATTTAAACATGTCAGTCTCAGTGAAGGGGGCATGGCCTCTAAACCCCTCATTCCCAGTAAAAGAGGTGTGGCCTTTAAACCTGAAAGTCCCAGTAAAGGAGCTGTGGTCTCTAAACCCATCAGTTCCAGTGAAGGAGGTGTGGCCTCTGTGCTTATCAGTTCCTATAAAGGACATGGGGCCTTTGTGTTTATCAGTCCCAGTGAAGGAGGCATGACCTTTGTGCTTATCAATCCCAGTGAAGGAGGCATTGCTTCTGTGCTTATCAGTCCTAATGATGGATGTGTGGCCTTTGTGGTTGCTAGACCCACTGAAAGAGGTGTGGTGATTGTGCTTGCTAGTCCCAGTGATGGAGGCGTGGTGATTGTGCTTGCTAGTCCCAGTGATGGAGGCGTGGTGATTGTGCTTGCTAGTCCCAGTGAAGGAGGCGTGGTGATTGTGCTTGCTAGTCCCAGTGATGGAGGCGTGGTGATTGTGCTTGCTAGTCCCAGTGATGGAGGCGTGGT
>CM074962.1:14374710-14394205 GCA_037577455.1 Pangasius macronema
GGAGGCGTGGTGATTGTGCTTGCTAGTCCCAGTGAAGGAGGCGTGGTGATTGTGCTTGCTAGTCCCAGTGAAGGAGGCGTGGTGATTGTGCTTGCTAGTCCCAGTGAAGGAGGCGTGGTGATTGTGCTTGTCAGTTTAAAGAAAGAAGCCACTTAATGCAATAACGAATCACAATCTCGTCACATTGCACCAAACTGTATCACACTGTATAACTCTAAATGATGTCATTGATGTCAAATCATGATGTACATCATATCATCATCATCATCATCATCATCATATTATTATTATTATTATTATTATTATTATTATTATTCACACCTAATATTCACACTGCCTTCATAGCACCTGAACAATAAAGCAGTTAAGGAAGTGGTTTGGTTTTGGTTGTAACTCCACAAGGAGTAGCAGCCAAGCACTGACAATCATGAGATGGATAGAACAGAGATAGAGCCAGGAAGCAATTAAAAGCATGCGAATGATGGTTGCAGAGCCAGAAACACCCACAGCCCCTGCCCATTTGAGCTGAGGAATGTAGGACAGTGGGAGCGCAGGGTAGCCGGAGAGACCTATCTCTCACTGAAGGACGGAGCACCTGTAAGCCACAGCATGCGGTCTGCTGAGAAATGAAGAAACAACTGTGCTTGACCTAAGAAAATTAGGACAGAGAGAGTGAAAAACATGGAGAGTGAGCTGTGGAAAAAGACACCAGAGGGTGAAAGGCTACGGACGTGAGACGTTCCTGAGGGAGATGGAGATAAATAGACGTCTCTCATCTTGTCAAATTTTTAATCATTATCCTCCACACAACACCTAACATCCATCCCTCCATACTCATCGCTCCATGTCTGTATATGTGTGGGTATCTTTTTGCCGTGTCTCTGTGTGACCTATGATTGTGTATTAAATGAGGTTAAATATTGTTACCTTTTTCTTAAGTAATAGGCAGGAAATGATTGACAGATAGATGGCTGTCACATTGCTCAGTCTCAGTTTCCTCTAGCTCTAGTGTTAAATCAAAAATCCTGATGGATTGGGTACATATTTCACTCTTAAGTATATAATAGGCACGTGGCAATCTTTTATTTCTTTTGTAACATGCTATAACAACAGCTTCAGCCTTTAGCAGTTTAAGATATTGTGAGTATAAGGCACTAAAAATCATTACATGTGTACTACAAGACTACAAGACCAAGACTACTAAATAACAAGAATTTTAGGGGTCTGTGCACAAAAGGTGCTGGAACTCTGTTGTTTTTGCTTTAGTTTTTCTTATTCTTATTTGATATCCCCTACAAGAGAAGTGCACAGACCAGACTGTAAGTTGTAGAATGAAATTTGGTCAATAGGTATTACTTCCTTCCATTGTTCAGGCATGTGAGTTGGACCCATTCGAGCTAATAGTTGCGCTATAGCTTTTTTAGGCCGTATCTTGATAACCCTGAGGCCTAGAGACAGAATACTTTTCTGTCTGATTCCATGATTAATCCCAAACTAATTTGCAATTTGGACCATTAAGCTCTGCCCACTTAGATTTTGAGCTAATTTGCATAATACTGTTGCTATCCTAGGATTTTTGCTGTATCTTCTGGAAACTGGTGTAAAGCTACTCGGTAGAATGTACAGCTCAATAGTTATCAAAACCAGGTTGGGGTGGAGTTAAGTTCAAATAGTTGTTTCTCAGGAAACTTTAGTCGAATGTTTATCTGTGGTCTCTTTATTGTTCTGTGTAACTTGGGAAGAACTGGCCACCACAGCTGATATTTGTGAAAGGTTTATTATAATTACTAACCTGCTAAATGACAGTGTATCTGATGATTGACAACTATGTCATCCTTAACACTCACAGGTTATCAGGAGGTGAAATTTAATAATTACTTCAACATCTTTCTTCATTTAGTGACTGGTTTGATTTTTGGCATCACTAACTCATATTCCTAGACTATCTGATACAAAAATATCTCATGATTCCCATTGGCAGACACAGGGGGATGGCCTCTCCCGCTGAGATATGGAGCCGCATATGTTCTTTCTCCTGAGCTGTATTTTAGGGGAGACATAGTGTACTGTAAAGAATATGAACATTCTGTTATATTCGATTGAAAAAGGAGACAGAGGGAACAAGTTGAAAAAAAAACAAAACAAAACATACACACTGAAAGTAAAGTGGCTGAGGCTGTAATTCTTGTAAAATCGAGACCTAGCGAAGAACGCTGTAAACAAAGGAGTATAAATATCCTGAAACTGGAAATTGGAAGCAGGTGACCCTAATGCCCAGAGAATGTGAACAACGAATTGAAATGTGCAACGAATGGCCATGTACGGAAAACAGGTCGCCAAAAAAGCTCAAGAATGTTTGGGTGGACACACTGTGGATTTGTAGGTAGTCCTGGGTTGTGGTTTCTGACGTAAGGAATATCCTATACATGAAGTGATCAGGTATGAAAGATCCATGAAAGAAATATATTTTTACTTTGCAAAGTATTGATGTTACTGTTTAAGGTTGCAGGAAATAATTTGACCACTGGGTTAAAATGTAATCTTTGTGATTAAACAGAGGATAGATAATAAAAGGTGAGCATAATGACAAGTGTTTGCTGGTCAAATCTGACCTTTGAACCTCAGGCTCTTAGTAAATACAGAGGGATGGAGGTTCACACACACACACACACACACACACACACACACACACACACACACACACACACACACACAGATACAGGGCAGGATTCAAACACAGTCCATCACAACATGGAAAATACGCCTAACATACCAGTGAAGGTGTAATAAAGCCAGTGGAAAATACAGTACGAATGGAAAAACAATTTACACATATTAAAAGTTTCTTACTCATTTGTTGGTAGTGCGTTTCTAATTTATATGTCCATATTTAGAGGAGAAACAGATAGGACATGTAAACACTCCCACTTTGACATTCATGAGGAGATGAAGGAGGAGAGGAAGGATTGAGGAAAGGAGGAGGGGAGAGCTAGGTGAGTGAATATGTGGCACTGTGTAGTCTGGCTATAAATATCTGTGTGTGGTGTTTTGGGAGGTGGGGGAAAAGCCCAAGCTTCCTGTCTGCACACACCAGACCATCAGGAAGGGAGCATGCGTGCGTACACACACACACACACACACACACACACACACACACACAAATCCAAACCCTTATATGTCGATTCTCTATATCTGGATTCCCACTATAAAGACTCTTGACTTTTAAGACAGATCCAGCCAATGAATTTGCTATAATAACACCATCTGTATTCTTCCAAAGCTTGAAAAAAAAAACTGCACGATGGAAAAACAATAGACAGTCGCGTTAGATAACTGGACTACCATAAGGGGGTTCTGTATCATATACATCCACAGACCGTATATACAGATTATGGCATATATTATGGCAACAAAATTGTCACGATTATCTTTTTGTTCTATTACATTTGCAGTATAAGTTTTTATTTAGTTTAATTGCAATCATCCTGCACGAGTCCCAGTAAAATAGTATGTAAGGGTAAACAGGCAAGATGGTATTATTATTATTATTATTATTATTATTATTATTATTATTATTATTATGAAAAAATCTATAGAAGAAATATTTATAGAAGCACGCACTATCAGTTTTAAAGTATTGATTTATAGCAGACATCAGCTGTACATACTGTCCGTTTAGAGCAGTTGTCAAAGACACAATTTCTGCCTGGTCTGAAGTGGCATTTCCGAGAGCTCTGAGAGTATATATTCTCTTGTTTGGTTACAGTGAGTCGTACTGAACCATATTCATTTTTCATCATACATCATACCACAGCTTCTTTACTGTAGCAGTAAAGAAGAAATCACATGATCTTATCTTCGCTAAGAACATGCAAGCACATGTCTCTGCACTTGTTTTATATTCTGTCTCTATTTAAAGTCCATGAAGATTCATTAAAACCCTACACATCTCTATCTATCTATCTATCTATCTATCTATCTATCTATCTATCTATCTATCTATCTATCTATCTATCTATCTATCTGAGGGATATTATTATTTGGGATATTTGGAAATCTGTCACTGTGTGTGTCCTCTGGTGGGCGGATTGGTTATGCTTAATTGCCCAAAGGTGTGACTGAATGTGTGTGTGTGTGTGTGCATGTTGCCCTGAGATTGCGTGGATTCTCCCACCTTGAGCCCAGAGTTCCTGGAATAGATTCTGGATCCACCGTGACCAGAATAAAGCATTTACCGAAGATGAAAGAATGAGCGAAAGAATGAATGTGGAAAATGCTTCTGTGCAGCATTGCATACACTTTAAAAATGGTGAAACATTACTAAATGCACCTGGCAAGCATTAAACTCAGTATGCAACAGAAAGCTTAAATACGATGCCTGAAACCCAGCAGAGAGGCTGAAAGGCATCTGCTTTCTTTTTCCCTGGGCTTTCTGATTATCCTGCTCCATCACTGTGTTAGGAGAGGCCTGCATTCACTGAACTTCATTAAGCTGGAATAATGGCATGCAGTGAAGATGTGATTACCATTTTTAGTTGCTTAGGAAGCTGCTTGTCACTTTAATACAGATGCTATCTGAAGCTCAGAGAGTGGAAGTGTTAGGAATGGCATCCATTTTGATAGGATGATATGGATTTTTAGAGTGTGGAGCATCTTCTGTCCCTTCCTTTCCACACACACACACACACACACACACACACACACACACACACACACACACACACACGCAAGCAACTTGGGTTTTAAAAACTGAAAGGGCTGAATGATTTTTGACTACTGACATTAAGGACATGCTGTGGAATGAATGGCAAAAGCCTAGTGAAGATTAGCTGAATTTGTGTTTTTTTCTTTGTGTGTGTGTGTGTGTGTGTGTGTGTGTGTGTGTATGTGTGTGTGTGTGTGTGTTGTGTGTGTGTGTGTGTGTGTGTGTGTGTGTGTTGCTTGTTCAGTTGCTCTGCTTGACGCCCTCACACTTTCGGCATAAGAAAAACGTTAGACTCAAAAAACGACTGAGACCTGCTAGTTTTTCAAAGTGGAAAATGTAGAAAGTAGAAATGTCCCCACAAGGTCAAAACACAAACCCCTTTTCTCCATCTTTCCTCTATGACCTGGTGACAAGTTTGCTGATATATGCGTGTGTGTGCAAGTTCCGGCTGTGTGTGTTTTTCCTGTCATTGTGAGTGGGTGGGTATCAGATTGCAATGACACCGTCCAGGGGCAAAGGAGAGAGAAATATGTCGCTTTCTGGTACAGGCAGAAATCCCATATACACTCAGCCAGTCTACACACACAAAGCATAACCCTGACCTGTGCAAACACAACTCCAACCCATTGAACACACACACACACACACACACACACGCACACACACACACACACACACACACACACACACGTGCACACACACGCTGCATATTCAGCAAGGCCAGGCTGTGCTCTGATCTCTTGTCTGGACATGATGAATTCTTACAAATGTAAGACATCAATACTGGAAGCAAGGCTGTACACAATTTCTGCCTGGTCTGAACCGGCATTTCTGAGAGCTCTGAGAGCATATATTCTCTTGTTTAGTTACGGTGAGTCGTACTGAACCATATTCATTTTTGCACCATACATCATACATCATACCACAGCTTCTTTACTGTAGCAGTAAAGAAGAAATCACATGACCTTATCTTCGCTAAGAACATGCAAGCACATGTCTCTGCACTTGTTTTATATTCTGTCTCTATTTAAGTCCATGAGGATTCATTAAAACCCTACACACAGACTTTCTATATGCTGTGAAATCATTACATATAATGATGTCATGACTGTGTCATGAAAGTGTTTTTCTACAAGATGATTCTTATGAGTAATCAGAATTAACACATATGCAGTTTATTCACTGTCTCATCACCTTATGACAGTTTTAATGAACTATGTTGTAAATACAGCCTAACATCAGCAACATCTGTCTCCACCCCTCATGTTTCATGGACACTGATGTACTTTTAGGGTGTTAGTTTTCTTTATACAGTTAAGCATGCAATGTGGATTGGACGTGTGTATGCTTTACACCTTTTTATGGGATGGGAATTATAGGTAATAGTGCTCCGGTGAGAAATCGTTGGCTAGTATTGCACTACAGGCTGTTTCAGTATTTTTTGCACGTCCAAATTTAGCTCAAGGTCCTTGAGTATGACACCTAGAGTATGAGAATTTAAATACTGAAAAAAAAACTAATAATGTAGTCAGAGGAAGAAGAAACTTTTGTTAATTAATTAATTTATTTATTTCAAATTTGTTTGTTCACAAGTACAAGCTACATACATTAAATACAAATGTATCACTTTTATAAAGTCAAGTATTGCAAAACTGTAAAACCCAGAAAACCAGGAATTTTTAATAAATGTTAACTGCTCTGGATTAACATCCTGTCTGTGTCAGGCCTCACAATGTGAGAACGCCGCTGCACAGTATAGGCTAAAGAGCATTTTACAAGTATATTGCAAAGTGTGACTCCATTCTTTTGACCAAAATGACTTGTTTTGTTTGGATCAGGCCACTAATCAACACACCCACAGAAAACCCCTGGGAGGTCAGAATGCCGTACTCAATAATAAGTTGCTTATTTGTATATTATGTAGTGTTAGTTTTCCAAAGGCTACTATCGCAATAATGATTAAAAAAATATCAGAGTACGTTTTTCAGAATAAACTTATTGCAATTGTATTTCTGATCCTGTCTGTGCATTATAATCATCTCAGTATTTTAAATCAAGACACTGAGCCCTGAAAACTTGAGTTATTTTGTATTTGCCACAGCACAGCATGCATTACCCTTGTCTCACACTAAAATATTCTTACTCACTCATATATTCACTCACTCACAATAATCCTCTACAAGCGTCTCGATGGATCTGGAGTCTATCCTGGGAACGCTGTGTGTGAGGTGGGAATACACCCTGGCCAGAATGCCAGTCCATGTCAGGGCTCTATGAACACACACATTCACATCCCCCTCCTGGCATATTTTTGGGAGGTGGGACGAAACCAGAGAACCCAGAGGAAACCCACATGGACACAGGGAGTACATATGAAACTCCACACAAACAGTGACCTGAGCTCAGGATTGAATCAGGGACCCCGAAGCTGTGAGGTGGCAACGCTACAATGCAGCAGGTTGCAAAATTTCACTTGAAATATTTTTAAAAGTATTTTTAAAGTATTACAAAGCACTGGGAAAAGATTTCCTCAACAGGGTTCCTCAAGGGTTCTTTGGATAGCTTGCTGTTCTACTTGGAACCCTCTCTGAAAGAGAAACTCTAGGTTCTCACATGGAAGAATTCTAGGTTTTAGGTTTAATCTTGAGTTTTAGTTTTTTTTTTCTTCCTCACAGTGTTTTCAGTGTCTTGGGAAATAAAAGGCATATATAACCTTTTCGGCTGGTGCATTTCGGGAAACTAATTGCAGTGCCCAATCCTGATTACAGCACTGAGGACTGCATTTGAACAGCATGTCAAAGTATGGGTTTGATCACAGCTTTTAAGCAAAGCACTTATCCCCATACTGCTCCGGAGTAGCCAGCGGGTGGTTAATGTAAGTGACTTTGACCAACAGCTTCAGCTAAAAGTCTGCATGTAACTGTATGAAACTGTACTGTAGCACAGTGTACCCACGCTCGAGTGTATGCCCATCACTTCCTCCACACAATGACTCAGGTTCAGCTTAGTGAGAAACACTGGCTTACGCTGCACTCTTATTTTCTTAGGCTAGCATTGACACAGTAAAGTTTATAGACTGGAGCTGAAGTAAATGCCAGCATGCTTTTAGAAAGGTGACTGTGAGATCTCTGAGACAGCTGCTACAATGCTGATGTCAGCAGCACATCTTTCCCAGACAGCTTGTGTGGGAGTGATTTCAATAATGCACTTCACTTCAGCACTGAAGTTCCTGCAACTTTTTCTTTCCTTGCATGTGCACTTTTTCACTTTTCCAACCCTTTCACTTTGTCGGCCACGTCGAGGGGCACAGCCCAAGCTTGTAAATATACTTTACAGCATTTTCATCATCAGTAACTGATATAAGGCTCACTTACACTTCTAACTGAATAGGATTTTGGCACCTTCGGAGCGTGGCAGATCAAAAAAGGCACTCTCGAGAACTGAAGCATTCAAACTGCCCGTTCTCATTCACTGTGACTGGCCGATAGAGACGTGTGAATGCGGGAGCTCTGAAAGCATGTCTCGCACCCTCTCCTCAAGCACACAGTGTTGGTTGTAAGCAAATCTATTAGCTTAAAGTGACCCTGAATAAAACTGAATTCGTGTTTCAAATCTTTTTTTTTTTTTACCTGTCATTTCATATTATAGACACCAAGTACAATAGAGTATCTGAAAACACACACACACACACACACACACACACACACACACACACACACACACACACACAAACCCTCTGGACATATCCTATTTTTAATTTTATAGTTCATCACTTCTTTCTAGGTACAACTACTATTTAGCATCCAGTTAAACGCCCTCTAGAACCCGCCCCCAGAGGCAGGTCTTGCGCTACGGTAGTAGCTTCTTAGCAGCAAACTGGGCTTGGCAGTGCTTTTGACTGTATATTTTTCTGCGCTTGATTGGAGTTCATTTGTTTCGAAGTGGATGGATTTTGTGGGTGGATCACAGTTACGTGTCAGACACTTTTCAACTTCATTGCTCTTCAATCCTGAATGTGTCACTATCTCAGACTGAGCAAGAACACGATTCCATCTTTATCCACTGACCTAAGTAAAAGGCTCTCGTTAATCTCTTTGCCGTTCTCCATGTTTAGCTAGCTCGCACAGCTACTGTCAGGTTTGTGTAGAACAGGCGATGGTGTGGTGTGGTGTATCTTGAGTGCTACTGGTTGTTGTGTATAGGATCAAATCACAGCTAAGAAGCTATTTATTGGGGACATAACTGCATTGCCCATAGCGAGGTGGAAGCGTTGTAAAGCAAGCAGCTACTAAATAGAGATAAATACTATATTTATGAACTGATGGATAAATGTAGAAGAAAAGAAAATGACGTCTTTATCTCTGCTAATCAGAAATTAAAATAGTTTACCAAGTTGTTTGCTTTTCTCTTTCAAATCAACGCAGTGGAGCTGTTTGTACAGATTTATACAGCTTAGGCTACCGTTTAAAATTAGCTTGGCCATTCAAGTTTAATCCATAATTGGGCAATGATTCAGGTTTAATGAAGGTCTGTTAAAAAGTTAAAAAGCCTTGAGTCATGGTTTCAGATAAATGACGCAATACCATATAATGTTCTGTATAATTAGATGAAGCTGTAGCAAAAACCGCACTATTCCCATCTCAGTTGAAGCTCCGCCATTTTGTTTAAATGGACAACACTACAACGTGCGTTTTCACATATCCCACCTTGATTATTACCTCTCCCCTTGTTTGATGGAAGGACCTCTTACTGTTCTGAAAGTTCATTACAGAAAAAAAGCAGCGCTGATGAAGTAAAATGAGCTCTTTAGTGTAGCACAGGATCTTCCGAAGACTATGACGTGCTACTGCTCATGATGTAATAGACTGTGTATTATTATATACCAGAGAACCACAGTCAGCCTAACCATAGACAAAAGAGCTAAGAGCTTCCTGATATGCCAGTCAAAGCACAAGCCACACATCCTGAGAACTTGAGGAGTGTACAACATTACACAACATTTGATAGGCTTAACAGTGTAACACCGTTTCTTGGTGTGCTGCTTCATAGCGTGTTTCGGTGTGTGTATAGCTTCAGGCAGATAGCGTTAAAAGAGCGCTGATTGAATTAGCACTAGTCACAAATCTCCCTCTGGTGCTAAAGTAGATGAAGGTTCACATGAGAGTATGTGCTACTGCCATGGCAGCATTGTTTAAAAGGATTACCCGTAGCTCTTCTATCTCATGCTTTCCTCATCCTTCCTCCTCCTCCCTTGGTGCCAATGCTTCAGTCACGACAGAGACATCGCATACGTAATGGTGTCTGAAACGTTACAAGTGCTGTGTTCAGATGCAGAAAAGTGAGAAAATGAGAAACCAATTGTAGAAGCAGTGGAGACAGCAATTTCCAGAATGTAATGCAGCTATATGATACAGTTGTGATGAGTTTCAGCAGTGTCTCGGCTGACAAGCACAATGGCATTGATTTCATTTAAAGCTTTGGACCTGTGTCTGTTGGAGAAGAGTGTACAGATGAAGGAGCTGAGAGAGCTGGAAGGACTCAAAGAATAAAGCCCTGCTGCATCGCCCTATTTAGGTAGAGATGAAGCAGTGGTTGAATCCCACTAGCACCACTATCAGCAGGTAGTCGAACAGCATTGTGGGTAATGTAGGAAACTGTTAACCAAAGTGAAAAAAGACCAACATGTCGATGAAAAATCTTCAAAATAAAAAACTAAAAAAAAAAAAATTAAAAATAAATATTGGATGCCATTGAAGGGAAGGTGTTAAGTATAAAGATTAATATGCAAGTCATTTACGGTGCATTTTTCTTCATATTAAAAATAGCTGGTGTTGCCACAGAATATTCACACTGGTTATATAATTATTTAGTCTAACAGAACTTCTGTGGTGAATGTGGGAGTGTAGTATTGTATTTAGTATATTTAAATGCTGATTTTCCTTAAAACTTTTGTAGCCATGTCAGGAAACCTAAATGGTGGGAGGTGTAGGGTTTTATACAGGTGTTATTGTGAAACTGTAAGACAGGTGTGGTGTAGTGTGTGTAGATGAGGCTTTGCCCATCAGTCTGCTAAGGGCAAACCCTGTCACTGTGAACACACTGGCCCACTGAAGAAGCTAAAGGCCTTGGAAAGAGGAATAGTTACTTCACGATACCTGTGATGATGGAGATGTGGTTGTGTTGGCTTGGATTGTGTGTGTGTGTGTGTNTGTTGCTGGAGTGGCATCACTAGAAATGAGCTGTAGTGAGCTATAGACAGGAAAAATTCCCTCTGGCCTTATCGGTCACACTCATTTCATAGTCTGCTGCCAGTGTGAAATGTTTCGGTGTCTTGCAAGTGTCAGACTGGCTGTGCTCACTGCTCTTTCAGTGTTAAAAACTCCCTGTCATACATATCCTGTTGCTAAGCTGAACCTGGTAGACTAGTAAATGTTATTCCCTTGCTCTTGTGTAAATATTCATCAACAAAGCTGCAGGTTAGCTCTTTAGAAATGAAGTTCCTATGAGGATGATTATCATTTCAGCCAAAGACGTCATCGGTCTTGGACTATTTTTGGATGCATTGTTATCAGAAAAATTGCAGTTTGGTTGAATATTTTGGTCATTGTGGGATGGCATTGGGACACTTGTGACACTTGTACTACTACACAAAGTACTCTTGTGCTTAAGGGTCTGCTACTCAAGTACATTCCTGTATCAAGTAGGTTTATCCAGTTTGCCCTAGCCAAACGGCCAAAATAAACCAAAGGTAGCGCTTCTAATACTTTTAGCAGAGGTGCCAACATCTAAGGTTTAGCCATAGCATTTATGATTTATGACCCATTGCTTTTTCAGTTAAAGCCGCAGTCAGACCAAACCTGAATAGTGTTTGACAGTTGTTTCTGGTAGCCGTTGCTTTTGCTTCACACCAGCTTTATCTAGGTGAACTTTGACCTGTGAATTCACAAGCTCTGGTTTTCTGAACCAGTAGAAAACAAGAGACCTCTCTGGATGGTAACAAAAGGGCTTATTGTTCATTATTAGTGGTCACACCAGACTTTTGTCTCACTGTTTTCTTACTGCTGCTTGGTGGAAAGAATAGCCATCTTGTCCACCGACATTCACTAGGGTTTTTGTCTTTAAATTTTTTTTTTCTTTAAAAAAAGAGAGGGATTTCCTTCTTAGCAGTTTTGGAAGCTCTTCATTTAGAATAATGATTCATGTTAAAGATGAATTTGAGCCTGAAAATTCTTGTATGCTAATTTGATGGACTTAATAACTACACCTCAGCGTAACAACTAGTTGTGCATTAGGATTTTGCCAGCACATATTTACCAAAAGACACATGAATCTACAGTATGTGGCTGTAGATTCTAGTAAAAAATGACAAATGAGCCTTAAATGCTAGGTAACACTGTATGACTGGAAATAGAGGCTAATTTAGCTAGTATCATTGTACCAGGTAAGATTGTCTTGAAGAAAGTTAACCAGGTTGCATAATGAATCTTAAAATAGCCTCAGTGCTATGCTGGAATCGATCCTGTGGGTTGCCTTTCGGTGAGTGACGTAGCATTGATGGTGCCGAGAGATTCTCCCAGAGCTCCGGTGACACCCACCATCAGCCTCCCCGCTCTCAGGTATCCGGCATCAGGTCTCGCCTACACACTGGGATAGGGAGTATGTGTGCAGGTATGCTGGAGTGAAGCCGTTAGATTGTGTAGCGGCATTTGATGAGGGTGCTCGTACACTCAGGGCTTTGCACAGTGTCAGTCATGGCTGTTGCATTCATCTCTGGAACAAGCCAACAAGGTGCAGGGAAAGGAAGTTCCTCAGTACCAAGGAGAAAAAGGCAGGTTCTGTGGTGGTGAGTCACTGCTGTCCTACACAATGTTTCTGGTAGCTGAGTGTCAACTGTCTGCTTAATGATTGTGGTTCAGGAGTCAGTACCTGAAACTGATCCCTGGAGGCCTGATCCTACACAATGTTCCAGAGTAAGGCAGCTGTAGTTCACTGACTTTTATAGACCATGCAGTACATACAGATCAATGTTGGGGAAGCTACTTTAATGTTGTGACTTGTCAATCTACAAAGTATTCAAAAATTAAAATAGCTAAGCTACAGCCTAACTAGCTTTTTCATAAAGTGGCTAGCTACACTATATGCCACTAAGAAAAAGTAGCTAACTACTACACTGATGCTGCTTTGTTTTTTTTTCCCACTGAAGCTACTTCGTAAAACTTCGTAAAAAGGAGCTACCCTATGCTTTGTACAGAATATACCATAACAGAGATTTTCCTTTTCTACTGGTAAACCACTCTTAGTAAAAAGCAGTTACAGTTACTTAACTGTAAAACAATAATCATCAAAAAAGCAGAAGATACAGAGATAGCTCAGTGCATTACTTTTGGACTACTCCACGTAACATTGAAATAAATAGCTACATTTGTCTGTTTGCTGCAGTTTGAATAATAATAATTGTAATCCTTGCTTGTTATTTCATATTGGAAGATGCTAGCTATCAGTCTGAATACCTGAGGTCAGCTGTCGTTTTTCATTGAAACAGTTGATAATTCAATTTTCTGTCACAGGGCAGTGTAACACACTCAGAGGAAAGCACTGACTGCCCTCTTCCGCATACACGAGCTCACAGATGGCCACGATTGGCCTCACAGAAAAAGGCTAACTGTCCACTCTCTCATTGTGGTAGGGAGGGTGGGTGTCTCGTACCGGTTAATGTGAGAGACTGACTCCCAGCCCTGGAAAACTGTAGCATTCCTACTCGCGATGTCCTGATGATAGGGCGAATAGGTGCTTTTGTGTTGTGTCACTTGGTGCCGAATATTTGTTGCAGACCAGGATATAACAGAGGAACAGATAGATACATAGCTTGAGGGACAGATGGATAATGGAAGTGGAAGTGGAAGTGGAAGTGGAAGTGGAAGTGATGGAAGTAATGGATTGATATAGGGATAGATGATAACAAATAGATGATTGTATGTATAGATAGATAACTAGATGCATACATACAGATGGATATAACAGATAGGTAGATATGTAGATAACTTCACAGAAATAGGTCGTGCAAATTATAAAGCACAGTGCACAAACGGCAAGCAGTATATAAGTAGCAATCAAAACTGTAATACGTGCTAAATAAATAAAAATGTAGGACCTAAAAGACCAGTTCCCACGGAGTGCTCAGACTGCAGAGGGAGGAAGAGAGGGATCAGATCATATTGCAGAACGTGGGCAGACGATTGACATAAAAGAACCGGACGAGTTCACAGCCCACGCAGAGCAACGCTCCCTAATTGCCTGAGACAATGCGCGTGAGGACAGAGATTACCATGCTCACAGCAAGATGGCCTTAAATACACCGCTGGGCCTGCTGTGTCGGACTGTTGCTATGGTAACTCAGGAGGGGTAGCATTACTGCAAGGTATGATGGGAAGTAGACGGGGATAAAACACAATAGCTTCTAAATTGAACTCATAGCTTCACACATTTGCTTTATTCCTTCTCTCTCTCTCTCTCTCTCTCTCTCTCTCTCTCTCTCTCTCTTCCTTCATCTGTGTCTTTTTGCACCCAAGTCTTATGAATACAGGTTCACTGAATATAGTTATGCTAAGGAGTTCACTGAATACAGGTTTGCTATGGAGAAATGTATATGTATGCTGGTACAGTCTGATTGTAATATCCATCTGGGAAGTGAGACCAGCATCAGCCATGATATTACTGGAACTAATTTCGTTAAAAGAGCCCTTCCTGATTGCTCTGCTTCCCTCCCTCTCTCTCCCTCTCTCTCAGCAGCCATGTGACATCTCTCTTCTGCACTTGCTTTCCATTTGACCTCCTGCGCTTGCACTTGGTTGCTTGATTGAGGCTGAACTATACAATAGCTCAGTCTAATGAGCTGTGCATTGTGACCCACACTAAAACCTTTTCATACAGCTTTCTTGACTAGTCATGTGTGTAAGACTGTACAGTATTGGTAAAAGTGATAATCCCAATTATTGTGCTCATATTGGAATCGTAATTATTTACCACAATTATGCAGCCAAAATAGGAACATTGTGCCACATTTGTCAAGCTCGATATGAAAGGATTTATTCGTAAATCATTCGCAGGAGCATTTACACAAGGAATGTGTATACATAGAAATACATAGAAATCCAGTTTCTTTAAAAAAAAAATCCTGTATCCTGTTAAACTCACTCACTGTGAACTGTGAATTGATGGGCTTCAGATTGCTGTGAGTTACTGCAAATTTATATATAGATAATTAAATATACAGATACGTTTTAATGCCATATTACTGACTTCCTTTGCCCCTTGTCTTAGCTGCGCTTGAACAACTTAACTTCAATCCGCATTCATGAGGGTGATGAGTAGAAAATGGCCTTTAGCACCACCGGTGATCAAGTGTTTCAGGCATTGATTAATGATGCCTTGCTCAACCTGCTGGGAATTCTTCATTGCATATATAGACAGTGTTCTGATTCACTCCGCCTCCCTGGAGAGCCATGTTGACCATGTCAAGCAGATGCTAGCCAAACCTCTTAGAACACCTGCTGTACATTAAAGGGGAAAAGTGAGACCCCATATGTGCCCCAAGTATCATTTCTCGGATATATTAAGAAAGAGTAAGATCAATGCCGTGAAGGAATGCCACATTCCATGCACAGTCAAGGAACTTCAGAGGTTTCTGGGATTTGCACATTTCCATAGGAGATTCATTCAGGGCTTCAGATCTATAGCCACTCACTTCACTAATCAAAAAGAAAGCTCAGGTGGAATGATCCCGCTAACCAGGCTTTCACCTGTCTGAAGGAGGTGCTTACAGCTGTCTCCATTTTGAAATGCCCCGATCCTTCCTGTCTGTTCAGGCTGATGCTGGAATATGGCATGTTTTGTCTCAGAGACTGTTTCAGTATGCCTACTACCCGTCCTAAATAGTATCCGAGAGATTAGAATTAGTGTCCCAAATCATAGTATTACTTCCAGTAGATCGTACTATATGAACTATTTCTGGTAGATTTTCGAAGTGTGGCTCCATGGACACTTTTTTCATCTAATGTTGCCCACAACTCCTTGCACGGGGGAGGAAGAGTTTCGTGACGTTTTGCGTCACCGAGCTCAAGGACGCATTTTAGAGAGGTGTAAATGTGGAAAAACAAATCAAGGGAATGGTAAATTAAATTATGAAGTATAGATTATACAAGGACTACTGAATGAAGAAAAGCTGAAATGCAACGAGGAGTTTGTTCACGGTGACTGTGCGTAACTAGGCAACAACGTTCTCTTCCGTTACATGACGTGGTATTATGTCGCAGTACTTGCATACTCTTTTGCTACACACTCAAAAGTATGTACTTTTTCTTCACAAAAAAGAGGATATACTTTTAGTGCATAGTATAAGTAGGTGAATTGAGACGAAGGGTGTGTAAGATGCCAAAACTCTAATCCCAGAATGCCCTACTGCACAACAACATGGGCGAATCTGACTCCATTTAGCTCCATACACACACCTAGCGACAATTCCAAGTCTTTAATTCAATGTTGTTATTGTGGTTTCTGACTTTACTTGCGCTTCGATTCTCATTTTGCCTAGTCTAGTCAGTCTGCCGATCGCCTGACCTGTGCCTGGTTCTGACCCCAATATTGGATTTTGTTATGGATTGTTTGCCTGAATTTTGAATAAACTCTCACCTGCACTTGCATCCGTCTCCGCCGCTTGTCTGACACTCATTCAGACAGTCCTGAGTGGAAATGAGTTCTCCCACATGTACACATGTTCACACAACCCACATCAGGATATCTGTTACTGCCTTTATTCAGTTTAGTGTAATCCAGACTTTTGAACAGAGGAACACACTCATAAGCACAGGGGATGTCCATGTGTGTGGATGAGTGTAAATATATATATATTAATGCTTAGGATATTATACGGGTTAGCAGCACGAACCTTCCACAGTCTCTATCTTGCTTGTATTTGTGTGTGTGTGTGTTTGTGTGTGTGTGTGTGTATCGAATATTTTACTATAGCTGACTGTTTTTACTATGGTGCATTGTGGGAATTATATTTATTATTTATTGCTACCGTTGTACCATGGTCTGATCACTATGGTTGTTATATGCTTAACTATAACATATCCATGGCTTTACAGTGTTTATATTAACTGTTATGTTAGTAATAGTAGTAGTATTTCTTTTAGTTTTATGTAATTTTATTTCTTTTATTATTCCTAAGGTGTGTATATATAGTTATAGTTTTAACTTTTCTTTCTTCCTTCTTTTTCTTTCTTCCTGCACTTTAACTGTCTGTGAGCTGCTGTGACAAGTGAATTTCCCCACTGTGGGATCAATAAAGTTTATCTTATCTTATCTTATCTTATCTTATCTTATCTTATCTTATCTTATCTTAGTATAACAGACATACCATAGTAATCATGTTATAAGAGTTGAGTTGCAAACCATTATTTTCTCTTGTGCCAAAAGAACGTGGTTAAAGTCGGCTGTAAAATGATTATTTATTTTTCCTAAGCTAATTTTCTTTTTAGGTCACTTTTGTGCAAGGTGGTGTACACGTATCCATGTCTGACTTTGCCTTGGGTATTTGACTGGGAGGGCTGTGGTCTGGAGGAAGGCTGCTGACTTCCTGTAAGGGATGTCCTGGACCATGCTGTCTCATAAGAGAACTCCTGACACTCTTATCTCTCTTGATTAGTGCTTTGATTGTGGTCTGTAATGTTTACTGATTTAGTCTCGTCTAGTTTATTCCCTTTTGCTGATCGCCTGAGCTTTAGCCTGCCTTATGTTTCTCAGTATTGAACAGGTATTATGTTTGCTTGCTACGTACAGAAAGGCTTTTTTTTTTAATTTCGGACAGTGAAGGCTATCAGTGGAGGAGCTGGTATAAAAAAAGCCCAATGTACAGACATAGCTACTGTCTAAATGCATGATGTGTTTTAGTAAGCAAACTCCAAGGTCATCTGACTCTACAGGACGCCATCGACTCTACAGGAACAATGTTTAAGAGATAAGAATTTGAAAATCAGCTGAAAATGTTTTTGATGTTCATGATGATTTCATTACTTTTATTGGCCAATCTGATGTCTTGACCATATCACAAAGCTCTTTGTGTGTGCATGTGCGTATGTGTGTGTGCAATGATTATTTGTCGTCACTGTGGCATTTTTCCAGCATGTCTGTCAACCCCTGTGCTGCTATTTTTAACTCTGAGACTGAAGGGGTGTGTGTGTGTGTGTGTGTGTGTGTGTGTGTGTGTGTGTGTGTGTGTGTGTGTGCGTGTGTGTATACAGGTCTGTAACTGGACTCTCCTCTGTTCTCTTCAGGATAATTTTAGACGAGCAGTTGGACATTTCAGCAGGGTGTCGGGTGTCTAGCCCACCACCCTGTGTGTGTGCCGTGTGTGTTTTTGTCTTCTCTCTCTGTCCTTCCTCTGATTGTTTCATATGCGATTCATTCATTATTAACTGTTTTCAGAGAGCAGCTGATGGCTATTTCAGATGAGCATACAGTACATGTTTATAATAATAAAATGTTTTGTGTGCTTATGTGCTTTTTTAGGAGGCACATAGACTATCAGCACACAGGTGTTATTTTTAGGACATTCAGAGACTTTCTGTATTATATTTAATGTTCAAAGTCAAAGTCAACTTTATTGTCAATTCTGCTNATTTTAGTGCAAAACAAGAGAGAGCAGCAGTTGTAGTGTTGTGTAGTGTTGTAGTTGAAGTGGGCCTGTCTGTAATGAGCTTTGGTATCGGGGGCTGATGTTGGCCTTAAACGCTGGATCAGTATCGGATCCAATTTGACCTTTTCCACTAAGATCCCCTGATGAATTCCATGTCTTGCATGTCCATGCATATGATATTGATCAATCCAACACAGTGTGTATGTGAACATAAACCACAAATTGTCTTTAAACTAGCCAACATCAGTCCTGTGTCATTTCTCACAACCTGGCAACAGAATGTAGCAGAGAGTTGCCTTGGTTACTAGTCAGTACAAAAGATCTTTGATATTGGTATTGTATCAGAAATGGAAAAATAGGGATTAATGAAGACCTGATTATATTTCATGTTTGAGTCTAGAATTTGTACTGAAACTTTGTCATAGGGCAGTTAGAAACTGTTAGACCTGCTTGTAGAACTGTGTTTTGCAAACTTGTCTTTCAGACAGTCCACAACTCTCCTAACTCTCAACAGAGGTGGAAGGTACCAAAGTATTATTACTCTGTTTCTGTATTTAAGGCTAGTTTTACTAGCATCTATACCCGAGTTTTCCTTTTCCTTTTGCTTTTACTTTTTCCTGTTACTACAATTAAAATCTCTCCTTTCTACTCACTCCATTTTCAGACATTTCTCTATAATAATTTACTTGTAAAGTCAGGGTAACTTTTTAGCATCAGACAGCTTCAAAGGGTTGATGTAAATTCCAAACAAATCTAAAATTTCCTAACAGATTGGACATACTCACTGAGCACTTTATTAGGAACACTACAGTAATACTGCGTAGGGCCTCCATTTGTTCTCAAAACAGCCTCGATTCTTCATGGCATGGATTCCACAAGATGTTGGAAACATTCCTTCGAGATTCGGGTCCATGTTAATATAATTGCATCAGGCAATTCCTGCAGATTTTTCTGGTGCGTTTTCATGCTGTGAATCTCCTGTTCTGCCAGATCCCAAAGGTGATCTACTGGATTCAGATCCGGTGACTGGGAAGGCCACTGAAGAACACTGATCTCATTGTCATGTTCATGAAACCAGTTTGAGACGACTTTTG
>CM074962.1:14394305-14430292 GCA_037577455.1 Pangasius macronema
CCCACTGCAGCCTCAGCTTTCTGTTCGTGGCTGACAGAATTGGAAGCCTTCTGCCTCAAGTTTCGATGTGTTGTGCATTCTGAGATGCTTTTCTGCTCAGCACAGTTGTATAGAGTGGTTATCCGAGTTACTGTAGCCTTTCCGTCAGCTTGGACCAGTTTGGCCATTCGCCATTGACCCCTCTCATTAAAAAGTAGTTTCCATCCGCAGAACTGTCACTCAATGGATGTTTTTTCTTATTACACCATTCTGAGTAAACCCTAGAGACTGCTCTGTGTGAAAATCCCAGGAGATCAGCAGTTACAGAAATACTCTGTATCTGGCACCAACGATAATGCCATGGTCAAAATCCCTGAGATTACATTTTTTCCTCGTTCTGATGGTTGATGTGAACATTACCTGAAGTTGCTGGCCCGTACCTGCATGGTTTTATGCACTGCACTGCTACCACATGACTGGCTGATTAGATAATTGTATGAATGAGTAGGTGTACAGGTGTTCCTAATAAAATGTTTGGTGAGTGTGTATACAGTATATATGGCTGTACAGTACATATGAATGGGGAAAAGTTTGTATGATGACAGGCTGTGGGGTGGCAGCCATGAGAAAAAGACAGGCAGAGAACACTAACCACATGATGCTGACTCACATAGAGACTGTGAGACACACACACACACACACACACACACACACACACACACACACACACACATGGTGGCCCAGAACAGAAACAGCTCTGCTGATGTCTGCTGTTGAATACCATATGAGGCAGAGTCTATCTTACATGCACTGAATGATGGGAGTTTGCTGGCCAAACAGACTGGTCAGCAGATTGGTGTGGATCTTTGTGTTTTGGCAGAAGCTAAAGATGCTCATCATGTCTGTGTGTGTCTTTTTGTTATCCATTTATAGCAATATCAGGAAGACTTCATATATTAGATGCCACCTGATCGCAATTCTTAGCGTTTTCTCCAACCCTTATGTTTAATCATGGCTCTTTCTTCCTATGACTATCTCACATTTCCTGCTACATATGTCACTTATAGCCCACTTTGGATATACCGTAAAATGTAAGAAGAAAGTATGATTGCCTCAGAGTGTGCCTATCTGAAAGTGTGTTCTTTCTTGTGTGTGTGATGCAGGAAAGCCATATCTCGCTCGGGCCTGCAGCACCTGGCCTCAGTCCAGAAGCCTCTCCCTGCTGTGACCAACGGACCAGCCAAGGAGCTGCGTGCCACCATCGACTGGAGTGTGAGTCACACACTCTGTATTTCATGCCTCCTCCTCATCCTACACACAGTTATAGCTCTGCTCCAAATCTGAAATACTACATGCACAACATTGTGTTTTAGCCATTTGTACAATGCAAAGGCCCTTAGAAAAGTGTTGTAGTTATAAGATAGCTAGATAAGTTGCCATGTATTTACCTTCACCTACCTTGTAGCTGCACTCATCATCAGGAAAGCCTACCATATGATCTATGGTCTCTGTACACCAACATGGTGGGCCAAAAAGGTATATATGTCAAAGGCTCCATTTACATTACAGGCTTTGATGCACAATTCTGCTATTTTGACACAGATCTGAGTTGTAAAGTGTGGTTATTTGAGTTGCCAGACTTGCCATTCTTCTCTGAACTCTCAAAAAGGAGTTTCCACTCACAGAACTGCCAACTGTTTCTCTGTTTTTCACGCTATCCTGTGTAAGGGGGTCCCTGGATGACTAGTGGTTAGGCCTCGGGGATCTCACCGCTGCCGCCCGGGTTCGGCTCCGGGGAACCAACCGCAGCCACTCGAGTTGCACGTGACAGTGCACTCCCTGTGCCGGTCCCAAGCCCGGATAAAACCGGGGAGGGTTGCGTCAGGAAGGGCATCCGGCGTAAAAGCTGTGCCAAATCAAATAGGGGGACCAATGATCCGCTGTGGCGAACCCTAACGGGAGCAGTAGAAAGAAGATGAAGAAGAACAACACTATTCTGTGTAAACTCTAGGCACTGTTATGTGTTAAAAAAACTCAGATCAGCAATCTCTGAAATATTCAAACCAGCCTGTCTGGCACCACAAACCATGTCGAAGTCATTGAGATCATATTTCCCCCATTCTGATGTTTGGTGTGAATATTAACTGAAACACTTAACCTCGCTGTGTATGATTTTATGCACTGTGTTGCTGCCACATGATTGGCTGATTAGATAATTGCAAGAATGTTTAGGTGTACAGATGTTAACGATAAAGTAGATGGTGAATGTATGCATTAAATGGAATGTTTTTCAAACAAACGCAGAAGATTTATTTTCCTGTTGAATAAGTGAACAGGGAGGAGCCTTCTGGTTGTGTGTGGTTTGCGTGTTTAGCATTCTGTTCTCTGTCATGTCTCTCAGAGACCGCAGGCGAGACATGGAGTAGGTGGGGCCACTGGGCCACTCCTCGCTGCTAGCCTTTCTCTCCTCATAATATAATATGACTAGAACCAGCATCAAACTTTAATGAGTGTTTGCTTGGGTTTTGTGTGTACACGACATAATGTCCAGGATTGAATTAACATCTACAGTCATTAGGGATAATTTAGCACTGTAGGTGTTAATTCAATGCTGGGGGTTCTGCTATCCTGTGTGTGCTTGTCAGTTTTAATGGAGTATAAATTTTCCATGTTAACTACTGTTGATCCCACTGAGTTACACTGTGTATTGTGTGATACGAATAGAGTTAAAGATTATGCGTTTTTGCTTTTTCCTGGGTGTGTGTGTGGAGTGTGTGGATGTGCAGTGGGCCTCACTACTGTTTCTCTTTGTGTACATACTGTTTTCTAAGTGTATATTTTATGTTTCTGTATGTGTGGGAAATCATGTTAATCACATGCATATTCAGCCCATTATCTCTGGCAGCAGGCTGTAACATTCAGATCAGTCATCCATGTGAGTTTCATGTGAGAAACATATTAAGTATGTCTAAAGAGACGGTTTTTAGCGGATAAATCTAGCATTTTTCATTTAGTTATCCAGTAGCTCTTTTCCAACAACAAGGTGCCAATGCTATATCCAGAATAGCCTAATCTGGAATGACTCCACCATTTTTATTTCACTGGAAAAATGCCAGTTTTTGGATGCAAAGTTGATTTAATTCCAGCATCAGTGTTGCTGGTATGGAGCCATGAATGTGTGAATGCGATGTCAAGAGGGCAGCTTCATTTCATTGCCATGACAACTGCATGAACAACTCAGGTTATTTAAATGGTCGTATTTAAAGCAAAAAATCTAAATTGTTATTACAATGATCAGTCAATAAGTCTGAGAAATTAACTATCATAGTACAGTTAACTGAATATACACTCAACATCCACTTTATTAGGAACGCCTGTACACCTGCACATTCATGCAGTTATCTAATCAGCCAATCATGTGCAGCAGCACAATGCAAAAATCATGCAGATACAGGTCAAGAGCTTCACTTAATGTTCACATCAGATAAGAAAAAGTGTGAGCTCTGTGATTCTGATCTTGGCATGGATGTTGGTACCAGAAGGTCTGGTCTGAGTATTTCATAAACTGCTGATCTCCTGGGATTTTCACACACAACAGTCTCTAGAGTTTGCACAGAATCGAATGGTGTGAAAAACAAAAAACATTGGCCAGATTGGTTTGAGCTGCCAGGAAGGATATTATATCTCAAATCATCACACTGTACAACCATGGTGAGCAGAAAAGCATCTCAGCATGCACAAAACATCGAACCTTGAAGTTGATGGGCTACAGAAGCATTGGGTTCCCCTCCTGTCAGCCAAGAACAGGAATCTGAGGCTATCATGGGCACAGACTCACCCAAACTGGACAAACCACCTCGTCTTTTTCCAGTCTTCATCTGTCCAGTTTTGGTGAGTCTGTTCCCATGATAGTCATTTTCCTCTGATCTCCCTCATCAACAAGGTGTTTCAGCCTGCAGACCCTCCGCTCACAGGATGTTTTTTTTTTTTTTTGCACAATTCTGTATAAAATCTAGAGACTGTTGTGTGTGAAAATCCCAGAAGATCAGCAGTTTCTGAAATACAAACCAGCCCATCTGGCACCAACAACCATGCCACAGTTAAAGTCACACAGATCACACTTTTTCTGCATTCTTTTGTTTGATGTGAACATTAACTGAAGCTCTCGACCTGCATCTGAACAATTTTTTTTGGCAATGCTCCTGCCGCATGATTGACTGATTGGATAACTGCATAAATGAGCAGGTGTACAGGTGTTCCTATTAAAGTGGATGGTGAGTGTAGATGGTGAAAGTTTGGGCTTTGGATGGTAAAAAATGTTATTAATGCCAAAACCGCCCTCCACATGGTTAGAGTAAAGCATTACCTAGTTTCACAGCCCTAACTTCTAGTGTTGCTGGAAGGTCTGTTATGTTGTATGTGGTATGTTGCCAAGAGCCACCTACTTTCATATGAAGAGGCATTTTGATCAACACTGCAAACAACAAACCTCAGACCATCACCTCTAGCATGGGCCAATTGCAGTGAGAAAGTCTTAACTGCGTTGACGTCTTTCAGTTGATTAGTACAACGCACAAAACCCGACACCCTCTATTAAAACAATATCTACAGACATGCTAAACTGAGCTGTGAGGTGCAGCCTGAGCCAACAGACTCAAAGAGATGAATTTCTGCAGAAACTAGATGTGTCCTGGATATTTTTGGAATGATGAACAAAAAGAAAAAATAAACGCTGGATGTGAAACACAAAATGTTATTTAGTTATTAGGATATCAGGAGCACCTAATATCCTAATAAGTTTTGTTTACCTTTTACTGTTGGCATATTTCTGATGAAGGAAAGCGTTTCTAATGAAGGAAAGAGTTTTCTGAGTATGTTTTCAGCCCTGTATACCCCTCAGCCAATGATTTTATTTTTTTTGTGGATATTTTTGATATGTTTAGCACAGAATGCATGTTCACAGAACAGATTGAAACCCCAGGTTTCAGAGCACCTGATATCCTTTGTGCACTTTTTCTGAGCTGAGACCAAGCATTATCTGTTTTATTCTGTGTTCTGTGTAGATGAAAAGACAGATGACAGTGATTGGTTAGAGTCGCACTATTTGACAGAGGACGACGGAAACGAAAGGACAGAGGCGATAGGTTGAAACCTGATCAGTGTGTAAAATTGTGCTGCTCTTTTTTTTTTTTACATAGGAGTGTGTATGAACTGTACAGAATTTGTCTTTCTGTACAGGATGTTGGATGTGCCATGAAGTGTGNGTGTGTGTGTGTGTGTGTGTGTGTGTTTAGGAGAATGCAGTAAATGGGGAGCACCTGTGGCTGGAGACCAACTGCTCTGGAGAGATGTGTTACCTGGGCGAGGAGACATGCATGGTGAAGATTGCAGTGAGTACACAAGACTGCTTGTGCATAAAGAGATAAATGCCCCTAATAAACACCCTCTTGGTCATCAGTGCATATGATACCTAATGAGTGTTGAGAAAAGTCTAGAATTTTTTTAGATATCCTGTTTGCTTGCCTTATTATGGAATAAATAGTTCTATGAAAATAGTTCCTGAGTAATAACATTAACTGCAGTGAGGAGTCAGATGAGTGAAGGCCACGGATGAATAGATGTGTCATTAGAGTGCTACACGTCTTTTCATGAGGTAATACACAGACAGTGTGTACCGAAAGCCAGAGATTGCTATTAGTCTGAAGAGGATAAAGGCAAGCAGGTGAATCTGCGCTCGCTCTCAGCCAGGCTTTTGTTTGCACTGAGCATGGCACTCTGAGGTGTTAAAGAACCCTTTGATTACCTCTCCAGGCAAGTTGGCAAATCTTTTGCCTCAAAACAAGCTTTTTATTGCAGGCAGCAGGAAGGAAGAGACGGTGTTTATAATACAAATGATACTATGGATGAAGGTGTAAATGCAATGAGACAAACTCTGCTTGAGATGATTGAGTCTTACTCCATTGTCAAACAGTACAGCTAAAACCGGTTCTACGCTGTGCAGTTTCAGTCTTTTAATATTATGGCTTGTACAAAACCATCTCAGTAAATCCTGGTGATGAAGATCCTCTAATGATAGACATGCGATTAAAGAATGTTATTGCATTCTGCCTACATCACCAAAGAAAATCGATCCGAGCTTGTGCAGAAAATGGGCTCACAAACAAACAAGTCCGTTATAGAGTAGTAGTAATGTTAGGCCTAGAAAAAACATGCTTTAAAAGACAAAGAAGACGAGTTTGGAGCTGTTCGTGACTGAGTAAAAGGACAAATTGCACACTGTTCAACGTCTCGAAGTCCATTATTTCTATAAAAAGAGAGGTAATCGTACATACCATCGAATCGTTGAGTGACATACGTCCCGATCATATGCAGCAGGTAATTTTATATTAAATTAATGTGAGCAAGTCAGTATTTTCAGTGGCTGCTTTCTCAAACATAGACATTCCATTCTGCATTTCATGTAATCATGTGTCCTCCTCCTCCTCCTGTTAGCGTTATTTATTCTGTGCTGTTAAAATAAACATACAACAATTGCAAGGCCAGTGTGTGTATATGAGCGTATGCAATTCATCCTCCTGTTATACACTATGTTAAATAAATACGAAAATGAAATTTGCAGAGCAGATGACAAAGCCAGAAACCTTATACATAGTGTGGTTGGTAGAACTGTCCTGTGATCAACATCGACAGAGTACAATCGCGGTAAGTACCGGACAGAAAAGAGTCTGTTTATTTATTATTTTTAATCATTTTCCTCTTATCACTCTTTTCAGTTCTCAGCCACTCATCTGTTTTGTCATTATTCGACTTGCTCTTTTCACAATAATTGCCACATTTGGCCTAGAGAAGATCCTGTGACATGAAAATATGTAAGTGTATAGTAATGTCCTCAACAGAAGCATGGTCAAGCTGAGTGAAGAAGATGTGAAAGAGATGTTCTACATGTGGGACATATTGTGACCGAGCGTTCGTGCAGGGTCCGCCTAAACACTTATGGAGAAGAAAACACTAAATGAGAACATTTGAACACTTCTTAACTTTTTATTCTCTGACACAGACCAGCCAAAACTCCAAAAACCCGAGACACTCTAGAGCGGAGAAGTGCGCATGCCCATTGCCTATCTACGGCAAGCCCCAAGGGGAAAATGCACTACACACACACACACACACACACACACACACACACACACACACACACACACACACACACACACACACATATAATGAGCGCCAGTACATCCAGAATTAGTGCAACATAACAGAATCGAATAAAGTCTGTTACAATATATATATAAACTCTATAATATATGATATATTGTACTCATACAAGGCAACTTGCCAAATTGGCTGGTAAATTAAACAGTTGCTGCGCTAGTGCAGAATCCCACCCTGGAGTTAGTATTAAGCCTTGGCTGTGAGTGAATGTAAGTTTATGTGTTTTTTCCCATTGCAATGTGTCATGTGCTGTTTGGTTCTCTTAAGAAGTCGGCTCCCCGGAGGAAATGTGCAGCGTGTAAGATTGTCGTTCACACGGCATGCATCGAGCAGCTGGACAAGGTAGAAACATAATCACCTACTTTGTATCAGTGGGAGTCACTTTACTCCCAACCTACAATAAATTCCATGCATAAAGGTTCCTAATCCTGTCCTGTTCTTTCTTTGCCTGTAGATCAGTTTCCACTGTAAGCCCACATTTAGGGAAGGAAACTCTCGAAGCATCCGAGATGTACGTTCTAACCTCCAACTAGATGAATGAACAGCGTATGTATATGTACAGTCGTATACCATACACTGTGCTACACTGACTCCATTGTTTCTATGTGTTTGGGAGAACAGAACGTGCTAAGGCATCACTGGGTCCATCGGCGACGGCAAGAGGGAAAATGCCGTCAGTGTGGCAAGGTAGGTCGCATCACTGACCCTGCAATGTCGTTAAAAACTTTCAGCACAATTAATAACTTTAAAACCACAAACATCTTCAACAGCGTAAACACTATTAAATGGTCTCAAAATGACCACTGTGGCTTCCTGAGCGGGACGACAATAAAGGCGTTCACCTAATCACCTAATCACCTAATTACGAGTGTGAATTCTCTCCTCTTACAGCAGCACTAGCTAATCGTGGGTGTCTCTGAGTCGTGCATGCCGAAGAGGCCGCTTTCCTCCGAGCGTGTTTTATGAGAATGTGAGAATGCAGTATGAAAATGTGCAGTGGCTGGCTTCATGTATCTTGGAGGATGTTAGCCTACAGCCTCTGCAGTTTGGTAGCTGTTGTATGATAGATGAGAGCTGACTGGTGGGTGAAAATTGGAGGAGACCATAAAATTGGTGGATTAAAAAAACAACAACGAAAAACAAAAACTTTACTGCTATGGCTTCTAATGAGGCAGAGGTTTACGAAAAGATGGATGACAAATTAAAGGAAAATCAAGCTGAATTTTCTCTTCGCTAGCACCAATCAGCTGAGGACGCAGCAGCAAAACAAATCATTCTGTTTTTCTGTTCAGTTATGCAAAAAAAAAAAAAAAAGCTGAAGCAAAGTTATTAAAGAGTTTTGTTTGAAGCAGTGATAAAGCAGTGAAACGTGATCGTCTTGCTTATTTGCTTATTTTCCAAGAGGCTCTGTGGTTGGTCATCTGCCATGTTAGTCAAAGTACCTCTTCCTGTAAAAGTAGGCAGTTCTTAACCGGATTTATTGATGAAACCTATGGGATGTTATAGAAAACAACATAGTCATGTTCTTCGTGTGTCCTCAGAAAATGTCTGATGTAAATGAGCCGAACCTCAGATATTCATTCTTCCATTTCTGTTCTGTTTTACCTGCAGAGTTTCCAGCAGAAGTTCTTCCATAGCAAGGAGATTATCGCCATCAGCTGCTCGTGGTGCAAGCAGGCTGTGAGTGTTGTTTGAGGTGGAAGGTGACACTGTTACAGACTCAGTGGATCATGTGTTTACCGGGTGCTGACTCCTGTGTCTGATGCTCTCCTTCTCAGTTCCACAACAAGGTGACGTGTTTCATGCTGCAACAGATCGAGGAACCTTGCTCTCTGGGCGCACACGCCGGGGTCATTGTACCGCCCTCTTGGATTATTAAAGTCAGGAAGCCACAGGTACAGCAGGTCTTGAGTAACTGAGTTACTCTACATTGTTTGTTTTAAGGCAGAGAGAAGCCCTGTGTTTTTAAGACGTGTATTTGTAATACGGGAAATGTGCTTATGACGTGAAAAAATAAGCCTGATGCACTTGCATGTAAATGAGAAGTGAGATTGACTTTGTTCAGAGCTCGGCTGCATGATCTTGTCTTCTCCAGTTTGTTCTCAGTGTGCTGCCGTTTGATATAACAGAACCATCAGGATTTATATGTATTGTACGCAGTCTTTACCATTACATGCTAGCTGTTAAAAAGGCTTGTTGCTTTTGCCTCACTTTAACATGAATTTTATCTGTTTCATTAAAGCCTGTAAGAATTGATCAAACTACTGTCTCACACCCTCACAGGTTACCTTCACACTGCAGGTCTAAAATAAAAAACATTTTTTAATGTGGTTTATATCTGACACTAGTCTGAACACAGTGACCGGTATGCGCAAAAAAACCCCTTTCCAATCGAGATTAAACCCCGCCGACGTGAAGTTAGGATGGATGATGGATTGCCTTAAAAGTTGCATGAATTTAGATCAAACTGTTCAGGCTGAGGTCGTATTGCCACATATCAGATCTGTACCACATTTCTGTAAACAGAACTTTAAAATGTCAGAGCAGATTTATGTAACATACAAGGAAAAACCACACATCACAGATTTGGATCACTTTTACTTGCAGTGTAAATATAACCTTTATGAAATCCCAGTTTCTAGCTCTTGTTGAATTTAGTGTCACTTCCTATGTGTGAATTTAAACTTCACAGCCTTTGACCTTCCAGGCTCTGACCCATGATTGGCTGATGTGTGAAGGGGTGTGGCAGTGTTTTGATGAGTGACAGGCCACTGTCACTTTCAATTCAGGGGTTAATAGAAGGGAAGCCTGTAACACTCAGGAGAAATAATACTACCCAAAAAAAGCCACCTTGAATATTTCATGTTTTATGTTTTATACATGTACGGTAAAGACTGATTTTAGCAGGTACTGAATTTTTTATTTATTTTTTTTTTGAGAAGGAAACTTAATGTATTCTGGTTTTACCAATATGGCAAGGGCCATGATGTAATTTACAGGGAATGGACTTTTCATAGAACACCTCTTCCTGGGGAAAAGAGTGAGTTCAGCTAATGAATCTGATCATGTTTCCTTATATAGCTGCAAAACAGGCCTGCACCAAAGGTCACTCGTGTCCTCTCTCAGTACTGCTAGGTTTAGGTCTAGCTTGTATCTCTGAACATGCTATTAGACATGAGTCCCATCTCTCTCCTGTCTCTCAGAGCTCGTTCAAAAACTCCACTCGGAGGAAAAAACGGACCTCTTTCAAACGAAGAACCAGCAAAAAGGGCACAGATGTGAGTAGCCACTACGTCTCTCAATGCACTGACATCCCTGTGAGTGCTGGACCCGGACAGATACTTTATATCAAAAAAGGAAAGTTTTTATTTCCTCTAAAACTGGAGGTGGGCCATAGAAGGTTGATGCGATTAGTGCCTGTCAAAATATATCTCTTCTTCCTCTACGTTTCCCTTCCCCTAACTCCTACTCTGAGACATCTGTTCAAGCAGCTTACTGCAACTGTGTGTGTGTGTGTGTGTGTGTGTGTGTGTGTGTGTGTGTGTGTGTGTGTGTGTGTGTGGAGATATGTGTGTTTTGTTTATAACAATCCTTTTTCTGCAGGAGACAAAATGGCGCCCGTTTATGCTGAAGCCTGTGCCTTCTCCACTAATGAAGCCCGTGCTGGTGTTCGTTAACCCTAAGAGTGGAGGAAATCAGGTGGGAAGATATTTACCTTCCACACATGAATGTTGTGTTTGTCTTTTTCTTCCTCTCATGTCTGCTGTCTTACCTTTAGGGGAACAAGTTGCTGCAGATGTTCATGTGGATTCTGAATCCTCGGCAGGTGTTTGATCTCTCCCAGGGAGGGCCTAGAGAAGCGTAAGTCTAAAACAGCACTATCTTGCCTTTTTAAAATACTAATCTGTTTTTCATATCTACATATTTATTTAGTCATAGGCAAAAAAAATTGCCATTCAAAATGTATCCATCGTATGTATTCAAAATAATAATTAAAAAACAAAGTTTATGACCTAACTAGGTAATAATATTCAACAGGTGCTTTTAAAGTATTGTTTTTATTGTGGCTGAATCCTAAATGGCTTAAAGGTTATGGACTGTGTAGGTTGCCTTAAAAAAGGAAAACCTAGCTAAGTATCAGTGTCAAGAAATTATAAATAAAATTGAGCCTAAAACATTAATGTTTATTAGGGTTGGTCAATATGACAACATAATAAATTATAACACAGTATAGTTCTCGAAGATATAGCAGGCATTGTTTAAATTTTTTTATTACAATTAAACTCAGGATGTTAAAATAAAATTGGAATTGATCATTTATTATTTATTATTATTATATATAAAAGGAAGCATATTAAATTAAATAAGTTTATATTGCAATATTTGTGATTTATTTAATGATTCTTGGGTTGTGTTGTGTTGTTGTTATTCCTGTCATGAGTTATCGTGTTATATGTTGCACTAAAGCACTGCTGCATCAGTCTGTTTAGGTAGAGATAAAGGAAGGGCTAAATATATAGTGGCACCTCTACCAGCAGGGAGTCAAACGGCATTTTGGGTAATGTAGAAAACCATTAACCAAAGTGAAAATAATCAATTCAAAATACAATTTTGCTATAAAATACAATTTGGACCACATGCTAATATTAGAGATTAATATGAAGTTTTTCACGGTGGACTTTTCCTTTAATCCTCAAATACATTTGAACATTTGAATGTAACCTTTAAAAGATAGCACTAGTAGCAGCTATGACTATACAGTGCTTTTTTCCTTTAGAGAGTTCAGCGTTCCAGAAGTTTCTCTCCTTCATTCTCTGGTCTTAGATCATGCCAGGTCCCTACTTGGGTTTGCGTCCTGATTGAGCTGTTTTCTGTGGGCAGAGAAGCACGTCTCAGCGCTCAGAGGGGCTCTGCTGTTTGTTCTGAGCTGACAGAGGGGCTTAAGGGAAAAAAAAAAAAACAGAAAGAGAGACATGGAGGGAAGAAGCTAGACAGAGGCAGAAAGACAGACACACAGAAAGGTGGAGTGAGGTAGAGACATGCAAAGGCAGAGACAGACTGATACTAATAGAAAGAGGAAAGAAAGAGAGGAAAAAGAGTGTGAAAGAGGGCAGGACCCAGCTGGTGGTGCCTACTGCTGAGCTTAGCCTGACAGAGCTGTGATTAAAGCCTCTCTGCCAAAACATGCGTCTTTAACTGGGCTTCAGCCAGGAGCAGATACCAGCACACTGATCAGCCCGCGCCTGTTCTGTTTAGAAAGAAAGAGAGGCAGGAGGCTTAAACAATGCTGCACAACACAGTTTGAAAAGAGCATGTTGCTTTATACTACCCATAGAGTTATATCTACTGTATATCGTATGACTTTTTTTTCTTTTTCACTCAGGTTGGAATTGTACAGGAAAGTGCCAAATCTTCGCATCCTTGCCTGTGGAGGTGACGGGACGGTACGTTTCCAAGCTGGAGATATCACATATTATATCACAGCGCTGTTCAAGTCTCAAATCTCATTGGTCATGAAGGTGTTGATTAATTGTCTATAACAGCATGGCTCTGAGTGCAGTGCTGACTGTAATTCAAATGACAGGTTTATATTAATGCACATAATCTAAGCTTAATAATAAACAGATTTTAAGCTTTTAACTTCAGAAAGGTGAGGCTGGTGAGGAAACGACTATCTATAGCTGCCATATATATATATATATATGTATGTATATGTGCCATAAAGTGGTAACAGGAGCTTGTCTTGTGGACATTTCACCATATTAAATATAACTTTAAACAGATAAAATGTAATGCGTCATTCTTTAATAAATTAAAAGTTGTAACAGGTGACAAATTGCTGTGGTGTAAGAGGAATAAAACACGACAGGGCATGCTCTCTCTCAGTAACCGCTTTATCCTGGTCAGCATTACAGTGGACCTATATCAGGAACACTGGCATTGGCAAATTATCTTAATCAGTCCACCTCCTGGCATTTCTGAAAAACCAGAGAACCTGGAGGAAACCCTGCATGGGGTATGCTGTTATAGGAAAATAATCAATGCTGTGGTCATGTGATGCATTACCACCTCAAAGTTTTTTCCTTTCATAAACAACATTTGTTCCATTTCCATTTGTCATTGTTTCTCAATCTCAATTTGGTCCTGCAGCTATTGGTGTTTTCTCTGATTAAACTCAGCTCTCCTGATTAAACTCATTAGCTAAGGCACAAGCCTGAACCAGACAGAAGTGGGTGTGTTACAGCAGATGCGTAGTTCTTATACAGATCACACTGACTCTGTTTATTATTTTGGAGAGTACACCAGTATGTGTCTGTGTGCTGATTGCTGCAGGTGGGCTGGATCCTGTCTGTGCTGGACGAACTACAGATGAACCCACAGCCTCCCGTGGCTGTTCTTCCTCTTGGCACAGGAAATGACCTCGCCAGGACACTCAACTGGGGAGGAGTGAGTCATCTTCTTCCTGATCTCACACCATAGAAAGCAAAAGATATATGAATGATTCATGAACTGAAAAACATTGATTAATAAACCATGTGCAACCTGGCTTCCGTATTTCAGAGAGCACTCGGTTGGCGCTGATGCGGTTTCGATTAGCATCAGTGCCATTCAAAATAAGTGCTCACTCAAAACAAGAACAGGCCAAATAAAGGACAAGATAAACTTGGAGTTCTAGTTTTAGTTTATTTTTCTAGACCAGTCATAGTGACAACAGCATCAACGTTCCATGTCCAACATGGCGAACGTGCATCTGGCCATTTGTTGAACCAGATTAATCAGCTGCAGCAAAATTACTGACAAGCAGGACTCAAATCCTCAACAATAACAAGGACCAATCTGCACCAATAATTGTAATTTTAACCTGTTTTTGAAGAAAATATGACAAAATGGAAATAATGTTGTAGCTATTCAGCTCACTAAAACCCCAAAGTCACACCCAGTATGTGTGTTTGTGCTGGTTTTTTTTTGCCAGCAAAATCAATTGTACCTGTTGCTACTGTTTTTTCTGCAATTAACGTTTTAAAGTCTCGGCTTATTGTTCGGTTGTTTATTTTGGTACATGTATGAATTATTCAGTAACTACAGTGACATGAATAGGAAAGGTATATAGTAAAAGGTATACAGTAATAAAGTATTAATGAGAGTGATGAATGGGCTCACTGATGGGTCCTGGAAGTTAAAGGGATTATTTGAAAATGTTTGAAAAACAACAATGTTATTTTGACGGCACAAACAGCACCAGTGAAGTAGACTCTTCTGTACGTTTTTATTTTTCACGTTGTGTAATGCAGCCTGCATAACCGATCAGAAGCAAATAATGCCGCAAGACCCACCCACAGAACTTTTGGTACTGGAATGGTATTAAATGGAAGAATGCGGTTTCATTTTCTGGTGCTAATGGTTGTTACGCGTTGTGTAGTGCATGAACGCCCTGTCTGTAATATTGTTGTGCGATTGTGTAATGTAAGATGAAACCATTAATACCTAGTAACTGTAGGTTCTCTTTAAGGTCAGCTCCCTCGGCTGCTCCATCAGCACTTGATGCTTTGAGCAAGGGTGTAATGAAAGCATGTTTCTGATGCTAATTAGCATCTCTTCTAATGAGAGTGGGGTTTCTGTGTACCATCTCTGAAGCCTCTGTAGAGGCAGGCAACTTCAAAGCATAAGGAGTGGAGGGAAGAGGGAGGCATGGGTGAGGCACGGGGTTGTCAACAATAATTATATTCACTAATGAAATGCTGCATTAAATCTGTGTGGTAATTGCATTCTGGTGTTGACTATGAAGTAGTGATGAATAACACAATTATTGTTTCTTTACAAATTGCATAAATGAGACAGTGAGACATAAGCAGCTAGTGTGCTTAGACGTAAACAGCCAGTGAAGGATTTGTTTATTTATGTGCTTGGATATTAGGTATGGAAACAAAAAGCACTTATGGTATAATTTGATTTATTGGCCTTCTAAGCGTAGCATGATTGGTGAAGTAGGCTTGATTATGAGGAGGGCTAACTGAGTGATTCTTCTCTAAATATAAAAGCCCTTATTCTTAACTATGCGCTGTCATTACTGCTGCCAGTGGGAGCTGGAAACTAGCAAGCGGTGACCTTGATGAGTCTGGAGTTCTTCTCTCTCTCTCTCTCTCTCTCTCTCTCTCTCTCTCTCTCTCTCTCTACTGTCCTTTCATGTTACAGGTGAAATAGTGTTATTGGCACCGTAATGGCAGTAAGGCGCCTGCAGCCGGTCTCGTGTTGTACATTAAAATAGATGCTGTAATCATCTCAATTGATGTGTTCAAGGGCTCTATTTAGCCCTCAAGGAAAAAAGCTCCCTGTGGGTCCCCATAATGGCAGGTAATGACTTTCTAAGGGCTTTAATGTGACATCACACTTAATACAGACACTCTCTCTCTGTCATCCTCTCTCTCTGTCTCTGTCCCCCTCCCTCTCATGTTCTCTCTCTCTCTCTCTCTCTCTCTCTCTCTCTCTCTCTCTTTCTCTCTGTCTCTCTCAAGGGTTACACAGACGAGCCAGTGTCTAAGATCCTGTGTCATGTGGAAGATGGGACCGTGGTCCAGCTTGATCGCTGGAATCTGCAGGTGGAACGTTCACCTGTACAGCCCGAGGAGGGCACTCAGAAGGTGAGAGAGGACAGTCAGAGGTCACCAAAACGGATATACAGAGAATATACCTGGCTGTGTTACACTATATGTGTATATTGCATAAAGCTTGAAAATGTTTCCATATTTGTTTCATATTTTTTAACTTGCCCACAAAATGTTGTTTTAGTGTTTATCTACACCTTGTCCTCGTACAGATTGTTTAAGTTTAAGACTCCAACACAGTTAGGTGAAATCCCATGTGCCTGCTTATTCACTAACTGTGCTCACTACATAGGGTATAACATAATGGCATTGTAGGACCTATGTGGTGCAGCTTATGCCCAATAGAACTCCATTTGAGATTCAGCCAAAGATTGATTGAAGAAAAGGACTGACTCCAATTAAAGAAAAGATTGACTCCAATAAGTGCATATTGTAAATTCCTTTTATGAGATTTCCTTAGAAAAATATGTGCAAATAAAGTATGCCATTAGTAACATATTTATTAAGACCCTGCATTTGGATATGTGGTGAGCCAATTCCTAAAACGTGTATGTCTCAGTATCCCCTTATGATGGTATATCGAACATGCAAATATAGATTTTACATAAATAATATGAAAACGTGTAGTATTTGTACAGGGAAATTCATTTTGACATTGAGAAGGAGTAGACATGAGTGAAAAGAATCTATTAATCTTTAAAATGCATACATTTTATCCCTTTCTCCAGCTTCCACTGAATGTGTTCAATAACTACTTCAGCCTTGGCTTTGATGCTCATGTCACTCTCGAGTTCCATGAATCTAGAGGTCAGTGGTGTTGTAACATGTAACTGTAACTGTAACTGTTTACTGAGATTACAAACGAAATGAAATTCATTTTATAGTTGTTCTCCAGCTCAGCATTCTGTGTCTCTCCTGCAGAGGCCAACCCTGAGAAATTCAACAGCCGCTTCCGCAACAAGATGTTCTATGCAGGGGTGAGCACAACTCTGAGTGCCAGAGCTGAGAGACTCTAGGCTGAACAGAGACAGAGTAATAAGAGAGAGTGGGAGAGAAAGGAAATGACTGTGTGCGTATCTCTGTCCCCTCAGGCTGCCTTTTCTGACTTCCTACAGAGGAGCTCCAGGGACCTGTCCAAGCACGTCAGAGTGGTGGTGAGTGGCCCATGTCTTCTGAAACTTTCTACTGTGAGGAGGCATAGATGCGGGTGTTTGACATGCCCTGTCCAATCCATTAAGCCTAGTGGCAGTGAAGGCCACCCACATGCCACACCGCTAATCTTACCCAAGTATGACAATCTTGCTGAAACAGTACTCCCTGTAACTACCACAATTATCAGTTATTTTGTGTTCCCCTTTTCCCGCTGTGTATCTTTCTGTGTCCTACTGATTGGCCTCTGAAGTGTGACGGTACGGATCTCACAGCCAAGATCCAGGAGCTGAAGTTCCAGTGCATTGTCTTCTTAAACATTCCCAGGTTCGTGTATGGATTTAAGAACCCAATACTGTGCTACTCATCTGTTTACTGTTTTGTCCATGAGACCTTTGAGATCCACTGTTAGGAGTGAGTTTGCTCAACATTCAAAAAATGAGAATCTCACTCTATAGATTACATGCTGGAAAAAGGACCTTCATTTTGGGGGTCCTTCTGGGGAAGCCCTAACAGCTTTTATGTGTAAGCCTACTATGGAGGGTTTCCCTCTCACAACAGATTTCAAGTAGAACTTCATTAGACAGCCTGGAACATTAACTATCCAAAGAACCTTTGAGAAACCCTTTGTTTCTCAAGTTCATTTGCAGTCCTTATTTGCACATGCTTGAGACGTTTACAAGGTGTTTCTCATGAGCACCCTATATGGGTCATTAATGTGCACTTTACTTTCACTAATCTCACATTGATTCTGGTTTAACAACAGCTTCTTACCCAAAACCGTTTGTGATTATTAGCCAGAACCAAATGTATCAGAGTGGGTGCTGACAGCAGATATTAGCACAGTGGATGCAACAGTATCAAAGCCAACAGTGGAGAAAAAGATGTTCAAATGTGTTTTTTGACAATTATTGTATTTTATTAATATTATAACAAAAACTGTAAAACCGCTTTATATTAAGCTAATGTGCGCAATTTTCAAATTTACCAATAAAATCTTGTCCTGTGAACCTGATCTTTGAATGGAACATGACAAACAGTTCATCAGTCATTGAAAAGCAGTGCACAAGCACAAGGACTGGCAGACTCCAGGTAAATACATAGTGGACATCACCAAGGTGTGGAATTGGAGAAGGCCTGAAGGGCTCAGGCAGCCATTTGGGATAAATGTTTCAGTGGTCATATTTTATTTTATTTTGGACAAAATGTCTCTTTAATCTTTGATATATTGGTCTAGTAGAAGAAAGTCAAAGTGATTGCAGTTGTGCTGTAACCTTAATTGCGGTACACCATCCATCTGGTGGGCCGCAACAGTTTTGCTGCATGGCGAGAAACTGGTGTGTGATTTACATCCATGATGTCATTCATGACATCATGAAACTCATTAAGGTCACAACCTCATACCACAAATCCAGTCACATAACTTACTGCTAATAGACCTGTTTGTATACTACATGTCAGTGGTTCGCAAAGTGGCATCCAAGAGTTTTGTTTTATCTTGATACACTGGTGAAAATCATATCCGTTATAAGTTATTGTATTTATTACTGGGTTCTTATAGTTATTATTCTGCTTGACTGGTCACTTGAATGGATCAATATCTCAAAAACATGAGGCTTATAAAATGGACCTAATGTGCTCTGTTGGTGGAAAGTTCAGAAATAAAAAAAGCACTATAGCTCCAATAAATAACCAAAATAATACTGTACACATTAAAATATTGAGCCTAATATTTGAATAGTTGGATTATGTTCATTGAAAAAATATGTCCTGAGGGGGTCTGGAATTTATGTTACAGTTAAAGGGGTTCTTGACTGCAAACGGTTTGAAAACCTCTACTGTATGTGACTTTTTGTTTTTTTTAAATACCCTCACCTCACTGTTCTGCAGGTACTGTGCAGGGACCATGCCCTGGGGTAACACAGGTGACCACAGAGACTTCGAACCTCAGCGGCACGATGACGGCTATATCGAGGTCATCGGCTTTACTATGGCCTCCCTGGTGAGTGGCAATGTTATATGCTGTTACGAAATAGCTGGATATGTCTTGCTGAAAATCCCAGGAATGTCTTTGATCCTCCGGTGCACCAGGCGGCGCTGCAGGTCGGAGGTCACGGCGAGCGACTACATCAGTGCAGAGAAGTGATTCTCACCACCTACAAAACAGTGCCTGTGCAGGTGGATGGAGAGCCATGTCGGATGGCACCGTCCACGCTTCGTATCTCGCTCCGAAATCAAGCCAACATGGTGCAGAAGAGCAAGAGACGCACATCTGTTCCACTGCTAAATGAGTGAGACACACACACACACACACACACACACACACAATTTTTTCCTTTAAAAATACAGTTAATTAAAGATGGTTTGGCATCCTGTTCAGTGAAAATTCTCCCTACACAGGGAATACCATAATGCCACTGTAGAAAACAGGGTTCCTCATAGGATCTAGCATTATTAGGGGGTTTCAGTTAAAACTGTTTCTGAAAGGGAAACAAGAGCTTATAGGTTTCTACAAAGAACACTTTCAGTGGTTCCCACCGAAAGACAAACGCAACAAGTCTTTAGGGTGCTAAAGACCGCCATTTGAGTTTCAGCCAAAGAAAAGCGTCATTTAAATGTATGTCACACTAATAACACGTATGTTTTTAACATTTATAAATCTTTTTTTTTTTTTTTTGCCAGATTCATGATTTTACATCATTGTCATGTTTAAGCATAAACTAGCTGAGCCAGCCAGTGAAATGGCCATCTTTCAAAATTATTGGCACATTCAACCGTCAGGATATACCATCAAGAATGAGTTTGCCTCAATATTCAAAACAGAAAATCTCACTCTATAGACTACATTATTAGAAACAAAGCCTAAATCTATCACCATAAAGCGAGATCTTCATCTGGTCCTTTTTGGGAAGCCGTGAAAGCTTTTAGGTAGAAGCCTAGAACAGGAAGTTTCCCTTTCACAACAAGTAAAAGTAGACATTAGATTTAGACTCTTTAGACAGCCTGAAACATTAATCATCCAAAACACAAAAAAAAACTTAAGAAATCCCTTTCATCTAAATATACAGTATTTCTGTCAGTTATAATTACTTAAAGTCTTTTCTGCAAGTGAACCCTATGTTATGGGGTTTTACATAGAACAAGACGATAAACAGAAGACCCTTTTAATAACGTACTACGTAGAACTGTATGTAGTAAGTATACTATGTAGTTTCAGACACAGAGGAAGCATGGTCTTACTCTTATTACACAGACTTAGATTTTCTGAACATTTATTTGATACAAAATTAATATGTAAAAATAAAGTATGCCATTAATTATACATAGTCCTTTATTTTGATTTATTCAAATCCCTTATCCTATAGGGGTCTATTTTTGTTGAATGCATAAATATGATGAAAATGTGAATATTATTGAAATTTATTTCTACAGCATTAATGCAGATATTGTGCTGGGGAAACATCCATCTAACACACACACACACACACACACACACACACACACACACACATATAATATGTGTACTAAGACTTGTCAACTCACAGACCAAGACCAACACATTGATTGGACACACTAAGACGGACGACAAATTGCTTTTACCCTGGTTTAAGCTCCCTTCCCTGCATCTGTGTGTCCTGTGTGAAGAGCTCTCTGAACAGCACTGATCTCTGTCCCTTTCTTCACTCCTTCGCTCTACAGTGTTTCTTTCTCTCCTGCGTTCTAACCCTGTCTTTAATTCTCCGCATCACTTTCCTTGCTAATAACTAAACTGAGCTCCTTATCCATGTTTGTGTCCCATCTCCCCCACCTCTCCTGCCTCTGCTGTCTCTCTCTCTCTCTCTCTCTCTCTCTCTCTCTCTCTCTCTCTCTCTCTCTCGCTTGCTCCTGTGTTGCCGGTGCTTGTGCAGCATTCAGAAAGTGTGCGCAGCAGATCTGCGCCGCCTCTCTGCTCCCCCTGACTCCTTCTCGGTGTAAGTATTTCTCTATTCCTCACCACACACATGCTCACATACCCGCCTCACACTCCTCAGCCATGCAGAGAGAGTGTGTGCGCGTGTGTATTTGTGTGTGCACCAGTGTGTGTGAGGGTGGAAGGAGGCTTGCTTGTGTGACTGCACAAACTGCACACACAAGATTCACATATTTGTTTGTGCAGGTTTATCTGTAGCTTGTATTTTCCAGACTATAAAACGTGTTTATTTTTATCCCCCCTTAAGCAGGTGCTGCAATTTATAGTGCAAATCGCAAGGGTATAATTTTTGCATTAGCCTAATTATAATAGGTCAGTTTTAAATGTTGATGTGGAAGAAGTGCTGCTCCAGCATTTCGGTTATTTATGACACAGGAAGTGAAATAACAGTCTCAGTAATATTTAGGAAGCTGCAAAGCAGAAGTTATCAAATTGCAGCCAAATCTAAACAACTGATATGCTAGCACTGAGATATGCAGGTATACAGTTTTAATAAACAAGCTGGATAATTTCTGTAGAAATGTTTTGAAATCTGAAATATATCAAAAGAATGTCAAATAAATATTTGTTATTGTACTGTAATTATGACTGTCCCATAATTAAGATTAAAAATTAAAACAGATATTCTATACTACTGATTCATTATGATCACTCACATAATCCAGGAAATTCTGTTTTTTTTTTTTTTTTTGCTAGTATAATTGAGCTTTATTGTAGAAATAAAACCTCCCAGACAGGATATATCTCATATCTGACAGGGGCATTAAGATCAGGATTGTAGCAAAGCTTTTTCTTTATAAAATCCTGAACTACAGCTACACTAAAGTGATAAAAACTAAACAAACTAGTGCTTTTTTAGACGCAGGACAAAGAGAGGTGGGGTTGTTGTTGGGGGGAGTGTATCCTTATATTTATGACTTATTGTCTAGAAAATACAGCCTGTGTGTTCTCGTGTTTGTGTTAATGTTCATTCCACTCAGCTATATAGCTATACATCGTGTGATTTCGTGCTGTGTGTTTTGTGTGGTTATGAAGCGTGCTTTCATCAAAGACTTGCCATTTATGTTACTTTTTTAGTTTTAATAGTATTAAAACCTTTATAAGCCACAGAACCCCAGATTCAGATTAGTTTCACTTTTTATGAACTCTTTCTATTCCTGGTATTTAAATTCCTTCCCCTTTATCTGAGAATAGTGGTTTGTGTTAATTATAACAGAATAAAACGTTGTGTTAATTATAACACAACCACTTGGTGTTATTATATTAAGCATTATTTTTGCATTTTGCACATTAACTTGCACTTTATTTGCACTCGTATAACTGGATAAACATTTTTCCAGCAGTGGCAGTCGGATGTCACTTAAAAGGAAACATTTTCCAAACATTATTATTTTAATACAAATTTCTGCTTGTTGTTCTGTTTAAAGCTAGTTTTAGAGCGTCTATGGCTAAATCAGTACATCAGTTGTATCAGTAAGTGACGAAACGGGGAGGGGAAACAGGAAACGTTTTTTTAAGTATTTGTTTCACCAGAATATTTGTCGTTACGCATTATTCTTTGTGTGTGTGTGTGTGTGTGTGTGTGTGTGTGTGTGTGTGTGTGTGTGTGTGTTTCTCCATGCAGCCCTCACACAGTGCCTGAACGCGTACGACTGCGTGTCAATCGCATCGGCCGGCATGAATATGAAAGCTTGCAGCTGGACAAGGAGCGACTGCGAGAAGTCTGTGAGTGACTGCTTATCGTTTCCTCACTCACTGCCTGCTGTACCTACTGCTCTAACAGAACAGTTCATGAGGGAAATGTGAATGACGATTTTGTGTTTTCTGAAGTAAGCAAATATTTAACAATGGCTCAAAACATTGAATAGCGTGCTCATGTATCCTGGAAAACATGATTAGTGTTCCAGTCATGGAAAAAATCCTGAAAATGTCCTGGAACTAATAGTGAAGTATAATGTTGGGCTACTAAGATAACATAATTTCTCTGTAGCTGACATGGCATATAAAAGCATATGTGATTTCCAAATCCCAAAGATATGGGATTTCAGGGAAAAGTTAGAGTCACTGTCTAGACCTGTACAGTCAGTCATTCATGTATCATATGGATGATGATATACCCTCTCATCATATCATTCATACAGTCTATGTATTGTACAGTTTCCATTTTAGGCATGTGCTATTCTGTTGGTAGAGTGGGGGTAGGTTTACCTCTTAAACTTAACTATAATTTTTATAATAATACCTAGTCTGGGGTGGTCCTATGCTTGTCTATGGGGGACAAAGTGTCCATAGCAACAGATGTGGTACAGTCAGTAATTGTACGTCTACAAAATATGTAATAAGTTTTAGCAGATGATTGTAGGTTTAATTAGCAGCAGAAATCCCCTGCTCATTCATGCAATTATCCAATCAGCCAATCATGTGGCAGCAGCCCAGTGCATATAATCTCACAGATACAGGTCAAGAGCTCCTGATGCTTGTACTGAGGATCCCTTCAGCACACTCAGTACTGTCTGACTTTATAACATACAGGAGACCTTATGGAGAGTTCCAAAGTAGGAGTACTACAGAGTCCCTCAAAAGGGAACGGTGACAGCGGAGACCGAACGAGTTTGGGAATCTAAATCTAAACCTATATCCAGAGTTCTGCAAAGCGGCTTTGTGTCAATATCCACTGTTAAAAGCACTATAATATAAATAATTGCAATGAACTTTGACCATGGCATCGTTGTTGGTGACAGACAGGCTGATTTGAGTATATCTGAAACTTCTGATTTCCTGGGATTTTCACAGACAACAGTCTAGAGGTGGCACAGAATGGTAAAAAAAAAAGAAAACACTGAGTTAGCTGCAGTTCTGTAGGCAGAAATGCCTTGTTGATATGAGAGGTCAGAGGAGAATGGCCAGACCGGTTTAAGCTGACAGGAAAGCTACGGTAACTGAAATAACCACTCTTTACAACTATGGTGAGCAGAAGAGCATCTCAGAATGCACAAAACTGGACAGTTGAATATTGGAAAAAGACCAGGCGATGTTTTTCTAATCTTCATCTGTAGAGTTCCAAGCACAGTAACAAGCAGTTGAGGGTTAAAGGTCTTACTCAAGGGACCAAAAGTGACTGTGAGTGCTGAGATTTTAAAAGGTTAAGCTACATGTTCCCAATGTTCCCTAACTCTAGACTGAACAAGGTTTTTCTCTCATGTATGGGTAAATGATTTGTGTTTGACATACAATACATTATTGACTAATATCAGCTCTGTGTGTGTGTGTGTGTGTGTGTGTGTGTGTGTGTGTGTGTGTGTGTGTGTGTGTGTGTGTGGGCACAGCGACCCCTGTTGGCATCGTGGTGGTAAGAGGAGACTGTGACCTAGAAACTTGTCGACTCTACATTGACAGACTGCAGGAGGTGAGAATCTTTCTCCACAGAGGGTGTATCCTCATCCAGAGCAGCTGTCCTGCCTTCAGTGCTGATGAATACTAGGGCAGCGTGTCCTCTGAGGCACTTTAACTCGCCTCATTATAAGGCACACTCACTATCAACAAAGACATGCAGTAATTAGTAGAGTCTCTTGGCAGAGAAAACTGAACTAAAGCTACAATCAAGATGATGTTTCACTGCCGGCAAAAATCCTCAATAATGGTAAGAGTTAAATATATGAAATTGTCCTATCGAAATATGGACGTTAATTTTTTTTGTCTCTAGTGAATAGACATATGAATCAAAAGGATCTAATCAGTACAGAAAGCATAATGTTTGATACCAATTCAGGTTATGTTTTACCACTGTGATGCCTCCCAGTCTGCTAGGAACAATTATAATTTTTCATCACAAATTTTTGATAACAAAACTACAAATGCAACTCATGTACTTGTTCTACGACGCTACTCCAGTAGGCGCTATGCAGACCACAGAGGCTGTGTGGGTGTGTTCCTGTGCTCATGTATGGAAATGAGAGCGGCATGAGAATGAGATTGTCATGCCTTTTAGGCCATAGATGAAGATGTGGCCTCTGTTTTAGTCCATAAGCCTTAAATCAGGAAGGAAGAAGTTATTGGCATTGATATATGTATGGTGATCTGGGAAAACCCATATGATGGTTGCTGTGACTGAATAGCTAAATCCAACAGGTCCAAACAGGTTTGGTCGAAAATTGTCTTGCTATAATATGTTTGCCACCTGAACTTTATGAAACCATAAATATATTTCACAAAAGATGGAAATGTGTTATTGACGTTCTAATCTAGTTTAGGCTATTGTCCTGCAAAGATTACATTATATAAGGAGTCAGTTTTTGGTACATGCATTGGTAAATGCAGTTAGTCTGTGTAAAGATGTCTAAATCCTTGCTAGCTAAGTGTGATTTCCTCACACTTACTCTGAATATCAGGTTTTGATCGTGCCATAGTGAAATGTCTTGTGATTGCGGTATGTGCAAGTTTCAGCTCAGGAAAACCTGTAGTTTCTGAACATTACATAATAGGGTTTTTTTCAGGCTGCCAAGTAGACACATGTACTTTCACAGATTTTAATATCCAGTTAGCTAACATGAGTTCACATTAGATTTTTTTTATCGTATTCATAAATGTTCATAATCTTAACTTGACTAGTGCAAGTTGTCAGAACCCTTTGATTGCTGTGTCTCCTATATCCATATATGCACTCAAAGGCAAACCATTCAAAGACACATTTACATGCTTCCTAGTCTTCATTCTGGCACATAGGTGTTTTGTTTATTGTAATATTTTCTTAGAGCTGAAATAATCAGGAATGGTTTGCTACAGAGATCAACGAAAATAAAATAGAGACAGGATTTGGCAGCGTTTTTTTTAAATGCAATTATGAAACCCAAAATCAAAAAACCCAAAATCACTGTTACAGGATAGGTGAGTGTTTTAATTCAACTCTTAAACACATTAGAGCCCTTTATAGCTGTATAGCTATAGTAATCAACCTAAGTTAGCACGTAGTGAAAGCTAGCTAGCCAAGTTACGCATAAAGGTAACTTTTTCTGTATAGTATTTTCTGTATAAAATTGATTCACACTAATAAAATCCGGTCTAAACTTAATCTGTCCTCACAGGGTCGTTAACTGGAAAAAAACGATCATGCTAACTTAAATTATCTGCCGCACTTATTGTTAGCTAGATGAATTACACATAAACACCCACGTGCAGGGTCTGATATTAGTCAGGATGTTCACATAATATATAAATGAACCCTCGTGTGAGAGGGTTCATTTATATATTAAAGCCTTTTCTGGTATTGCAAAAGCCAGACTTGGTGCATCAGCAGTTCCTGATTCATGAGGTCTGAAGGATAAATATACACGTAAAACCATGTATGTCATCAAGCTTTATTGCTTCTAATCTACTAATCCAATCACTGAGTACTGCCAGCTGTCCTCTTTCACCTCTGAACTGACATTAGCTGACACGTAATTAATTGTGTACTGCATGTTTTCCCTTTTAACAATATTAACCTTTATGCATAACGCCTGCGTTCATAGGATCTGCATCAGACGCCCTCTGCTGGTCAAAGAGTGCACTATCAGGTACATGTACTGAAAAAGTGTCATGATGATTCACTGACTTGATGTAGCTGTATCATGTGGAGTGCTCTCAAGTGTCATGTGGCTTCTTACATTCATTGGATGTCACCATTGACCACTGACACTACTGACATTCATTTCAACACATTTCGACATTCAAAAGTTGTGTAAAAGGATGTGTCTCCTTTGTGGTCTTTGAGACAAATGTACGTTGTGTGTACACTACCTTCGGATTCAGCATTAATATATGTACATGCTTTAAATCTAGGGTCTTGGGATGAGAAACTAATGTTTATGGTATTGACACATATGCTATAGACCTAGCTCTTCACCAAGCACTTGGAGTACTTGCAAATTAAACAATTAAACAAACAGATAAACAAACAAAAATCCCTTGTCTTGTGTATTTTCTTTTATGCTGTATTAACCTCCTTCAGTAGGGTTTTAACCAGATGATGCTCTTATAGTCCCCGAACTAATGAACTCCATGAGGATGTGTTTCTGATAACGGCTACAAAGCAGTTTTTTTTTTTAGATAAATGCTGTAGATGTAAATATAATGCAAATATGCCATACATGTGGTAGAATCTCTAATCCGACTCTTACGACTTCGAAAGAAAAATTACGAGTGATAAATCCTAAAAGTAAGTCGACAACAAAAAAGTCCTTTGTTTGTCACTAAAGAATACGATGTTAAGAATTCAAAAGAAGTATTGTTTTAGTATTATTAAAAGAAACATGTTAGAAATTTTTAAATAATCTGTTTAATGCATTTACTATTTTAAACATTTTTCTAATGGTTTTCCAAAAAACCTCATGTTTCCCAGGATGAGTGCAGAGGTCTGCCCCGGCCTGCTTCTGCACACAGACTCTCCACTAGCTGGAGTTTCTTAGACTGTAAGTCATGGGTGATGAATCTTAGGGAGTTTCTGTATTTCATATTTCAAATTTCTGATGATAATATTAAACATTAAAATCCCCTGCCAATGTTTTCTCTTCTAGCCACATCAGCTGACCGCTTTTACCGCATAGATAAGGCTCAGGTAGGGCTTAGATTAATTGATTGTGAGTAATGTTTAGTCAGTAGTGCTAATAGTTATGTGTTTTCCAATTTATATGTTTTATGTGTGTGTGGGTGTGTGTGCATGTAGGACCATCTGCATTTTGTGACAGAGATCTGTCAGGATGAGGTGTTCATCCTGGACCATGAGTCACCGGCAGTGAGCCAGACCAGAGGACCTGAAATGCCCGATGTAGTGGTGGAGCCCAGCTCGGGGTGAGAATGTCCTCAACTATTTTCATAACACAGTGGTGGACAAATCAGTAGCCCAGGCACCCAAGACAAGAAGAGTAGATATCCGGGTTTTTCGTTTTGTTTAATTCACAGTTTCCAAGTGGACAAGCAGGCTCAGAATTCTGTTGATATAACATCCACCATCCATCTCATCCAACAACCAAATGAAATAAAATCTACTTCCTATCGGCTTTCCCTAAAGAAAACTTTTCATCTGATATGTTTGCTTAAACATAAATGAATCCTGCCACCTGCTGCACTGTGCACATGTACCAAAGACATGGTCTGGCTGTTGGTAGGAACTGTTTCTACTAACCAGATACTTCCAGATTTATGAATACAAAGTGCAATGTAGCATAAAAACTGTTATGTAACTCTAAAGCTAGCACAACATGCAGTCACCTCACACAAGTGAAAATGAACAAGCTAGCCAAGCTCAAATAACATGCAAATTTCGTGCAACAAGACAATATCACGACTCGTAGCCGAAGTGTTGGCCAAAACCTTTCTGGCTTTTTGTCATGGGCACAAATACAATGCTTCATCAGCAGAAACATCAGGAGAGGATACAGATCACTAAATCACTCCTTCCAGGGATTCAAGTACTCACTTGTTCTCTTTAGTCTGTATTAATGTACATAATTAGTTTGTCATGCTTTTGAGTTAAATAACGCTTTTTAGTCTAGATAATTGGACTTATGGCCAAACATAACATGAGACTGGTCGAGCACACTGGGGCTTTCTCCTGTCTGCTGGACTGGCTAATGGGTTTATGATTTGTCCAACCCTGTACCAGAGCTGTTAAACACAGGAGAATGTCCATTATGTCCATAATTTGCTTAAGGCTCCGATTCTGATTCTGCATCTTATTACTGTTTGCAGGGTTTCACTGACAACAGAAGAACAAGGTACAGTAGAACTGCAAGCTTGTTATAAACACTGCAGATTAACAGATGGAAAAGGTACACTATAAGTCCAAATTTATTTTATACTCTAAATGTTCAGATACTCAGATTGTTGTTATAATTAACAGAAGAACAAAGTTCAATTTAATTTCAAACTTATTTATAACCCAAATAGATTATAATCTTGTTTTGAAATCTACATGGCAGATTTCGGCTGTAATTATTCACGCAGTTGGAAGATTATTTTTCCCTTTAAGTCCTAGTGATTAGGTCTAAAGGTCTTCCATATGACTAAGAAGTGAATAGTTTGTAAAGTAAACGGTGGAATTTTTATTTATTATAAAATTTTATTATATAATAAAAATAAATATAATGACATACATTTTATTTAGACATTCATAAAAACGGACAGATAAATATATAAAATTAACACACAAGTGCTTATTTTTTACATTCTTTTTTTTTTTTTTTGTAGTGTAAATTTTTTCCCCAGAATTATTCCCACAGTCACAATTACTATTTAGTGGAAAATCAATGATTCAGCACCATATTTACTGGTAGTGAGCACTTTTCCTTTTATCCAGAACCCCTTTTTTGAACCAAAATATCGCTGAATACACGTTATTGAACCAAAAACTGGTGTTGAAGAAAACGTGTCACTGAGTGTAATCGTAATCCAACCTTTTAAAAGTTTTGAAACAACCACCCACATCTATCGAGACTTTTTTTTTTAATTTAAATGCCGTATGACTGAACTGTACATGGAAATGGAGTAACTTGTTCCTCTGTGTGTTACAGCTTTGCTGACTGCAGCGAGCTCAGGTGACCTGCCCATGGTAAGCTGTTCAAGGTTCACACACGCATAAATGAAACTGAAACTGGTCTCTGCCCAGCTTGCATGTTGTGAATGACTGTGCAAAAATTCTACAGCATTTCTCGTGCCCTAAGTATCACTAATGACGTAACTGTAACTAATTACAAAATAATATTAATAAAAAAAAACATCTTTCACATCCTAAATGTGACTAATCAGTTTATTGCTTTTTTAAACTCCATGTTTTTGGCTTGTAAATGTCCCATCAGTTACAATGGCTAGGTACACAAATCTGTATATATTGACACATACTTTGTTATATGGCATTTCTGCTTTATAATCAGGCATTGTTTAAAGATGTTGAGGTTCTCTTTGGGAGTGACGAGGTTGGACAGGATTAGGAACGAGTACATCAGAGGGACAGCTCATGNAAGATAGGGATAGGTGGAGAGTGATGATTCGCTGTGGCGACCCCTGAAGGGAAAAGCCGAAAGAAGAAGAAGAATCAGGCACTGTTTGGTACATCACTATTTTATTTTAAGTATATGCTGACATAATGTAATATGATAATATTGTGTTTTAGTAATATAATCTAATTTCATTGTATTTGTTTGCTTTTTTCCACTCAAACATCTTCCTACGATACTAAGTACTATGCTAACATCTGCCCTGCCTCATGGTCATTTCTACCCTAGTCTCAATTCAAAGATAGAAATTACCTTTGTTTTTATTTGAATTTTGTTTCTGTGCACATTTTGTTTTGCTTATTTTCCATGTAATTTATTAATAATCAGGAAAGTCGTATGGACTTTAGTGTTTCACTTTAAGAACAGTCCTGCATGTAAGAAGTAAGAAAACTTGAAATGTTCTTAGATTTAAAAAAAAAAAAAGAAAACACTCCTGCCTAAACAAGTCAGTTAAAAATAACTTTACATGGTACAAGACTGTAAATGTTTGAAATTAATCCAAATTTTACTTCACTGACAAGGGTCTTTTTTCATAGTTAGTTCTGTGTAATCCGGTCTTCCAGTCATTTAAGTGGGTCCCATGTTTATTATTTGTGTAATTCAGTAAAGAGCATTGTCAGGAACTGATAGTGGAGGCAGATGCAAGTGCAAAGTACAAAGTAATTGGCAAAGTACAATCTAAACAAAACAGTGAAAACGAGCCATTAACATGAACTATTGACACAAGGCAAGAAACATACGGACTATAAAAACGAGACTGTAGCAAACTCCACAACAACAACTACAACAAAAGCTTGAGTGTTGCCTACAAGGCAAAATGAGAGACAGGTGAGAGTGATTAAGGAATGTGTGACCAGATCATGTGACATGCAGGGGCTGATGGGCAGCGTAGTTCTGCGCCTTTTGGTGCTACCGTGACTAGCGTAAACGTTGCCATATCTGGCCTTTTTTTTCCTCATAAGAATGTCTAATATAATTGGTATTCTTCTGTCCTTATTATTTCCTTCCTCTTCATTTCACTCCTCTTTTCTAACTCTCAGTTGTCTAGCTCGTGCAGTAGTGGTCTCAGCTTGTTGGTTAGGGACACGGGAGGTCACTCTGCTCTGCACCTCGCCTCCCAAAACGGCCACACTGACGTCGTGAGCTTCATCCTGCAACATGGTAAGATTCATTCTCTACAGCTGAATCACATTTAGTGCAGTATACTTATTTTCCACCAGTGTGATTGAAAGGAGCTTACCTTCCTATTAATAATAATATCTGTAGACATCATTTTACAAGGCCAAAAGGAAAGCGTGTTGAAAGTATGGCCAGTTTGGTCATATGAATAAGCGTCTTGGGTTGAGCACATGACATTATGATTACAGGTTTACTGTATCCTGGTGAAACATGAACTTGTCACAGCTGCCTAAGGTTTTGCCTTACCGTAGGGCCTGAGTGAGTGTGGATCCTGAAGAGGTCATATCTGTTCATGACCAGGCACTGTACAAATAAAAATAAAAAGTGTTTACACACTTTGTGGTGGTGTGAGAAAGGCAGTACCCTCAGCAACTCAGACTGTTGTTCATAACAGCATCACCTTCATAAATGTAATATAAGAGACATTACTGATGCTTTATTTATGCCAGTTTCAAAACTGGGAATAAATACATAAAACATTAATATCAGTCAGACCTGACTACATAGGGCTAAAAAAGCCATAGGCTCATTCCAAGTGGACTTATAGGGAATAGCAGATGTGCCGATATCTATGGTTTAGCCGTAACATTTATGATTTATGACTCCTTGCTATGGCAGTATGAGAGCCACCAGAAAACTACCTAAGATAATATTCGCTTTCTCAAATGGAGAAGTGATCAGAACAAACTTGATTAAAATTTTCCCGACAAAAAAGCCAGTTTACTGAAAGGGAAATGATCCGGGAAGTGAAAGACCTGCATTTTTGCATTACATTTGCTTTGCGCCCATTTTAGGTGACCTGTGAATTCACGGTCCTCAGTCTTGTGAGTCAACGGAAGACAAGCGAGTGGAAACTCTCACAGTTGTATGGCACACATCTGGGAGATCATACACTCATTATACAAACATATTCCGGGCTTGTTTTCTTCTCTCTGCCTGCTAGGATTTTCTTGCTAGTTTTGACATGTGTGTGCCTGAGGCATAGCTAGAGAGGTGGACTTTGGGTTTCAGCCACCCCTGAAATATTTTCCAGCATATTCCTGCATGCTTAACAAACATACAGCACGGCTCATTACATATTTTATAAACATTATTATCGCACATTTACTGTACAACAATGTTATTCAATGACTAATAAGATCCTTGCTTAGTTATTGCATTATAATGATGTTCATAAATAGTTAATGGAGTCAGCGTTTTGGTTCCATGTGTAATCGAGCTAAACGGTAAATGAACACGTCACTTAGTTTACCAGCATGTACCAGCATATAGTGTTGTAATCATCACACCTGGAAATTACCAACTGAATGAAGACTTAGAGTATTCAACATCTCACAGCTCCTAACTCCTGCTGAGAAGTGATCCATTGCTCATATTTGATTCTTGTGTTTTCTGTTTTTGTCCTTCAGTTTCAAAGTTGATCCTGGATCTAACCGACAAAGAGACGTAAGTGCCAGCTGGTGATGTGCTTAGAGTTCTTCATTCAATGCCATGGAAAGTATCTATATGTTTTTTTTTTCTTATTTAGAGGTGACACCGCACTGCACAAAGCTGCATATCAGAGACATCAAGAAGTGTGCAGACTGTTGTTAGAAGCTGGGGCTTCCCCTAACAAAACTAACTTTGTGGTGAGACACTTTTTATCATTATACCTGGAAATCATGACTCATTATGCACCTGTGGCATGTGACTTACAGGCACGTGACATACGGGTAGCATTCCAGCAACAGGCTGAGATGTGATTTGTACATTATTTCACATGGTTCACTGTGATTTTTAAGTGAATACTGTGTTTAGGTAATATTGCTGTCTGAAGATCATACGATCTCTCAGTAGGATTTTGATGTTTGTTAGGTTTAGGCTTGTCACTGTATATTGTGTTATGACACAAACATGAGTTATCATTTTTGTCTTTTCAGGGGAAAACCCCCAAAGACTGTGCTCAGGAAGCTGGAGACTCTGACTTGGCCTCCTATCTGGAGAGCAAGGAGTCTGAACAGCCAGCCACACGTGAGGATTTAGAGACAGCTGTGTGAAGAAACACTAGGAAACTCGGTTCCTCCCATAGACCCCGGCTTTCACAGCTCATGAAAGTACCGGAGTCCACTTTCTCACATGTAGAGAGAGAGAGAGAGAAAGAGAGAGAGAGAAGGGAAATGAGAAGGAGAGGTGAGAAGGTCACAGTAGTGACCTAAAGGAGCCTCATAGAGACACGGATGGGAGTCCTTTCTAGAGCAGAAACCCTTAAGAAGACAGAAAAATGTTGTTGGTGCTTCCTGGGGATCACTGTGGGTTTAGAATGGTCTTGGGCAGATTTGGATTGATATTTATTTATTGCTTATTTATTGATTTATTTATTGAAAGACTGATTGTACTTATTTTAAGAGATGTCGTTTTCCTCTCGTTAAGCCTGGGTACTGGTATAGTGGTATGAGGTTTTAAATGACAGGTAGATGCAGTGCAAGTTGCACAGTGCAGTTTCCAAAAATGTGGCCGTGGAGGCACTGTGACGGAGATATACAGAGGAACAGCAGGCACACAAGACACTGCTGCCTAAGCCAGCCACCTCTCCCGTACACCATGTTGTGTATGTGTAGTTGTGAATTTTCATCCAATTGTACTACCAATCCAGGCAGGCAAAGGCCACAAGCTTCCTCTCAGGCATGAGGAGTTTGCCATCAGTTTTTCTTCCCCTTAACCACCAGTCATGCACCAGTGGCTCTAATTGTCAATATGCTTAAGTGAGAACATGATGTACTTGTTTCCTGAAGCAGGAGGAGTATACTGCTCCACAAGCTAAGCAGAGTGATTCCCACTGCCTGAACCTAACACACCTCCTATTATTTCTGTTCTAACATAAGCAGGTGATTGAAACTTGGAGTTGACATTATGTGCCTCTTATTCTAGACATGTCTTTATATTTCTTTATTTGGCTCAGCTAAGAAAGTATGTTCAAAGTTTTTCCATATCAGAGCAAGTGAAGGACGCAGAAAGTCATTCAGTGTGGAAAACCTGTCAACGTTATCTGTGTACATACCGTACATGGTGTTTATCTATACTCTGACATCTGTCCGGTTCTTTTTTTTGTTTTGCGTGCAGTGACAGTGATCGTGACAGTGAATTATTTATCTTAAGAAACAAAAGATCATAATCTGAGCCATATTCAATGCAATATGAATGGATGACATGTGCATTAATCTCTTTATTTTTTACATTACATTAATGTTAATAGACAAATGGTTGTCTAAGGCCACCTACAAGCTAAGTGATGGAACATTTCATTTCTTTTTAGTGACGGTAGAGGATTTGTCTTGCTTTGTCAGTCCCTACAACTTTTTTTTTTTTTTTTTTTCCATTTCGTTTTCTTAGCACTCCAACCTTCTGTTTCAACTAGTGGCAAAATGGCAAAAACAAGAGCAGTGAGGTTCAGTCAGAAACGCAGCATGTGTGCATCCTCTGAGCAGAAATCATGAAACAGTAGCTTTTGATGTTTGTTTAGGTAAGCCTGCAAAATAAAATATAATAAATAGTGGCCACATCCTGTTGCATTAAAAACAATGCGAGTTAAAAATAAAGCATTTGCATGAAAATGGTGATGATGGAAACTCGTTACACCTGCTGTGAGAGTGGTTTATATATTACTGATCTGCTGTGTTATTTTGTATTATTTGTGATTTTATTGTGCATGAGATTTTGTTACCAGGATATTTCTGCTCAGTTATGAGGTTATAAAATGGCATTATTTCTGTTCTTTTTTTTTTTTCTTTTTTTTTTTGTTAAACATTACTTATCAAAAGTACTTGCTTGATTATTATTATTTTTTTTAAATGTTTAAATTATGGGAATACTTGAATGATGTATATTTTTTCATTTTTAATTGTGTATTTTAGTGTCATCACTCTATATTCGTGGAATCTGATGACTAATGACCATTCATGTGTTAGATAGGCCTCATGTCCTTCTCGAATATTACAATGTTAGTCATTAAAGAATGGACAGAGTGGAAAGTACATGTGATGTTCATTCATTTCCAGGAAAATCATCACCTAAATATAGTTTCTTGTTTGATGATTGAGCTGAGTAAGAAAACAAAATAAATTATGTTTATCTCCCACCAGTGAACTTTATTATTCAATTAATAACCTTGCACCAGTGGGGTTGGGGGTTCGATTCCCACCTCTGCCCTGTGGACGTGGGGCTTGTGTGGTCTCCTTGATCTTCAGGGGTTTTCTTCAGGTACTCCTACTACTTCAGGTTTCTTTCCCCAGTCCAAAGACATGTATTGTATGCTGATTGCCATTTCCAAATATTGTGTGATTGTGCCTCGAGCCCCTGGGATAGGCTCCAGGCTCCCTGTGTAGGATAAGCAGTACAATAAATGTACTGAAAATGTACAATATAAAGTTCGAAAAACTTTTATATATGTTTTATTGCCCTTAGCATGATGTAAACTTAAGTTTTTAGTTTATTTATTTATTATTATTATTATTATTATTATTATTTGCTTGCTTACTTACTTACTTATTTAATTATTAAATGTCACACCGTGTAAACCTACGGTTCTCAAATTGGGATCTGGGGACCCTCAGGGGTCCCTGAAGCAGAGTCTGGGGTCCACAGTTTTTTTGTTTGTTTGTTTGTTGTAAATAAATATTGTTCCAGCGGTTGAAATCACAACTTTCCATTATCAAAGTAATTATATTTATTATTGAGTTCTTATAGTTAGTAGCATATTTGACTGGTTAATTGATTGATTGATTGATTTAATCAATTAATTTATTGATTTAAGTCTTCTTCTTCTTTCGGCTTTTCCCTTCAGGGGTCTCCACAGCGAATCATCACTCTCCACCTATCCCTATCTTC
>CM074962.1:14436112-14446677 GCA_037577455.1 Pangasius macronema
TTAAAAAGGACACTGAACATACTTTTCCTTGCCTTGTGTTGGTACCGTGAAGGGAACATCTTTTGTTCTATTAGTATATATCTTTTTTTTTTCTAGAAATTTATGCATCTTTTAGCTACAATTTATGTGCCTTAAATCATTTTAAAGCGTAACTATCTACAGTGGGGGGCACAGTGACTTAGTGGTTAGCATGTTTGCCTCGTACCTCTGAGGCTGGGGGTTCAAATCCTGCCTCTGTCCCGTGTGCACAGAGTTTGCATGTTCTCCCTGTGCTTCAGGGGTTTCCTCCAGGTACTCCAGTTTCCTCCCCCAGTCGAAAGACATGTGTTGTAGGCTGATTGGCATCTCTAAATTGTCTGTAGTGAGTGATCAAGCCCTGCAATGGGTTGGCACCTGAGGCTGTGCCTTGAGTTCCCTGCGATAGGCCCTAGGCTCACCTTCGACCCTGTGTAGGTTAAACGGTTTGGAAAATGGAAATCGCCCCAGTAGCAGTTTAGTTACTATTGCTGCTATATATTTTTTTGTCTGTGTAAGTGGGCGGTTTGCTGTACCTTTAAGATAGCCAGTGATTTACAGCTTCCACAATACACTCTCTGTCCACTTTATTAGCAGCTCATTTCCACCTGCTCATTCAAGCAATTATGCAATAAGCCAGTCACATAGCAGCAGAACGCACAACATGTCAAACCATGAGGCAGATGGGTTACAACAGGTACAATAGCAGAGCACTGGATTCCTCTCCTCTCAGCCAAGAACAGGAATCTTAAACAGCAGTGGGCATCAAAACTGGACTGCTGAAGATTGCAGAAACATTGCCTGGTCTTTTCATAATCTTCAACAGTTTTGGTGAAGCAGTGCTCACTGTAGACTCAGATTCCTGTCCTTGGCTGACAAGAGTGGAATCCAATGTGGTCATTTACAGTTGTAGCCCATCACAAGGTTCGTTGTGTTGTGCATTCTGAGATGCTTTTCTGCTCACCATGGCTGTAAAGAGTGGCTATTTGAGTTACTGTAGCCTCGATCCCCTGTCCTCTCGAACCAGTCTGGCCATTTTCCTCTGATCTCTCTCATCAGCATAATGTTTCCGCCTGCATTACTGCAGCTCACTGGATGTTTTTTGTTTGCATCATTCTGTGTAACTTCTAGAGACTGTAGTGTGTGAAAATCGCAGATCTGCAGTTTCTGGAATATTGAAAACAACCCATCTGGCATCAACAACCATGCCATGTTCAAAGGCACAGAGGTCATATTTTTTTCTTCATTCTGATGTTTGATGTGAGCATTAACTGAAGCTTTTGACTTGTTTCTGCATGATTTGACACGTCGCACTCCTGACACATGATTGGCAGATCGGGTAAGTGCATGAATGAGCAGGTGTACAGGTGTTCCTATAAGTTATGTAGGACATAAGTCATAAGGGGAAAATGTCATTACTGACATTGTACTAGTAGGGAATCATCATTAGGCGTTGTTCACTAAGAAAACTAACCGGGAGTTTATCACATGTTAGACTATGTCACTTGTAAAGACAAGTCAGGTTGCTCTTTTCATTTCACGCCAGGCTTTAACGCATTATGTGGTCTCACTTTCTTTATGTACATAGTCTCAGTTGGATTGTATTTTCAGTACAGAATGGTTTCTTGAACAGTTTGCATAGTCTTGAATTTGGTTGTTGAGGTGTGAGGGCGTGGCTGCTGTGGCGCGCGACTCGTACCTCGCCTCTCACCTCTCGCGCTCCGTTTCCTGAGTGCGCGCGCGCTCGGTGTGGTGTGGTGTGCGTTGCGCAAGCAGAAGGAGAAGAGCCGAAATGCGCAAGGCGAGAGGAGCGAAGAAAGCTGTGTCCCCGCGGGATCCACACGCCGACAAGAAGCTCAGGGAAGCCCCCAGCGACCTGCTCAGATGCGCCGAGGACGGAGGAGCGGCTCCACGCGTCAGGAAGAAGGGCTACAAACCCCCGGATGTGAGGAGCATATTCGGGGCGCAGGGAAGGAGAGGAGAGGGACACGAGTTCAGAGAGGAGGCATCAGAAGGATGGTGTGATGTATGCTGTGACATCATCATCCAGGGGGGCTTGATGTGCACAGGTGAGGGGGAGCTTGAGGCTACCATTTATACCCATTAAACAACTATCTTTTAGTGGATACACCTCTGGAGACCCTCAGACCTCCAAACCACGTGATCTAGTTCGTCAAGCCCTAATCAAAGACTTCATGATCTGGATCAAGTGTGCTTGGATTAATTTAACCAATATGTGTCTGTGAACCATGGCCACAGATATAATAACATGTAAGGCAGGTGTGTTGTAAATTTATAACCATTGATTTCTTCTGATTTCTTCCTAATATGTGAATAAATCATTTCCTAGACAAAATCTTAGAGGGAGAAAATAATTATATTGTCTTACTGAATATTCTAAGGTTGTACAACTCAAGACTGTGTATGCCTTTGAATAGATGCCCCACTTATATCTGAGAAAGGCTGAGAAAAAGTTTAAGAAAACTGATTTACGTTATTACTGTATGTGTACTGTATCCAAAAACAAAGCATAGGTGACAGGCGTGCACCAAACGCACACACACACGGACACACACACCTGCCGGTATGTTGACAGACTGGTTTTTAGTAAAACTCTATATTCTGTCACTATCTACCTACATTCCGAGTGTGTGTCTTTTAAAGGAATGTATCTGGTTTTGATTTTCTGAGCTTTGGTCTTCAAAGTTTTATTTAATAATAACCGCATCATGATAATGTAACGCTGTCCTGATGGAGTCTTGATCATAGCTTAGGCTGTGTGGGCTTCACACCGTCTTGAGCACTATGTCTCTCTGGTGGTTTTAAACAAACACATCAATGTATAAGGTGCACACTTCTTTCTCTAAACTGAGGTAAAGACTAAAAGGCTCCTGTGGGGCTTTAGTTTATGATATTCGTGACTTGAATTTAAAAAAGACCATGTCCACCCTGTATGAGCTCCATTTTATTTAGTGTGTACTCTATAGTAGTTCAGCTCTGAGTGGATTTCTGCTTAGTGTTTGAACATTACAAGAAACAGCAAGAGGACTAGGAATTCCTGCTGCGTGTCAGGAAGATCAGCTGAAGTGTCACGTTCATACAGATTCATATCACTTGGCATATATGATTTGACTTTAGTGCCTTTAGAAACCTGTCCATTTGCATTCTTGCCTAAGCAGCAAAGTTTAGTTCCCTTTCTGTCCCCAAGATGCCAACTCTAGACTCTGGCCTTATTTTGTATTCCTTTAAGTAGTTGTTCATTCACAAGTAGTGTGCAATGTGTTCACTCAAATGTAACACTTGGACAAAGGTGACTTTCACTGAAGCTTCTCTTCCCTCCTTCTTAATGTGACACCTGACTCAAGTGATCAATTAAGCGAGCGAAAGAGTGAAGCAGTCACTGGATCAAGTGATTAAGATAATAGCCCTGCTCTACACTGGCCATCTATTTTTTATCATATCCTCCCAGACATATTGCTACCATGTAATTGTGGCCTGACATTTTAGAGGCCACTTTTCTTATCTAGTAGCATATGTATATTTATAAGCTTTGGCAATTTGGGGAAAACTGGTATATGTCCAGTTGTGGCTGCTCTGGTAAACAGCCAAAAAAAAGAAAAAAAGAAAAATGGGGTTTTGGCCAAAATTCTGCCTATAAAATATTTTAACATTTAAAATGTAAGAAATCATAAATATATTTAGTCAAAACAATATGGAAATGCTTTTATTTATTTGTTTATTTATTAAATTCGCCAAGGATCATATTGTGTAAGGAAACAATTTAACTAAAGCAATCTGCCTAATGCTGTCTAAAAGCTTGCTAGCTTGTTAGATAGCTACATACCATGGCTAAATGGACATATGCATAATAAATTAGGTTTGTAATCAGATAGCGCCTGTCTTTTCACTTTCTGGGGCTGCCATATTTTAAAATGCTATAAACTTTACATATGGCTGGGAGACATGCAAAAGTGAATCATATTTCCCTTCAGGAAACGCGGTAGTTTGCAGAACTCTATGTATAACAAGATGTCACATGGGTTTTCCCAGGCTGCCACACACATGCACTTGCTTGCAGTTTTCCTGTTTTGATTTGATTAGGTTTTGCATCTTCAGTGTTATACGGCTTACAGCTGCCCTCAGAAAGTTTTACTCTGGGTAGGTAGGAAGAAATTAAATGTGGTTGTAACAAAGCTTGTTTTACAGTGGCTTGCTGATGCCTCTGCTTGCTTGGTGACATTCTATGGGTTTTAGAAGAAATGTGTGTTGTAGACTCTTGTAGATTTGTTTCTTGAAAGGAAACACCTACAATGCAAGGTAATGATGTGTAATAGAACATTAAACAAATCACCAGTTATCTGCTAATGTTGCCGAATAAATATTGCCTTTTAAGATAAGTAAGAATTATAGTAAGAATATAATGTTTGTGAAGGTATATAAATTTGTATATACACTCCTGGGCAAAAAAAATGGGCCAAGCCCAAAATGGCAAAATAGTAAGCTTTTAATGGTCTTAACAACAAATCAATGATCAGAAAATGAGCAAGAATGAAACAGATGCACTCCTGAGAGCTCCTGTGCCTCAGTTTGCTGGTTTACTTCTGCTGCAGTGAACTGTTTGTTTGGGGAAAANACTTCTATAGTCTTCTTGTACGCAAAAGTAAAATCATGAAAATGATTAAAATGTTTGATGTAAAATTCAAAATAACACATGTCTGGGTGTACAAAATTTTCCAAAAAAAATATTTTCTGAGATTTTTTTTTCTTTAAAGATTAGTCATTATTATACCTGATGCAGCCCATCAATGGCCACAAGGCTTAAAGGATAAAACTATCCCATACTAACTTCCTTTATCTATTTGTAGTATATCTACTTGCTAATTTCCTGACCAATGACTTGTTGTTAAGACCATTAAGAGCTTAATATTTTGCCCAGGAGTGTAAATATGCCAGTAGTGGCATCAATATAACAAGAATACAAAACGAATAGTATCATTACATGTACGGTAGTAAACAGGTATATCAGAAAATGTGCAAAATACAGAATTCTGGCGCAGTGGATCAGAGGATTGTCCATATTCAGAACAAATGAGTGACAGTAGGATGATAATGAAGGACAGTAGAAGTACAAGTTTTAGGGGAATTTAAGTATATCAGTACATATCAGTGGACATCTCATCAGAAAATCTGGAAAATGGGGTAAGTGTCAGAAAATATATGAGCCTGTCATGTTCTGAGAAATGAAAGCAGCCCATGCAAATGATTTTCTATTGCATTATCCCAAGTGCAAGAATCATGCATCTTTTATATCACTCAAGTTTATTTTACTAGTTACTTGGTGGAAAGAAAGAAACAAAGAAAGAAAGAAAGGGGAAAAAGAATGACGAAAGACTTTATTGGCACATATACACTCACCGTCCACTTTATTAGGAACACCTGTACACCTGCTCATTCATGCAATTGTCTAATCAGCCAATCGTGTGGCAGCAGTGCAGTGCATAGACTCATGCAGATCCAGGTCAAGAGCTTCAGTTAATGTTCACATCAAAAATCAGAATGGGGAAAAATATGATCTCTGTGACTTTAACCGTGGCATGGTAGTTGATGCCAGACTGGGCTGGTTTGAGTATTTCAGAAGCTGCTAATCTCCTGGGATTTTCACACACAAACAACAACAGTCTCTAGAGTTTACAAAGAACGGTGTGAAAAACAAAAAAACATCCAATCGGTTGCAGTTCTGCGAGCCTGTGTCCACTGTAGTCTCAGATTCCTGTTCTTGATTAAGATAAGTAGGACCCATACTGGTCTTCTGCTGTTTTTTTGCTCGTCCTTATGCTTTTCTGCTCACCACAGTTGTAAAGAGTGGTTATTTTAGTTAGTGTGACCAGGTTGGCCATTCTCATCTGACCTCTATCGTCAAGAAGGTATTTCCACCCACAGAACTGCCAAGCACTGGATATTTTTTGTGTTCCATAGACAGTATTATTCAATTACCATTTTTAATGTAGTACACGTTTATTGTTCACTAGCCTCTCTGTATATTTCAGTATTAGGTTTTATACATAGGTGTCCTATTAAGAGAAAATAATCAACAGTGGGGTGGTGTTTATTGTCATGTTTAATGTTGTGGAGCATTCGCAAAACAAGTTACTTCCTGTTCTCCCTTACTTTATCTTCTTCTTCTTCTTCTTCTTCTTCTTCTTCTTCTTCTTTATAACAGCTAATAACAGTCACTCCAGCCTCTCCTTTTCCTCTCTCTTGAAGTGAACCCGAGAAACCTTAAAGCCCTCTCTGTGTACATGTACCATGTAAGAAAGCTTAAAGTTACAGCTTTACCTCTGACTGATACAAAGTGCTGACACTGGAGACTCCTTCCAAAAATGCTAAATATACATCTCCTTATAGATGCATTTACCCATCTAAGTGCACACACACATCCAGAGCAGTGGGCAGCCTTTTTTGCTGCAGCCCCCAGGGAGCAGTTGGGGGTTCAGTGCCTTGCTCCAGGGTCTCAACTCAGTTGTAGTATTGAGAGTGGAAGAGAGCACTGGTCATTTATCCTCCATCTACAATCCCTGCCAGACCTGAGACTTGAACCCACAACCTTCAGGGTCATCTTCACGTTATAAGGCCCATTCTCTAACCATTAGGCCATGAGGGCTTTATTGTAACCAGCTGTAGAAATAACATGTAATACAAAAAAAACACATAATTAAAAAAACCCCGAAATGTATTACAATGATTAATATTAATAACGAATATATATTACTATAAACCTGTGCTTTAACTGATAATTAATCAACACATTCTGACCAATCAGAATTGAGAATTCAGCAGTGCTGTGGTATAAATTTAAGTTATCATTTGTGTCTTCCCTTTGCAATTTTTAACAGGCTTAAAAGGCAGATACAATACCTTTACTTCACAAGGTGTTCGTGTATTATGGCACCACTAATATGTTTATATTAAAAGAATGGCATGAATAGCCGTTTCCCTGGCTCGTCTGCATTGTGTCTTGCTATTTGACACCCACCTGTTGGATCCCCTAATATCCGTCTGCATGTTTGTGTAGCAGCAGTGACAGTGTATCTAGAGGAGACATACTGCCCTGTGACAACATAATGATGGACCACAATGGACCGCCTCCTGGCCAGCTGACTGAGCACAATAGAAAACCAGTGGGGCCCCAGACACACACACACACACATACTCTCAAGCAGGGGACTCTATGAAGGGAAGCCGTAGACAGAGAGGCAGAAGAAAAAAAAGAGGGATAGACAACAATTCACTATGGCCAAAGAGCTTGCTTATCAGATGCGTGGGAGACACCGATGTACTTGGACTTCTGTGTGAGCTTTTTTGGGGCTGCTGTGTAAGTCATGGCGCTAAGGAGAAGCTTCAGCAGGACTCTGAGGAAAATAACTGGGCTCTTCTACTGTTTCTCCAAAGTGATGCGCCGCTCAGGACGCATGGAGCTCAGCCTTCTGTGGAAGCTTTCTGGTGAGTCCAGTACCTTGCGGGATCTCTACATGTGGCTAAAGAGCTGGTGCCTGTTTGTCTGTATGTTACTGTATGTGGGTTGATCGGTGGCAGTTGTGATTGGTGGAAGAAGTTTGATTTTGTTAGGTTCTCCTCTACAGAAAGTTTATTCCTGAGATTTCATTTCTTTAGAATATAACACTGGCCAAGTCAGGATTGTAGAGCAATGATGTTCATATCGTATGATTCATATTGTATTTATCTATGAGGAGAAATTGCAGCCTGTTGACATGAACAGCTTCGTGTAAGCCTGACATTGACTTTGCTCATCAGTACATATTCGTAATACAAAATGCTCTTTTGCGATTGGTAATTGATGATTCTGGAAGGAATCTATATGTGATTTCTATCACTATACTTTTATGTGTTGTATTTTTAGATATTTAAAATAGAAAAAATACTTTGGTGACCACAAACTGACAGTCACGAAAAAAAAACAAAAAAAACCTGGCACCAGCCTCAGAGCTGATTTTTGATGTCTAGGATATACACTGCCAAGCAAAAGCTTTTGAACAATATGTATTTTAACATTTTTGTTTAAATTACTTCATATCACATACTCTAAAAGTTGAAAATATATCCAAGGATTAGGTATATGTGAATCAGTAAATGTTTATGATGAATTGTTTTTTGATTTTATTTCACTGGAACAGTCTAGAACTGATTGAATTAGAAAATACTGGCCTTTATCACTCTTATTAGACACTTGTAGCACACCATACGCACATCTTACACTTAATACTACCTTGAATAATAAGTCCTCAGAGATTTGGGGTTCCATTTTAATTTCTATTCTGTACTTTGTATGATCCTTGGTTTGCTAGGTCTGTGGCAATGATAGTGATTACACAGTAATAAAAACTTTTACAGGCAGTGTGTTTCAGTTTATAATCTGTGCAGCCGTCCGTCCAATGCCCAACATAAGATGGGAATGTGTTGGCTGATTTGTTTTTGTCCAGTATGTTAGAATTATTACAGTTTTATCATTCCAAGTGTTTAAAATGTTTCACTTGACCTGGTAATGTTACACTTTGTGCTGGATAGAGAGCAGAAGTGCATTTTAAAGCCAATATTTCTGTAGTTCCCAGTACGCCACAAAGAACAGCAGTCTGTCGTTTGACTCTTTTGTTGACTGTAACATTGCTTGACACGGTAGTGGTTCCTTTTAACAGAATGTCGATGAACCTATGTACCAACGTTCACCTGAGGTTTAACAAATAATAATTTAAGGTACAACAATGGACCTTATGGTCTAATTATATTGCTTCAATGCATTGTAAAAGTATACCTAATTCACTTGTCCAGGTGAAAGATACAAAAGATGTACCTTCGAGGGTATCACTCCACTTTGAGTGTATGTAGGTTAGTACCTATTTTATATTCTGTGAAGAGATGGCACTTTGAGTGACAGAAGTCAAGCTCATGTTAGTTTGTTCCAAAGCCACCTGGACCAGGATAGAGCAGTTACTGAAGATGATGATGATGATGATGATGATGAGGAGGAGGAGGAGGAGAACAGGTTGTGTTCAACTGATTTCATGTCCCTTTAGTGCACCATGCTCAGGAGTTAGCGTAACAGTGTAACATAGACAACTGATTGATCAGAAGTGTAACAAAGACAACCATTAATCACACGTTTGATGGTCAGGATCCATTCAGCACTATCTCCATGCCATAGCACTCAAATCCTTGTCCCCTTGCTGCTTAGTCCTCAAGTACATTTTGGCCATTCCTGTCAGTGTAATTTCTTCAAGGACATGGCTCTTGCAGAATATCTGATTTGTTCCTTGGCACACAATTCATTTTGTTACATGAATGACATTAAGACATTTAGTGAATTTTGTGTGTTCCCAGCTGACTCATACTAGCCCGGGCTTTTAGACCCAATATGTTTCAGAACAACAGTTTCTCAGCTCTGGAGAGCGAGGTTAAAGGTAAAGAGTAAATAGTGGGATGTGTCTGACTTCCATGTGCAAATGAGCTCTCAGTAACCTGCCAAATACAGTGTCTAACCCTGAGAACGTCTTCAATGGATGATCTGTGACTGAAGAGTGCTTTGAGAACAGTGAAGAATTGACTGTCGGCTGAGTGACCTGCCCTTTGTTTAGCTGTTTGGTGTTGTTTCAGCAGTCTGTTAGGAGTCCAGTCTGCCAGGAGCCGAGAGGAATGAAGTCTGGAGCATGTGGAATTCCTCACGTAGGTTGTCCGGAAGAAGAGTGCTAGAGCATATAGGAATCTCTATTCTTGGCAGGATCCACAAATATGGACATCATGTCTGTATTAGTCAAAAAGAAAGTTCACTGGTGCAAGGATGAGTTTGCCATAGAAAAGACAGGCTGTAGTTTTCATTTTTAGTAAATTAAACATGATCTGCTTTTGTAGCAGATCCTCTGTTGTGAAAAACACATGCATGCATTTATGGACTTTATTTAGCTGAATGCATTAGACCAGAGAGTAGCTACAGAGCTACAGAGCTACAGAGCTAGAGACATTAAGCCTTAAAGGTTTTTTTTTTTAACCGTCTACGCTCCACAAAACAATAACAGATTGTTTGAAGATGATTAGATAAAGAAGTATGCATTTAGAAGAATGCATTTATTCTCCCTGTGTCAAAGTCTGTGATGTTAATCAAAAGTCACAGTGGTAGCTCAGAGATTAGGCCGTTGGGCTTCTGATTGGAAGGTCATGAGTTTGATCCCCAGCACTGCCAAGCTGCCACTGCTGGGCCCTTGAGCAAGGCCCTTAACCCTCAACTGCTCAGTTGTATAAATAAGAATGTACGTTGCTCTGGATAAGGGTGTCTGCCAAATGCTGTAAATGTCACAACATCAAATTGTCGTATATATTGCCATAAATTAATGACTTTTAATTAATTAATTAAGCTTTAAAAGCCATTCTGTCATGATAGTTGTTATCTGGATCTTTGCAAGAAAGGAATTTTATGTAAATGGACCTTAACAAATTTTAGCTGAATACCACTGCACTAGAGGTTCTCAATGACAGCTTACTCT
>CM074962.1:14466361-14495247 GCA_037577455.1 Pangasius macronema
GGTGTACCGCTCTAACTCTGTACCGCGATACGGAAACGTGACGGTGTACCGCTCTAACTCTGTACCGCGATACGGAAACGTGATGGTGTACCGCTCTAACTCATTTTCTCACATCTCATTTTAATACACTATCGCTGCAGATGATTCACAGGGACGTTGGACGGCGCGCCACAGAAACATGGGATTGTTGATATGGTGGAGTCTGTAGATGTTTAATTAGCAAGATGGAGGGCTTCGTGCTTTCATGACAAGCTGCAGTTTTCTGAGAGAGAATAAAGAGAGTCTGTGAGTGATAATGTGATAACAGGAGCTTGTTTTGCTGAAGTTCCACCCTATGAAATGTTACTCTAAGCAGATAAAAAGTACCACATGCCTTTCTTTACTGAATTAAGATAGTCATCCTTGGAAAATGGCTGTTGTGTAAGAGGAATAAAGCACGATGGGGCGTGTTATTGTTAAATAATCAACAGCAGGGCGATGTGACGCAGGCTGACGTCAGGCGGTTTCCTCACACCCTTCAGAAATATTTTACATAAATGCAAACGAATTGTCATTCTCAAAAAACTGATATTATTTTTAGTTTGCTCTCCAGTCCTCAGGACCTCTGTTGTTGACTTTAACCATGTCTTATTTCTCTGGGGTATAAATATGAAGTTGCACACATATAACATCTTTTTTGCTGTTCATTGCCATGGGGGAGAATCTTTCACCACGAAAGCGACAAGTGGCTGTTGATCTACACAAATCAGCTAAAAATAACACATACGCAGTTAAAATATCATTAAGCACAATTAGGCCATAAGAAAAAGTTTCACATGTTTGAAACAGCCATAAACTTATCAGTAAATAATGTTAATAAAACTTTTCAAGGGATTTATAAGGATTTAAGTGATACACTTGATGCAGTGAAAACGGCTAACGGCAGAACGAGGAGTAAGGTTACGAAGTTACGCTTCTTCGTTTCGCTGAAGAGTCTGATGACTAAGGCTGAAGCCAGTCCAGGCGTGATCGGATTACCAAACAAAGCAAAGTAAAACAGGTCACCGTTACAGAACATTAACATCCGAACGAACCTAAACAATGCAAGATGGACACCCGATGCCGCTTGGAATAGCTTTACCTGACATCGTCACACGGTGCTGTTGAATGAAGTCTGATCTGATTGGTCGGAACGAGTCGATTCATTTTCTGAGTCACATCACACGTTTGTACCAAAGCGCTTTCTCCGATACGTTTTTGTTTCTATTAAAGATGACACCAATCCAATACCATCACAAGCTCTTGTTTTTTTTATCGGATGGGTCGCGGTATCGGCTCATACTCAAGGTTTCGGTGTCGGTATCAGAAACGGTAGTATCCTGTCATCTCTACGTTCTAAAGAAATTACTCACTCACGAGGCTTGTACAGCATACTAATAATAATCGATTAAAATCGTTGATACGGTGAAGCTTTCTGTGATGCGATGTTTATTTAACATTTACGAGTTTAATAACTAGTCTTTGAAGTAAATCTTTGAAGTCTTCCAGAGTTTGTGCGTTCCAGTTTCTTGGTAACGTGACAAGCCGCATTTTTTTTGTGCAATTAGCTTCAAAAGAGAGAAGGAAAGAGAGTGATGGAATGACTGTCTGTAGCTGCTGTTAAGTAAGTGATAACAGGAACTAACTTGTCTTGTGAACATTGCATGTAACTATAAATGGTTAAAAACACAACATGTCGTTCATTAATAAACTAAGAGGAACGAAACACTTCGGATATGCTGCTATGTGGAAGTAATCGTCTTTGGTTGCGCCTCTCGCCCATGTACCAGGCGTGTTGAACAGAGGCGTGTGGGTGGAGCTAGAAATAGTGCAGAGTGTTGATTGGTCAAAAACAGTTGTCACAGAATCGTGATTGTGTCCTAGGGGAGAATTGTTGTACTGACTTGAGCACAGGTCTCCTGTAGTAGCATCATGATTCTGTGCATTTCTTTCCCAGAATCCCAGAGGCAGAATCCCAGAACACTTATTATTCACTTTCGACGCTGAAGATAGAAAATAACGGATCAGCAGCAGTTACGCGGAGTCAGTAGAATTTGCGTGGATTGTTCTCAATACAATGCCATTTGTGTTTCAGCCACAGAAAAGAACGGACTCATTGTGTTTTGGTTGTATTTTAATGCCAAATTCTGCACTCCAACGTCTCATTATTTTTTTGCTGTGATTAAAATATTGGCACCCTTGGCTTTGTTTGGGCTCCATGCCACCATTAGGACACACCTATTGCGTTACTGTTCAGGGGTTTGTCTTGGTAGACAATCAGCCTCATAAACTTTTTTTCTTTTTAAACGAAAATAAGCCACATGTCTGTTTATAATTTTGTCTAAATAAAAAATTGTGGTATTTGTGATACTATTGATGTGCATCACTAGTCACAACATCACAACCTCCAGGGAACTTCCTACTGCGATGGGAAGCCCACATTACAGCAAGGGACTTTTTTGTAAAAAGTTAAAAAAAAAAAAAAAAAGTACATTTGGCTTACTAACCGTGTCATGCCGCACCACACCGAGTGATGTGAAAGCGCTCTAATAGACGAGTGCTTTTGAAAGCAGTTAAATAGTTCAGACAAATTTTAATTTCTTTATGGCTCTTTAACCTACATTTTCATTGCACGTCATGGATTTTTATGATTTGATAAAGTACATTAGTTTCTTCTCATCAGTGCTGTTTTGTTCCAGAGTGCTGGATTTGCATAGCTCAAAAAGTACTCCCTCATCAGCAACTGTACTGCATTCATCAGACAGATTCAAGCCGTGCCCTTGTTTCTAGTAAGACTTCGTAGAATGCGTCCTTGTGCAATTTGAATATGCCCTCCACACGGCCTTTTCCACAGCCGTGCCTGCGTGTGTGNGAGAACGTTGTAGCCTAGCAGCCATGCATAATCACCCCCACACATTTGTCTTGTGTGAGAAATGTCACGGAGTGGAGAGAAGTTCTCATCCAGAGCCCTAACCGTTTTCAGATCCATATTCTAATCTTTTCTGTGCGTCTGGATTTTCATTCGGTTGTGTCCTGTCTGAGAGACTGTGGATGGTCGGCTCCTTCATCACAATTACCACAGCTCACTTCCTGTTGTTTTATCCTGTCCTCACCTCGCACCCAGAAACCACAATTTCATCACCACTCAAATCAACACACATTTCCACAGAAGTTAATATCTTAATAGCTTGCTTTATTTATAGTCTGTGTGAAAATTGTGTTCGTTTCCCCTTGCTTTAGTGCAGAACTGGCAAGTAGGTGTTTTGCGGTTGATGTGTCTGTATTTAGGAGTCTGAGTTTAGTGAAGTGAAGTGACTTTGTGGCCAAGTACGGTGGCCCATACTCAGAATTTGTGCTCTGCATTTAATCCAAGTGCACACACACAGTAGTGAACACACACACACCCGTGAACACATACCCAGAGCAGTGGGCAGCCATTTTAGCTGCGAGGGGGGGTTCGGTGCCTTGCTCAAGGGTCTCACCTCAGTCGTGGTATTGAGGGTGGCAGAGAGCGCTGGTCATTCACTCGCCCACCTACAATCCCTGCCGGACCCGAGACTCGAACCCACCACCTTCGGGTTCACCTTTGGGTTACAAGTCCGACTCNGGTATGCTCTGTGCTTCATCTGTTTTGTCACCTCGGTAGTGGTGAATTAACCGGAGACTGAAGAGGAGACCTGGCAGGGAGGAGAGATTGCAGAGCTGTTACTGTTACCTGGTGGCTGCCTCAAATGCTTGATTCTGTTTGGTCAGAAGGTGTTGATGAGTTTCATATCACAGGTTGATATGCTTGTTACATGCTTGTTACATGCTTGTTGTAAATATATGTATGTATGTATTGTTTCTATAGTAACAGCTTACACAGGGACTCTCCACATGAAATAATTTAAAAGCGTGTATAATTGTTGATTATGATTATGGTCATGTTTCCTGTGAGGAGATGTGTATTTAAAGTTTCGCCAGGGGCAGTCAGAGGTAAAGCTCTTCCTGTAAGTTTTCTGATGCAAGAAACTCTTCAGAACAGAGAACTGTGCACTTTCTGTTTTCTTGGAAATATAACAGGCTGCAGTTTTTTTGTCTTATTAAGGTCACGAGTGACAAGAAGAGATGCTGATTAGGGGATGACTGCGGCTACGTCCGCGCTAATCCGGATAAATCTGAAAACACATCTTTCTCTGTGTTTTGGCCTTCTGTCCACACTGAGCGAAAACGGAGCTTTTCGAAAACACTCTCTCAAGTGGATAAATTTGAAAACGCCGCTTTCGTGCTGTGGTGTGGACCGAGAAAACAGAGATACTCAAAAACAGTGATGTACTGTTAGTGATGTGACCCAGTCATGTGACCCGTTCAACATGAAACAAACAGGATGGTGGACGATGTTGTACTGCAGTTGAACACGGACGACATATTTCAAACTATCGTAACAATTTCTAATTACAGTAAAACATGTTGGAAGTCTAACGTAAAAAAGTCCACTTTATAGTCTTGAGTTACCCGCAGCAACAACTCCACCTCTTTGTCTCTCCGTTTTTAAAAATAAAAAACTGTTTTTCCTCGACATTCGATTCAAAGAGACGGAAAGTAAATAACCGACTGACTGAAATGACAAGACCAAAGCGCCATTTCAGTCAGGCGTTTATTTACTTCCCGTCTCTTTGAATCGATGCGGCAATGTCGAGGAAATGACGCAGGCCAAAGCGTCTTACGTTTTTACGCATACGGATGTAAGCGGCGTTTTCAGGCGTTTTAGTGCGGACGAGCAATTTTTGGAAAACGTTTGAATTAAAATGAGACTAAAATGAAAACCTCTCCGGATAAACATGGACGTAGCCTGCAGCTGCTGTAACACAAGTGATAACAGGAACTAACACATGTATTACACATGTTCCACAACATTAAATGTAACTATAAACAGATAAAAATATGTGTTTGTATAATTGCTGTGGTATAAGAGAAATAAAGCACTTTGGAATGTGTTATTATGGGATGGAAAGAGTACCTCGGCTTCACGTCAGGCTGCATCACACCATATGATATTAAAGCATAGAGTCGTATCGCCCGGCTCTAGTAGAAAGCTACTGTATATATATGGAGCTCCATTTGACTGTAGTGTATAGATTTAAACGAAGCCACGATGTGAGTGTATTTGTGTGATTAGTGCCGCAAAGGTCGTGTTTTCTTGTGTTTTTACTATCAGAGCTCTCCAAATTCAACAGCTGCAGCTGCTTTCTGCTCTCCACTAACGGCCCGTGAGAGCCGGTGACGCCGAGTCAGCACTCACAGCCTTCCTGTGGCAGATTTTATTTTTACAGTTAGAGGAGGAATGTTGATTGTGTTGCACACGCCACACACAGAACATGCACTTCCTGGTTTTCCAGTGGGATTTGTTGTTGGTAGGTAGCGTGGGATAAACATGAGGGAACCGAGATCTCCTCTACATTGCACAAACTGACATCTTAGCAAGTGCAGATATCCCGAATATAGTCAAATACATCAGTATTTCCTGATACACGATTACAGTAAACCAAGTATAAGATCATTAATCCTATTCCGACACTTTTTCTATCGGCAGATAATTTTGCTTTATCTGTCAATAGAACAAAAGTATTTCACGCTTGAAAGGAGTAAAAATATCTAGCAGTAGGTCTTATTAATAATCTTATATTTGGTTTATGGGAATCTTTTAATAGGAAATACTAGATTTGAGTATTTACTAAATATTTTATTTGAGTATATTCTAAATATGAGATGTCATTCTTTTGCACTGTATATTATTATTATTATTATGAATTCGGGTTTTCATTCATTCTGGTCAAATTGAGTGTCTGTTTTTAGCAGCTAGAGGGGCAATACATCTTAAACCTTACAAGTCCACACTCCTTGACCCAAATCTACTAAACAAAACCTCGCGCTTCATGTCGTGGCCATGCTCCGTGCACTGAAGTTGAATCAGGAGCTGTTCAGAGTGGGCTGGATTGAATACAGTTGTCTGCTCGAACAGCTGTGCGCAGCAGCTGTAATCTTATTCTGATCTGCTCCAACCTCTCGTCTGCTTTTAGATCAGCTGCCATCGGGGGGTGGATTCTCTCATTTGCAGACTTTGCCCTTATCTACTCCTCCTGTCTCTGTTTGTGAGCATGTACAAGCAGTCACAAGGAAACTCCTGCTGCTTTATGCATTACATCACTGTCCTTCAGCCATCGTGAGGTCATCCGATCAGTGCACACAATAGCACTTCTGCACGAAGCATTGGACAAACATTAAACTTTGACTCCTGGCTTCAGAGGCGCTCCCGCGTAAGCCTTTCTGATCCATTGTGTAGCATATCCGGAATGTTTTCCAGGTTTATCCTGTGCTCTACTCCAGCGCTGCTGCTGCAGCCAAAACACGTTTGCTGCTGCAGGCCTGGTCTAAGCCTAATGGCTTATAGTGTTACCTACAAAATATTACAGACGCAGTAGACGTAGCAGTGATGCAAATCAAATCAGCTGAGGATCCTTTCAGACTTCGCATGTACTTTGAGGAGACAGTAAAGCTCCATTTGTTTTGATTAAAGCTGGCTTCGGACTGTAAAATAATTCCTTGGTCATGATCCGAGATAGGAAGTCTTAGAAACGCATGATGAGGCATGCTCACTTGGTGCCCTAGCGACGGAATGAAGTTCTGGCAGTGTCCGAAATTGTATTAAACTCTCAGATAATAGCTATTACATAACAGCCACCGGAGAAGGACGGCAAAGGCGGATAGCTGCAGATACAATAGTGGTAGTGGGGAAACTATTTGTCTCGCACGATTACCCGTCCTTGTACAGGAATAATGGAGTTCGAGTGAAACTCGTTACAAAGACAATTACGAACCCCATTTTCTGCACAAACCCAGACCAGATCCAGATGGATGTAAGCAGAACGAAGTAATTTTCAGCAATCTTTGTCATATAATCTGACATGGAGAACATGTTATCACACAGGCTGTCACAGAACTCGGCCAAGATTTTGAGATTATTTAAGTGAAGTGAAGTGAAGTGAAGTGACTTTGTGGCCAAGTGTGGTGACCCATACTCGGAATTTGTGCTCTGNAATCCCTGCCGGACCCGAGACTCGAACCCACCACCTTCAGGTTCACCTTCGGGTTACAAGTCCGACTCTCAGACCAAGGGTGAAGCATGGGGGATATGACACACTTATATTTATTATCACAAAACTACTCTTTTGTGAGATATCACTGGTAGCATGTGCACTATTATTGCTTTTTAATGGCGGATCCATTGTTCCTCACAGCAGCAAGCAGCTGATTGGGTGGCAAGTATATTTTTGTAGCAGGGGTTAGCAAACCTACAGTACATCGTGTATCGTGAAAATTATCGTGGTGATATCCTTTACCACATTCCACACCCCTGGACACAAACAGGAGAATTTCACTGACTCAAATACATTTTCTTTTGGAAAGATAACTGGAAAGACGAAACTGGAAAGATGGATCTTATGTGAAGACGTAACTTTATGTAACACACACACTTGTGAAATTTGTGAGAAGACCACAGCGGGATTCTTCACTCTTTGAAAACTTAATTAAAAAAGTTTACGTTTGAGTTATTTTTAAGAGCAACCTTAATAAGAGCAGCTACAGGGTTATAGCAGCGCTTGTGAAATATTTGGTTTAATTGGTCTGTTCCATACTCTGGCTGTAATGTTGTAATATAGCGTAACTCAGAGACAGAGACAGAGACAGAGACAGAGGGAACTGCCAGCCGTGTAAAGCGTGATGTTTAAAGCAGAACCTCTGAAGTGCCCTCATGTTTCCATGTGGCCATGCCGTGTAAATCTACATCCTCTTTTATTAGTTCTGTTTTACAGTCCTGTGACAGAATAGAAAGTACTTCCCCTTACCTGTTATTTTTTTTTTGTTTGTTTTTTTGGAAAATCTAATTTTCAGTTCAGCAGCCTAGAAGCCTAGAAGTAATTTCTGCAATACATTTCCGGAACAGAAACCTATAAACGTATATTATATAAAATAACCAGCCCTTTGTTCTTAACTAATTTCAGATTGTATCATACTCGAGTTTGGCTGTGACGTTGGTTCGAACCCGGCTCTCCGTGCTCAAGAGCAGACTGCAGGTTAACATGATTAGCTTTCCGATCAGCCTTGTGCGTCATGGAGCAGATGAGCCATGTGATGATAGGCCAGGTGTGTGCATGCGTGTAAAATTACATCCGTGTGTCAACAGCGCGCTAACAAAATTCATATCTCTGTTGACATCTTACGCCTCAGAACTGTTTAGCACCAGAGATCATCCGTTTTAAAACCATGTGATCATGTGATCAAGATTATCATCTGTTTTTAAAAGCACGTGATCATGTGGTCAAGAGTCTGATGTTTAAGCTGCGTGGACATGCGCTGTCCCTGTCCTCTCACGCTGTGGCCTCAGTCAAGTGTGCCGAGCAGCAGAGCCGCGTGTAGCATCTGGACACAGTTTTTAGAGGCAGGGCTGTAATTACCGCCATCAGGTGGAACCTCCATGGGTGAAGTGTAGCCTGCCGTCCGTGTCTCAACAGGCCTTTGAAGTTGCCGACAGAGACAGGAGACGAGAGACGATAGCTGCAGAAGTGAGACCAGATGAAGTTTCAGCATGCAAAATGATCACAAACACAGCCTATACATCATGCATGTTCTCAAACGTGTACTTGTGGTTTATTGCATATACAGTAAGTGTGTAGCTCTACAGTTGTCACTTATGGGCGTGTACTGTCCAGCATTTTTTTTAGTTTAGATGTAAAACAAGTAGTACACTTGTTAGATAAAACTAACTAAAAATAATGTGCTAGTTATGCTATTTGCTAGGCTTTGTACTAGATTTGTTGGCAGGTTAGAAAAGCAAGCTAACTGTTCCAGCTACATACACTCACCAGCAGCATGGTCACAGTATAAAATTAAACCACCGCTATACGCTTTAGTCTAGGTAGTAAATGAGAACTAACTGCAGGTAGGAACTAAAGTTGTGATCGGGGAACTAAAGCAACATTGGACCACGGCTGGTCCGAGGTATCACCTGAGCCCATTGTATGGGTTTGTCGCTTTACTACATCATACCTGATTTGCACAGAATTGAGCAAAATCTCAATTTAAGCGTAGCTTGTTGCACTGGCGTTTGCCGCTGTTGCCGAAATCACAGCTCCGTGTTGTGCATGTGCACAGAAAATGAACGCTCGTTAGCGTTAGAGTAATTAGCAGCACAGCTGACATAAAGGTTGTGCAGGCTTTATGTGAGAATTAATGCTGCAGCCTTTTTAGATCACTACTGTAGCATGTTTTCAAGCGGAAAAAATCAAAAATTCTCCGTAGTTGACCCTTACCACAACCAATATTTGTGTCATGTGACCTCCTGACCTGTCTAAACTCATGACTTTTCAGTATTGCCATAGAAATGGAACTATTCATAACTAGTGCTCCGTCATTACCCAGATGTTTAAACGCTTCTTTGATGGTGTGTCATTGCGAGGGTTGGATATATGGAGGCCTTCAGTTTTGTTAAGTCTTATCACCTCCTTCCTTTTTTTTTTTTTTTTTAAAGCTCAAAATAAGATTTGGATCTGAATTGCATACACAGAGCTTTGTTCAGGTCCTGTAATCTGACGCACATTCGCCACTGCTCCCAGTATCCACTGAAGATAACAAAACCCTGAAAATATAAACGTGGTTGCCTTCAGGTACTGAGAACACGTTCCGTTTTTGAAGTTTCCATTTACTCTCGCTTCTGTGTTCCCAGATGGCCGTGCAAGAAAAGTGTAGACAGGCTGGTGGACATGGCCTTGAAATGGGATATCTGCCCTTTAGGAGTGTGTGGATTCTGTTGCAACACCTGGTGTGTGTCTGATAGCAGGCTTGTTCATTCAACCTCAGAGAATGATCTCATAGCTTTGCACCGCTGTAGATGTGAGTAGCCAGGTAGCTTAAATATCCAAGCAAACAAAGCTCTCTCTCTTTCTTCATATCTCGTCAGCTATATCTCCTCCAGATGTCGTCATCTGGCACGATCTTAGGAAACATCTTATCGTTGTGTCTATCAGTATGCTGTTCTTCTTTTTTTTCTTTTTAAATCACTTTTGTTTTAATAGTGTTCTACAGGGTGGATATTAATGGTTCTGACTCTCGCCAGTCCACTATGAGCGTAAACGGCTTCACTACGTGGTTAATCATTTCCATGGCTAATGGTGTGCAGAGAGGACATCCTGTTAATGATACATGAATAACACTGTTGTTAATCCCACGCTGCGCTTGAGCTTGACTGGAGTCAGTGTTCAGCTCTGACATCAGCTCAGCTTTTTATGAAGGACCTGTTAGTTTAATGTTAACCCTTTATCCACTGAACGGACATACAGGCTTTCAAGCAGCATTAGCATTGGTTTAACCGTCAACAGTTCCATACCATGTGCTGTCATTTCTTCAGATGCTTTATTCCAGAAATCCTGTCGTTCGTTAACTGTCACTTATGGCGGTGCGTGGAAACAATTTTCACGTTAACCCATTCTGTTCAAATTTAGGAGTGATTCAAGTGAAAACAGCAGGCTTAACCTTGATGTAAACAGATGTGTAAAAAATATGTTGTGAGCCTCTGTGTATCATATAGTTATTTATGGACGTGTTAATGTTTAACCCTGTTGGGTTGGGCGTGTCCCATGTAGTTTGTTATTTGATTGTTACTTCATGGTGTTGTATCAGAGGAAGGATTGGATACAGCTTTGCTCTCACAAAGAGAGACCGTTTGGCAAAAGTTGCAGTCCTGCTCCAGTCTAGTTTAATCTCCCACTGGAGAAATGACAGAGTTTCGTACTAATGCATCAGACTGAAAGCACCCTCTCTTTTCATCAGCTTCAGCTATTGTTTCCACTTTATATATCTTTTTGAAGTCTTGTCTAGTACTCTGTCAGTGCCTTAAGGCCGTACTGAGTGTTGTGTTGCCAGTGTCACATATGATAGCCTCATAAATTAGATCTATGAATGCACTTTTTCAAAACCTTAATTTCCCCTGATAAAAGTACCTTGAACAGAGACCACGTGTACAAAGGAAATGTCTGCAAGGTGCTTGATAGGTCCAGGTTTCCAGTATGTGACTTAAATGCCATAAAGAGGAAGTGTATATTGTTGTTGGTCTGTTAAGTCTTTCAGTTCTGAGGAGCTCAGACGTTTGAATTGTTCTCTTGCAATGGCTCGCTTATCTTACACACCCAGGACTTTACAGGGTACAGGGAGTCCTGGCTTTCATAACTTTTTATATGATCCAGAATGCTGAGCCTGTTGTTGGGAGTATCCTTCACTAAGCAGAATTATGGGATGTTAGCTTAAAGAATGGTATACAAGAAATGTCAGGGGTAAAGGTTGCAGAATAGCAGATGTCTGAAGATCCCCACTTACGGTACACAGCAACAAAACCCAGGCATATGTTCAGACATCAGTCCTTTCAGTGGGAAATGTCCCCAGTGTTCCCTGTAGCTGATCGTAATATCATAATATCACACCATCAGACCGAAAAACAGAACTGCACTAGGCAATGTTCAGGGAATTACAAAAGAAGGTTGAAGGAGGAATGTTGGGGAATTTCCAGTTACCTACCCAACAAACTAATAGCTTGAAGATCTCAGGTGAAGTGTTCAGGTACAGTCTGTTTAGCCTGAAGTGATTTCAGAAGCTTTTTTCTAACACTTTCTAACGCACTGAAAACATGGTCTTTCTCCGTCCCAGCTTTGGGGGAATCTTCATCATGTGAGTCATCAAATAACCATCAAAATCATTAGGAGTTGTCTGATCAACCCAGGGAAAGGCAAATCTATATAGAAAACCTGAGCAAAACCGAGCAACATCTACACTGACTGCTCACCGCCCTTCCATTCCCGGCAAGGCAACAATGACTAGCAACTAAGAGAAGTGGCTCTTCCTTGCTGGCACAGCCAACTGCCACTTTTGCAGCTAACACAGCCTGGATCCGAGGAAACTGACTGCTTTACATGCACTTTTTCAGTATTGAGGGCATGGTTGATTATGAAGAAAGGTAATTATGTAAAGAATGTGCTTGGACGGAAAGGTGTGGTGAATGTGGACTTCCTGTGTTCGCGGCAGAGGAAGGAGTGTTCAGGGAGCCACTATTTTTTTTTTTTTTTTTTTTTTAATACATGAAAGCACCTTGTTCACTCCTGGTTCCCTTGGCAGGCCCATGTGATATTCTCCAGTCCTCTTTAAAATAGGAGTAGTTCTTCCCAAAAATGTCCCACATGAGCCAAAACTACATAGTAGGATATACTCTGCCTGTTTTGACCTCTAACTTTTGGTTTTGCTGATGCACGTATTTGCTAGTAAGAAAGATGACATCAGATCAGTAGTTTTGTCAGATAGGAGTCTCCCAACAAACCTGTCTGGCCACTGATCTTGTTCCTCTGAGGTCTAACTAAAATGGGAAGGACATACATGACCAACAGCATGACAAGATTCATCTAGTCACCAAGACAGCTCAACTATCTGTCAGCTTATATCCCTTCTTTACTGATTAGTGCATGGCCTCTTTTTGGTTAGAAGCAGACTGCAGTTAATGCTTTTCTCCTTAAAGTAATGAGCTTTGTTGGAGGTCAGTAGGTAAGTTTATGCTTGACAGGTTGACCCTGAGGACTGCTAACGGCTGTTTCTGTAATCTCCTAGTCCTTCTTCTTTGCGCTGATCTCGGCGTGTAGGCGAGGGAGGATTCGGCAACTCACAATGTGGGAGGCAGGGCTGCTTTTTTTGTGCCATTACCTCACTGACAGAGTGTTTGTTTTGCCTTAGTCACGCTTGGCCGTTCAGTACAGGCCAACTTAACCCCTTCCTTTTCATCTACGACCTCACACTTGTTCTACCCAGTATGCTTCTCAGAACTCAATTTGGTGAAAACGTCTTAGAGCAGACATTTGAGCTGATATCAAATAAACGACAGATGTATGTGCCACAGAGAACCAGAGAATCAGAGAACGTCTGGCTGGGTGTGACCATGGTACTGCTTGTTACATTAAATAATGTTTTGTAGAAACGCCTGCACTATCTTGGAGGTCTGACATCGAGCTAGACTGAGTTAATGTCACACCAGACACTTTACCCAAACAGGGTTTTCCAGTCCAGCCCAAACAATGAGCCACCAAAAGAGAGCCAACGGGACCCACATCCCAAAGCCCACCACATCAAGATAATGGTGCTCTCTGTGTCGCTAGTGGGATTCTCCACAGCACACATTAATGGCGCATCCCACAGTTCGCATATACAAAGATTCAATGCATTTAAAGCCACTGAAAGGCTTGTGGAATATGTTTACATAGCTCTCATCATCTTTTGTTTAACTTGACAAGGCTTTAAGGGGCATTTTGCTTATCATTGTAACCTCAGCAGAAAGTGTGTGGTGTAGTTAATTGTCCTGCTGAGCTTGTGTGGTATTGGAATCCCTTCATTATGAAAGCCTGTGGGTTATAAATGTGTCTTTTCTGCTCTTGTTTGCCATTGCTTGCATAGAAACCAAGTTAACGTGGGTGAGATAAAAACTTTAAAGCTAAATTACATGTGTGAGAAGAGCTCTTCAGTTGATGTACTGATTTAGGCCTTGGAGGCTTTCCAGTCAGGAACATCAGCATGGGTATTACTCAGACGATGACTAATATGATGCCTACGATCAAGTCACATGTAGACACCTTTGATTTAAATACAGTTACGTGCATTGTTGAGACTTTAGACTCAAGGCACAGGTGATAGGGATGGATATCCCTCTGTCTTGGCACATGTCCCTGGGGCCCAAAATACACTTGGTCGCGTAACCTCTTTGGGGTGCACCAGAATAGCACCTGTCATTAGACTAATCCAGCCATGAATCACTCGTTTAGCAAGTGAGGTCAAGCTGAAGGCGTTCCAAGCTTCACATCCCCAAACAGTGAGAGTGCACCAGGCCTGCACATTCCATTGCTAACTACACATACATTTCCAAACCAAACTATTTTTTACAACTTTGTATTCATGGCTGAGCACAGCATATGTGCTTAGACCACAAGGGCATAACCTTTTTCTCACTCTCAATATCAGTAATACAGCTACAATGTACAAAATGGAAAAAAAAAAAAAACCCTCCGAAAACTTTTGTTATTGCCTCTGGGACTTGGAGGGACTTTTGACCCTCACAGCAGAGGGAAGTATGTAGCATTTGAAACCGAGCCCAGCTCTAAGGCTGGTACAGTATTTAAACAGTACTCTACAGTGTGAAGGTCCTTGTGTGTCGACGTGTTGGCATTATTGCCTGAGAGAAGAACCTTACCTTATAAGGGGCTCCGTGCCTTCTGTGTTAAGCTGTGCTGCAGGCTTTCAAGCTTTGTTTTGAACAAGCCAGCTCGTGAAAGCAGACCTGCTCCTCTCTGCAGTCTCATGACCATGTAAGACCAGAGAGCACTCGAAGCTGCTGACAATAACAGCCCATAGAGCGACAGTCCAAACGTGCTTAAGATCCTTTACTCAGTATTCCAGCCTCATGTTTAGTTTGAGTAGTAGGACCTGAGGACCAGTGTAGTGGCCTGTTTCATAGAGTATATTCCAATTCAACAGGCGTACGATGATCTATGCGTATGCAGTTGATATTTACTTGGACTGTAATTGGCTCGTATGGAATGTATAGTATTTTAAGCACACATGGCATGTTGGGATTAGGTGCTTTCCTACGATGCATGGGTGCAAATATTATTCTGACTTTTCTTCTTTCTCATCAGCATCGTTTAGTGCAGAATTCATTGTTTTGTAACGAGTCATTCCCTGTTGATGTTACACAACACAAATTGGACAATGAGATGTTGCAACATTCTTTTTCCTTCAAGGGTGTTTGAATATTTTTGTAATGATTCTTCAGTGGGTTGGGCGCATTTTCATCACTTCTTACACTCTAGATCCGAGCAACTAGGGCTTGGCAATATGACAATATAATATGGCTATTTTGAGCAATTATGACTGAATTATGTACTGAATATTTTTAAAGCATAGTTCCTCCTTTTCAGTGATAAATGATTTGTTGTGGACATTAAATAAAAGTATAATTAAGCAACGTTTTTAAATTGCAGCACTCATTTTACTGGAAATCTCTTAGTAACCCTGTATATCGTGATACATATTGAGTCTTTGACAATCGTGATTTTTGTCGTTTCACCCACCGCTACATGTACTGAGCATGGATGGCAGGTGTGGTGTTGTTTTGTGTGTGTGTGTGTGTGTGTGTGTGTGTGTGTGTGTGTATCCTGAAGTCTACCAATATGGATTTATCCTGATTTGAAGTAACATTTTATCCTCAGACACATTTTTCTCAAGATTATTTTGCCTGCTTTTTCTTGGGGTTGACTCTCTTCTCTCTCTCTCTCTCTCTCTCTCTCTCTCTCTCTCTCTCTCTCTCTCTCTGTTGTTTAGGATGCTGAGAAGGAGAAAGTTCTCCGGGCTCATCTCAGTTTCGAGGAGATCAGGCACAAGATCGAATTGTATAACACAGCCACACGAGACCACTTTAAAATGACACTGGTGAGTTACTCCTCGCAGTCATTGCTGTCTTCCACCTGTCCACTCTGTCCCCCGACTGCCCATTGTCCATTATTAACCACTTAACCCACAATCCTCTACCTTTCCTGTAACCTCTCTTTAGATGCGCATATAATCAAAGCCAGGTTAAGATTATCCCTAATGGAGGAGAGATTATATTTCTGTTCAGACTGTGTGCTGTGTCTTCATACTTTTTATGGGTGTGTGTATGGGGAGGATAATATCCCCGTTTACTCTCATAAACTCATTAGCCTGCTGCCCCGTCCCATGTTTTAGTTTGCTTGGAAACGTAAAAGGTTAAATTGTGGTAGCTAATGTAATATAAATAACGCTTTAACCTCTTCTAACAAAGGTTCTAATGTAGCACGTCGTTCTAATGTCACAGTTCGGCTAGGAGATTTGGCCTATTGTAAGTCGCTCCGGATAAGGGCGTCTGCCAAATGCCATAAATGTAAATTTGGCCGATGTGTGTAGTGCAGCAGGCGGTGAGATATGGAACATGCGCTGTAATTACAGCAGCGTGGTAATGTGCGTCACTGTACCATGAAGCGCATTACGTCTAAGCATAAACACCAAATGAAAACGTCTGTTTTGAAAAAGTCAGTGAGGTGTAATAGGCGTGTTAGGTGTAGCAGGGTATTTCTACTGATTTTTCACCCCTGACATAACCGCTCAACTGTAGCGTCTGTGTCTCCTCTCACCGAGACGTTACTCACGCTGCCGACCTTGTGTTTCTCCATTCAGCCTTGACTCTTTGTGTAGTAATGATAAGGCCAGTGTGATGTCAGAGCCTCTGCTTTTGTTTGGGCTACCTGCTTGATGATTCGCTACTATAGATGACTACTGTGTTGTTTTGATGGCTGTTCATCACGGGATATCCCGCCTTAGAATAAGCTTTGTGTAGACGGAGAGAAAGATTCTGCTTTAAATGCAGTTTCTGCTCTGAGACAAGACGTACAACAGTACAGCATGTAGTCCAATGTGCCGTGTTTCTTTCTTTCATAAGTTTTCACTTCTTCTGTATAACAAGTCACTTTGTGTGTGTGTGTGTGTGTGTGTGTGAGACTGTTACTAACAGATATTACAATTGCGTGTGTGTGTGGGTGGGTGGGTGTGTGTTGGGGGAAAATAGTGGAAGTGATGGTGTCAGGCCTCTCTGATTGGCTAGTTAAGCACAACTCCTGCGTTCCCGTGGTGTATTTATTTTACAGCACACAAGTGAGTGGAGCACTGGGCCTGCCTCCTGACCTATAATTGCCCCCTTGGTGTCTTCCCCTTGGCACTAACATTTGGGCTAACAGACTTGGAGAGATTGTGTTTCCTGTAACCTGAGGTCCATCTGGACACGAGGCTGTACTCTGGAAATTAGATCGTCGCTCTTTGACTCATCGTATTATACACGCAGAGAGCACAGGATGGTGCATCTTTTGTGTTTGATACACACTGTCAGTATCACAGTATTTCTGCGAGAGTAGGAATTGTAAGCGTATACAGAGCTCGAGGTGACATTAAACTGAATCTGCTTTTTCTCTTGCAGTGAAAATCAGTCATCAAGCAACAGTTTTAAAGGAGAGTTTGACACGAAAAAATCGATTTCACAACAAATTTCTGTTTGTGTTAACATTAGGAGGAGATTACATACTTTTAGAAGAAATGGAAAATTGTTAAACTGGCCAGTTATGTATGCATTCATCTTTAGTAACCGCTTTATCCTGGTCAGAGACGTGGTGGATAAGGAGACTATAAGCAGACTAGGAACACTGGGTGTGAGGCAGAACACACCCTGAATGCGACGCCGGTCCATCACAGGCATCGTGCACAAATTTACACACTCATTCTTACCGATGTGTAATTTGTGTAATTTGTGTAATTTGTGTAATTTGTGTGGGGGGGCAGTCGTGGCCTAATGGTTAGAGAGTCGGACTTGTGAACCCGAAGGTCATGGGTTCGAGTCTCGGGTCCGGCAGGGATTGTAGGTGGGGGAGTGAATGACCAGCGCTCTCNAAAATGGCTGCCCACTGCTCCGGGTGTGTGTGTGTGTTCACTACTGTGTGTGTGCACATGGATGGGTTAAATGCAGAGCACAAATTCCGAATATGGGTCACAGTATTGGCTACACGTCACCTCACTTCATTTCACTTCACTTCAGAGTAGGCTGAGAACATTAATCAGAACATGTGAAACCCCGCACAAACCATAACCTGAGCTCAGGATTGAACCTGAAATTCGTTCTAATTTAACACATTTCAGAAAAGAAGTTGAGTAAACATCATAGTGTACCTGCTGCTTTACTGTAGTAGACAAACGAAATACAGCAGAAACATGTGCATATGAAATAGCGCTGTGTTTTTTTTGCTGTATCTATGCTTGCGACAGAAGTTCCTGGCCAGTGTGTTTCTAACAATGCATGCTTTCCCTGTGATTAGTGGTATTTATTATGCAGAAGCTACATTTTTAACTTTTTTTTAAAAAATAATAATAATAAATTCTCTCTCTCTGGTGCCAGAATCCTGACGGCTTGTACACAGGCTTCATAAAGGTGCAGCTGGAGCTGCGGCGGCCCATCACTGTGACGGGAGGAGTAGCAGGGATGCAGGCAGCGGAGGCGTTTTATTTACCGCACGGCTCTGTAAACACTCTGCACATCAGCAGCTCCAACACGGTACAGCAGGTGATCGAGGCTCTGCTGCGCAAGTTCACCGTGGCCGACAACCCAGCCAAGTTCGCCCTGTACAAACGCTTCCGCCGTGAGGACCACGGTGAGCCATGAGTGTGTGTGTGTGTGTGTGTGTGTGTGTACAGTAGTCAGTCCAGTGATGATCCTCATGCTGTGTGTGTGTTGCCAGGATGACAGGCATTCCACAGCAAGATCAGTCCAGTAAACAAGCATGTGTTTGAAGTGTGTGTATTTATGGAGTGTCTTGGCTCCTAGTGCCTTTGGGTAATGCGGTTACTCCAAGTATATGATTTCTGCTTCATGTGCCAAATATCCAAATAGCGTACACACACACACAGACACACACACACACACACACACACACACACTCAGAGACCAGTTGTCCCTGCTAGATTGTTGACAGGTGGTACAGTTGTTGCTGGCCTCTTTCCACCCAGATCTCCAGGATTCACACACACACACACACACACACACACACACACACACACACACACACACACACACACACACACACACACAGTCTAGTTCTGCAAGCTCCTCCTGATTTCCAGACAGACCGATTTCCCTAGAAATCTGTGTTGAAGCTCCTCTCCATCTGAAACCATTCCATCTGTCTTCTCTGTAATCAGGGCTTAGATGTCCTGCTGCTAAGAGCCTCCTCTGACGTCAAACACACTGCACACACGTCTCATGTGCTAAAGTACCTGTGTTAGTGAGTTATGTTCAGTCAGCATGCAGTCCTGTAATGGTGGTCCACCCCCACATACCAGGATATATGAATAGGTTTGAGTCCACATGTGCTCATACACACAGCCTGAGCAGAAGAACAGTCACTCTTCATGCTTCAGTGCAGTGGGAGACCTTCAGCTCAACTATTAAACAGAACGAGTAAGGAGGAAGATTGAGCCTATGAGGTTTTGCCAGAAGAGGGGAACTGTGCTGACACCGCTGTCTGGATGTCTTAGACGAGTCTTCCCTGCTGAGACAGGAATGTCTCAGGGCTCCTCTCCACTTCTCTCCACTTCTCTCCCCCTCTCTCTCTGAAATCCCCTCTAGCTGCAATCCAGGGGATGAGAACGTGGGTTGTAGTATGTGGGGAACACACACACACACACACACACACACACACACACACAGTCATGCAATTGTGCGTTCCACTCGTCGTTAAATGGCATGTGCTGAGACTGTGAGCTCTCTTAATTAAATGCCCCGTCTAGACTAACTAAGCAGCTTTGTGAAGAGCGATGAAGTTGGTCAGAAAGTTCTGCTAGTGTTTTTTTTTAACAGAGAACAGAGTGTCACTTATCTCAGCCCACATCACAGCGACAAAACGCAGCACGCAAAATGAAAATTATGACACGTGTCATCACAGGGACACAACAACAGCCTTGTGTATAGTCACTGTGTAACTGAATTGTATCTTAATGAAGTGGTTCTCAAACTGCAAACTTTTATTTCTTTTTAAAATTGTGTTGTTTCACAATCCACCAATATGTACCAACGTTTAATATCCTTACTACATTATATAGTATATAGTTATATGAATATATAGCATGTTATTATAAGTTATTAAATTATATCAGAAGTTATTGTATTTATTATTAACTGCTTGTTTGACTGGTCACTTGGCTTGGATGAGTTTAATCCAAACCTGAAAGACAAAGTGTTGGAATATCGAGGAATAAAAAAGCTATATAGCTCCAATAAATCGGCAGGAAAGTATTGTACATATTGTAGGATTGTTTGAATAATGAGCCCAGGATGTAAGTAGTTGGATGGTGTTTGTAAAATCAGTACTGTGAGGGAGGTTTGAGGACCTCTGTCTCAATGAAACACCTGCCAGCTATTTCTTGAGACAAGTCCATTAGGTCCATGAGATCAATGAAAGTAATGAAAGCGTGTTAACACAAGGTAGGAAAGCAAGAAACACAAATTAGCCATTATTAACCTGTAAAACACAAAATGGACAGGAACAAAACTTTTGGTTTTGGTTTTTAACTTCTAGAGGAAAAGGGAGCGGCCGCTCAGGGCTTCAGAAAGTACCGTAACAGGCTTTCAACATCCTCAGTGGGGTTGGTCTGGCGTGATACGGTTCGGTTTTTGATTGGTTTCTTTAATCTGACCAACTCTCAGCGGAACCTTTACGTGTATTTTTTTTCTGTTATGTTTTTCGTTATTGTTTCATGATCTATTCCACAGCTGTCCTAAGCACAGACCCGCCTCGCTTCCTTATCTTCTCCAGATTTACTGTTAAGTAACGTTGACATTGTTCAGAGGCTGTGCAGTGTAATCTGAGTCCAGAGTATCACAACACAGTTTGTTTCTTGGAAATTCAGAGGAATGATGTCATCCCACCAGAACAGTTCTTCCTTATTTCGTGTCGCATGTTTTTATTTTGTTAGCGACTTTATTTGCTAACCAGGGTTACCTGTACGATAGTGTTTGGGACTGAATGACGCGTCATTGCTGCCGTTTTGCTAGGTTTATAAGGTTTACAAATTTTTGGCCTCCTCAGTTAAACAGAATTGACAGTAATAACGGTGATTATAGAGATTTTTGCCTAGCAAGTCATTTTTTAAGTCATTTTTCCCTAATGTTTGTTTTACCCATCTTTATCAATAGTGCCACTAAAAAGCACACGTGTGTGTGTGTGTGTGTGTGTGTGTGTGTTTATTTATTGTCCAGTTGTCTTAGAGCTGTGAAAGATTAGCCTGTAATGTCCATGGTTAAAGAGAAAGCTATTTTTGCAATAAAGTTGCGATAATTATTTTATCATCAAGCAACACAATCATCATGATAATCTTAACCCTTATCATGCAGCCCATGTGCTCTGTATTTGACTATAGATAATGGTTATGTGTGTGTGTGTGTGTGTGTGTTTTTCCCACAGTGTGTGTATGTAAGCTGTCAGAGGGAGAGCACCCCCTGCTCCTGCGTCTGCTGGCTGGGCCAAACCTGGACATACTCAGCTTCGTCCTCAGAGAGCAGCAGACGGGAGAAGTCATGGTGAGGCGTCACTCATGTTTCCTGCCCCGGAGCAGGTCAGTAGTGTAAGGAGCTGCTTGTTTGAACATGCCTATTGATCTGCACATCCTTCTCTCCCTCTGCAGTGGGACGCTTTCTCCATCCCCGAGCTGCACAACTTCCTGCGCATCCTGGATAAGGAGGAGCAGGACCAGGTCCGTGTGATAACTGCACGCTACAACATCTACCGGGAGAAGCTGGAGGAGGCACTCCGAGCGACTGGCAGCCCTAATTAACAATGCTTTAAACACACACACACACACACACACACACACACACACACACACACACACACACACACACACACACACACACACAGAGAGTGGACTGGTGCCTCAGGAGGCACACAGAATGAACTATGAGGTGACCCATCTCTCTCAGAAACTCTGACCTCCAGAGAACATGTGGGATTGCCCCTTTATGTGTGTCACGCTTTCCCAGAGTGCCATATTCCCATCTCACACACACTTTCTTTCCCCTGTTCAGTTACCTTGAACTTGTGAATGATGCAAGCTTGAGAATCTGTTCTGTTTGATTGTTTTATTTAATTGATAGATACTGTGGCTTGTACATATTTTTTGTTTTTAATTTATGTGGGGAAGCTTTGTTCTTTTTTTTTTTTTTTTTTTTAAATCTATATTGTAAGAGTCTTATTTTATTTTTTAAGAGTCATAGCAACAATCCAAAGTTAACGAATAGAGAGAAAGGCAGTAACAGTAGGTACTGCTGACCTGCAAGTTTCATTTACCAAAGAATAAGTAAAGTTATAAAGATGGAAGTCTAAAGTCAGAATAAAACGGTTGCGTTTTAATTCGGGCCGGTTCTACGTCAGCACTGTGAGGAGCGCGGGCAAGCTGCGGTACCGATGGTAGTATTACCGGGCCTGTCGAGTGACTCCTCATGACAGGAGACCAAACTGACAGTACGTTTGCTAGCGGAGGAAGGTTTTAGTGTTGGGAATCCAGACGGAAAGCAGGATATGTAGAAACGTGATCGTAAACGATAAGGAGAAGAATAAGATGAAGAAGGAAGACAGGATGTAGGAAACGCCCAGTAACTGGCATGAGAATGGAGAGCGAGTGAAAGTCTGGTCAGTATGTTGGATTTAAGCTAAGTTAGTTCAGAGCCTGCTGAAAAGACTCCTGCACTCCGAGAAGTTAGAGCAGAAGCAATTGCAGGAAGTTGACATATGGAGATAGAGGAAGTTCGAAATGCATTTAGAGGAACTGTCATGTGCTGGTCTGGGAACAAACTTAATGAATACAGATCCAGACCTCACTCTGACCTCGAGGGCTTGACTTGTCTTTGTTTGTGCCAAGCGTCGGTTTAAAACGGCTGGTCATTATGTATAATATCCTCTCGTTATCAGATCCTTTAGCAGAGATAAGCAGCAGAAAGGACAAGGCGTGGGCTGTTTGGCAGTGGTCTTGGGGGGAGGGATGTACCGTAGGTCCAGCTTTAAACTGAGTGAAGATTATAGATGCATGCTGGAGGATGTTCTCGCTCTGCCAGGCTGTAGGCTAAGCGTCCGTATCGTATTTCAGCTGCAGCTGTTCGAGATCTCTGGTTTGATACTGTAAATCTGTGTTTGGGGGATTTAAGTTTTAATCACGAAGGCTTGACACGTAACGTAATACACGGAACTGAAGTGACAATCTGAATGGAGAGTTTGCATTATATACCTATATCTGTCTTTTAGACACTGTTTAATCGTACTGTAGTTCATTCTATGCAGAAATCAGCAGAAATGTGTCTTAAAGAGCCGACAATCTGTCCGCAAGCTGTGCTACTTTGTCTCGGTGAACATTTACACCATGTTTAAAAGTTTTTTTTAAATGATACTTGTGTATCAGTGGTTGATTTTTTTTTTTATTTTTTTTTTATGTACCTATGCATATTTTATTAGAAGGTGTTTCTGCTAGTTGTGCGTTTGATTGTGTTGCAGCGTCCGTTCATGCGTCGATCGGGTGGTGATGTGGGGACATCTTCTGGTCATCTGCTGTAATAGCACCTTTACGGCACAGTCCTTTTTCTCATTTGTTGTTNCTTACTTTAAATGAAGATTTCTTTCGTTTATTTTTATAACCAAAGATACAGTGTAAAACTGCATATTTAACTTAAATTTTGAGTCTAGAGAATTTAGTGCCTGCTGCACTCACAGAGTTTGTATTTCTCTGTATTATAGCCTGTGAGGTCTTGTCACCAGGGCAACACTTCCTCCTAAACACTGGGTTAAATATTATTTTTTAGAATCAAATGTTTCATCATTGCAGGGGTTTGTCATCAATCAGACGTTGATGCTGAGCAGTGCAGTGGCGCTGTTATCCTGGTGGGATGTGGGATGAGGTTAAGGCTGAGGGTTACCCAGGGCTCCTGTAGTGTTAGTAGATACGCAGACATTTTGGGCACTTTACATTGTAATTCAGGGAAGAGCTTTTATTTTTGTCAGCTTTGGATGCTTTTTTTTTTTGTTTTTAATCTTCTATTACTATACAACAGTAACTCTATATTTTGTTCAGCGAAAGCATGGGTGTGTCCCGTGGATGTTTCGTCTCCAAGCTTGCCTTTTAAAGAGCAAGCAAGCTTCAGTAGAGTGGTTTTGTAGAGCAATACTGTGAACGTTCTAGCTGTCCAACTGCATCACATTTCATTAACCCGTTCTTTCAAATCTCCACTAAACGCTATGTGTATGTGTATGTGTAGTACTACTAAAGGAATGTCCTGTATAAATGCATGCATTATATTAATCCATGCATATCGGTTCTGGCTGTGAAGGACGTCACAGGCCGGTGTTGCAGCACATGACTGTGGATTACAGAGGAAGACGCTCTTGACTTTTAAACTTTTCATCCGCTAGACCAGGATTTACGACAACAGAAATCGCAGTAGCTTTTTTTTTGGCGTTTGCAGGTATGCCTTGTGATAGGCAAAGATTTAAATCTTTATTTTTTCACTGCGTTGAATGGAATGTTGGGGGAATTTGACCGTAAATCCCAGGACATTACATTTCCCACTGGTCATTTCTGGTTTTCATCCCATCTAAAAGTTAAAAGTGATCACACCTGATAAATGAACACAGAGATGTCGTAAGCTTGGCTGGGCGACTGTTAATGAAAAAGGCTCAGCGAGATCAGAGCTGGGAGGTGGACTGTGCCAAATGCATAATGTCATAATAAAGATGTTGTATTTGTGACGTGGTGGTTGATGCATAGCTTATTTTATTTTTTTTTTTATAGTAGATGCTTCTAACTAGGAAAACATTAAAACTGAATAATAATGAAATTCAGAATAATTGTTATAAAGCCAAAAATAACAGTTAATACTGTAATTGTTTGATAAATTTAAAAGTTGTACATTAACATTAATAGCTTAAAGAATAATTTTAAATAATTTAAAAATGTATGCAATCATTTTTTAAATTTCATTAATTAATTTCACAGTAATAAAGATAATTAATAATATTGTTAAACCACAATAAAAATCATAATTAAAAGAATCATTTTTACACATGAATTGGCTCCTCTGAGTCCTGATCTTCAGTGAAACCTCAGTGAAAGTCTTTGGGACGTGCTGGAGGAGACGTCTTCTAGCACAAGATCTTGACCAAAAATGTATGCACCTCTTGATGGAAATAACATCACAACATTTATTTCCATCAAGCGCTGCATCGGTTTTTGGTCAAGATCTTGTGCTAGAAGACGTCTCCTCCAGCACATCCCAAAGACTTTCCCTGAGGTTAAGGTCAGGACTCAGAGGAGCCAGTTCATGTGTGAAAATGATTCTTCATGCTCTCTGAGCCATTCTTTCACAATTTTAACCCTGATGAACCTTGGCAGCGTCGTCCTGGAACATGGCCATGAGACGTCTTTCTCCACAGTTATTAAAGAACTAAAAAGCTACACACTCCATCTTAAGATTAAAAGAACTGCTGCCAAACATATAACATGCTAGAAACATTATAATCACTCTGATAATGATCCATTCACAGACTTGTATGTATTTGCCTATTAAAATCTAAACAGTGACTGTTTTTGGCCCGGCAGTGTATGTGTGTGAATGTCTGGAGGAGACGTTACAGAGTGATCACCTCTTTCACTGGCAGTACAAGATCTTGACCAAAAACTGATGCACCGCTTGATGGAAATAAATGTTGTGATGTCATTTCCATCAAGAGATACAGCAATTTTTGGTCAAGATCTTGTAAAATCTAAACAGCGACTTTTTGTTGTTGGCCAGGCCGTGTATTTCCCCTTGTCACAAGCAGTACTACCGCTTTTTAAAGTGTAGTCTGTCATAAAAACCTCATAACAGCTCGAGTACAAGATAGCTGCATGGACAGCTGTAAGTTAACAGCACAGTAGATCAGATCATTCCCCTGCTTCTCATATTAGTAATATGATATATACACGGTAATACGATCACGTTACTGTATACTGCTCTTTTCACCTCGCTTAATTCACAATTAATTACATCTTTTGTTATTTGTCTCCAGATTATGGCCTTTCAAGGTGCTGCTAAATAATATATTTTTATATATGCAGAGATTTGAGTAAAAAAAACAACAACAATTAGTCAACATAACCTCTGCCTCTGAGAAATTTCTTTTCTTTCACAATTTTGCCCTTGATCTGTGCTTTCTGCTTTCCGTGAACTTTACCTTTTATGGAGGTTTGTGGGCGTCACTATATGAAAATGAGCTGCGTAATGAACACGCTTTGCACTTTATGGGGGATTGGCATTCATCAGCATACACATACGAGTATGAAGAAAATAATTTTTACTTTGGTTTGGCCAAACTTGCAACTTCATTATAAGCTTAAATAAATGAAGCCCAGTATTCTGTTGATTTTAGATTGGACTTGTTCCATTGTGCATGAAGAAACTGCTACATTGCATGCAAAACACTTCTGCTGTAACACAGAATGCAAAACAAAAAAGTATAATACGTCTGCCAACACTAATGCATTTTTATTCAAACCCCAGTAGGAACACATCTTAAAAAGGAAATGAAGAAGGACATGATAATACTGCAAGAGTGCACATATTCATGACCCTTCCTCAGCCTGCTAGTGGCTTCTTTTTAATATTAGAACATGAAAAAGTTCCTATGCCTTTGTTTCTTTGTTCAGTATTATAAATAACGAAATGATAGATAACGATTTGTTCAAAAAGACATGCGGCTTAAAGAGAAGACGAATATTTTAGCATGTGTCATTACAAGAAAACCTGAGTACAATAGCTATGAGTTTTTGGGCTTTTGTAGCCGAAACAACACAAAAACAATCCTAACAACTGTAATTACTCTTTTTAGAGACATTTTCTTAAGTATTTCTATATTTAAAACAAGTTTTCAGACCTTGATCTCAGAACAGGAGGTGGTCATGCCTCTGACACATTCTTGTCTCATTCCCACTCTTCATCCTGATTCATATGAAGATATGATTCTCGGTCTGAAACAAAACACAAACATTCATCCAAGTTTAGACCTGAGACATGAACCGAAGATTTTTGCGACAAATTGGCCAACACTGCACTGATTTAAGATGAGTGATGGATGACTTGCTTTTGGTAAATATTAGTTTATTAGTCATTCTTTGTATTTGGACTGTGCCGAATTGCACAGATTAGCTACCTTCAATGACAATGAATAGACAAGATTTATTTACACAGGAGAAGGGAATTCCTGTAAGGTCACAAACACAATAACAGAGACAAAGACTTAAATGCGATTAATTAACTGCAGGCTACAAAATGTGAAAATCTTAATCCTAACCTTTACACACACAACATTCAGAATGAAAACAGCCCTTCTGTCACTGGTAAATCAACTCTCTCTGTTAAATGATGCAAAGCCTCATTCCTGTGATTTAAAAAAAAAAACTCGTCTTCTCAAAAAGTCACACAGCAACAAACTTCTTCTCGGAAAGCTGCAGGGGACCGGAAGTAGTAACGCACACACTCGTAAGCCAGAAGTACAACTGCGTCATCCACGGCAGCTTCACAAGCTACTTACAAAACAAACAAAAAAAGGAGTTCAGCTGACAGTGGGTTATGATTTAAATGACAGAGGGTTATGATTTAAAGCCAATAAAACCAATGAAACTGTATAATAAAAACATGCACTAGTTATTTGGTCCGAGATAAATAAATAGACTGTTGACATTGAGACTCATCTATTTCTTCCTCTTTTTTTGTACTGACTTAGTCACACAAACTCACAACTAGTCTTCAATATTTTCTATCTTCTTACACATTCCATGATACATTATAGAATATCATCTGCAGAAAGTAATAAACAAGCAAATATATTATTTCTTAATTTTCATGTGATGCGAGCCAAATGCACAACTCACAGTTCATGAACAGCTCAAATATTGAAAAAAGGAAACATGAAAGCATTTATATAACAAGAATGAACACACTGCTGATCGTCTCGAAACTACTCAGTGTTCTACTGTGTTCATGGTGTCTGTGACTAACAATAACTCTATATTTTACATCTTATTAGCCTTTTTTCTTGATACTGGGTTAATAGTCCCCCAGTCCAAAGACATGTGTTGCAGGCTGACGGTCATTTCCAAATTGTCCGTAGTGTGTGAATGGGTGTGTGAATGTGTGTGACTGTGCCCTGCGACGAGCTGGCCCCTATTCCAGGGTGTCCCCCGTCATGGGTCCCTGTAATCCTGTGTAGGAAAATGGATGGACGGATTTACAATTATCCATTAAAGCACAGTTATCTACAAAAGCCACAGTTGATGTCGTATAACTGAACACCTCAACTAACTTTACTCACTGCTTTCATGTTTGAGTAATGAACTGAAGTTCACATCCATCTAAGAAAACAAGTTAGACTTTTTTCTTATTTTGAGACACAGTGTGTGGTTGCGTTCAGTTGGCTTATTCTCTTTGCCCACTAGAGGGAGGCCTTGACGATGTTTAAGGTTAGAACCCAATACCATGTAGATATTTGGGTTTAATTTATCATTTACAAAGTGTGCTCCTTCACCAAGTTAAAAAAAAATGCTGTTTACAGGGGAAGGGGAAGAAGAGGTAAGCTTTGTTTTATTTGTGCAATATACATTATTTACACAATAGACAATAATTATGTATTATATACACACACACACACACACACCAGCTGTGGGTAGTTTCTGCAAGATGCAAACTCTTACAGAGTAAATCCTGAACTTCTTGACTGTCCAGAGAATAAATGAATATATTTGTTCCATTTGCCTTTAGGGTAAAGCAGTGAAGCAAATTACAGGCAACAAGTACAGTTAAGTCATCTAATCTTTCTTAATTTCAGTATAATGAAAAATAAAAGGAATTAAAATTGCAAACAGAGCTTATATAGAAGCAATGTTCTGCCAGACTAATCTAGTTAATACAGGCTTCAGTATTTCATACATAAACACTTGCTTGTATATTTTATCTACCTATACACTGCACCTATTGTACTCGTAAGGCTTACAAGACTAGTTATAGTTAAAGTCAGAATTCAGAGGACAAACGACCTACAGGTGTATAGGATTTTCTTGCAAAGTGCAAGAGCTGTGACTATTGTATTGTGTCGAGTCGTGACAACGGAGTTGGGGATCCA
>CM074962.1:14505653-14515926 GCA_037577455.1 Pangasius macronema
GGTGAGGGGAACACAGGTGATGAGGAGGTGATGGGCAAGTTTGGAGTTAAGGAAAGGAACCTTGAAGGACAGATGGAGGTGGATTTTGCTACCATGTCAGTGTCATTGCTGTGCTGAGAATAATTCACACCCAGATAACATCTGCAGTGGTCCAGTGAAGGATGGCTGCCAAACAGTACACAGATAAAGATAAGCTATAGTCAGTAACTCTACACTTACAAAGTGTAACTATAAATATGTCTGATAAAATGACCAACAGCCCAAACAGGCATACCTAATTATCCAGCAACTCGCTGTATATACTTACAGGCAGGTCCATAAGTATTTGGACAGTGACACAATTTTCGTAATTTTGACTCTGTACACCACCACAATGGACTTGAAATGAAGCAATCAAGATGTGATTGAAGTGCAGATGTTCAGCTTTAAATCAAGGAGTTTAACAAAAATATTGCATTAACCATTTAGGAATGACAGCCATTTTTACAGAGTCCCTCCTTTTTCCACAGGCTCAAAAGCAACTGGACAAACTAACGATCATAAATATTAGGGTTATTTTTAATACTTGGATGCAAATCCTTTGCAGTCAGTGACTGCCTGAAGGCTGGAACCCATGGACATCATCAAATGCTGAGTTTCCTCTCCTGAGATGCTTTGCCAGGCCTTTACTGCAGCCGCCTTCAGTTGCTGCTTGTTTGTGGGTCTTTCTGCCTTTTCCAGTAAGTGAAAAGCATGCCCAGCTGGGTTGACCCCATCAGACATTTAAGAACATTTAATTCCTTTGCCTTAAGAAGCTCTTGAGTTGCTTTCACAGGACGTTTTGAAAGAATTCTGCAACCATCCAGTTTAGTGGTCTTCCGTGGTCTTCCAGGCTTTTGGTGTTGCTGAGCTCACCAGTGCATTTAAGAATGTACTAAATCGTTGATTTGGCTACTCCTAAAGTTTCTGCTGTCTCTCTGATAGGTCTGTTTTGTTTTTTCAGCCTAATGATGGCCTCCTTCACTTGCATCAACACCTCTTTGGACCACATATTGAGAGTCCACATGAGCAGCAACCAAATGCAAATTCAAAGCTTGGAACTCCAGTCAACTCCAGACTGAAATTTTATCTCCTTAATTTGCCACCATCAAACTGCTTACCAGTCAACTGTCCAATTACTTTTGAGCCTGTGAAAATGGAGGTACTATATCTGTTAAACCACTTGAGTTAAAGCTGAAGGTCAACACTTCATTCACATCTTGACTGCTTCATTTCAAATCCACTGCGGTAGCATACAAAGGCAAAATTAAAAAAATTGTGTCACTGTTTAAACACTTATGGACCTGACTGCATATGTTAAAATGATATGCACTGCTGGTCAATGAGTCAGCAAAACATCATGGTTGTGACCAGTAATGAATGATGGCAAAGCAAACAGTTAAAAATAGAAAGGCCACCTCGTTCATGTACTTCCCAGCAAAGAATGTCTGGTAGTAGCCATATTTCTGCAGTAAGACTGGGAACGTATAAGGCTCCTGGCTCTTCTGCCAGCCGGGACTGCTGCAGTTGCCTTCCAGTGTGTTGTTGATCACGCGGTGGTTGTGTGGGTATTTGCCTGTCAGTATGCTGGCTCTGCTGGGACAGCACAGGGGACTGGCAACAAACTGATGAAGACAGATCAGCACGGGTTATGTTAGAAAGGAGATAAGGTTTGGCAGTTTAAAGACCATGTCTCATTGCTCCAGCTAGTAATATAAGGTTTCTGTGCTTTTTACATCAGCATATACTATTTAGACAATAATTAGAAATGGGTAAATTTATCATCTAACAATCAAGTTGCAAAGCTGGAAGGAATCAGGAGGAAAGCTATTCTAAATGATAACATGAAAACATGCACTCTGAACATACACACGACATAAAAGCCTACACATCACTGTTAAAATGGGAGGAATTTGTGAAGTAAAAAGAATTAAACTATGACGAGGTCAGGTCTTTTCCCACATTTAATGTGCAAAGTACACAAATAAAGTTAAAAGCAATCAGACACTTTTCCTTTAATATTGCTGTTGGTCTCTTGGCAGCCTCCCTGGTAAGTTTTTGTCTTGTCCTTTTATATATTTTGGATGGACATCCTGTTCTTGGTGATGTCACCACAAATGTGGTGCTCCAGTTTCTCCACTTGTTGATGATGACCTTCATGTGATCCATGGTACATCTGATGTTTTGGAATTTTTTTTGTACCCCTCTCCTGATCGATTCTTTTCGACTGTGAGACCCTGTACAGGTTTTGTAAGCTCTTTGTGGACCACGGCTTCATCAGTCAGATGAAACCAAGAAGAAAGAAAGAGCTGCTCTGTATTTGACAGCTGTATGGTAATTACGTTTGAACATGAGATTGAATGTGATTGGTTCATTCTGAACACAGCCACACCCCCAATTATAATTAAAAGGGCGTGTACACTTATCTTTTTTCCCCCATTTTTCCTATTTTTCCCTAAAATGTTTGATTGCTTTTCACTTCATTTTTACACATTGATAATTTTTTCACAGTTTCACACTGAGGGTGGAGAACATGCCATGTTTACAGGGGTGTGCAGACTTTTTCTCTCTCACATACCGTGTTTGTAAAGGTTATTCCAGCATCCCCAATCAACTTCCTCGTTTTGTTTAAGGGAATCTGTGAACATAAACAGGGAAAACAGGATGACGCAAGCTCCAGACGCTTTATTCACGTGATTCACCTGGAAGTCAGTGAAGGATGATCGCCAGTAACTTACCATCCCGCCGATGGAGATGTCCAGATCATCCGTGAGAATCAGCACGATGTTTGGTCTGTGGTATGTTTTGGTCATCACAGCCAGACTGCTCAACAGCAAAGCGACCCAAATTACAGTCAAACGCTGGCATGTTGTGTGGAGCCATAATCGAATAATCGCAGCCATGTTTGCTGCCAAACACACAAAGCTACTCAAAATAAAAAAAAATAAATAAAAATACGTTCTTGAACTAAAAAAAGTAAAACTGCATTAAAAACAACACTGTCCCACTGCTAGCTGTTATTGCATCTCAACTTGGCTTCCTATCCCCTGCTTAAGTACACTAGTGAGGGCATGAAATAAATCATCACTGCACCCTACGTAGTGCACTAGATTCCCAATGAGAAGCCGCTCAGCGCTCTTAAGATACGTCCCAGTTTCACAGTCACGTGCTCTTGAGAACCGGAAGCTCCGGTCAGCTGATGATTGTTGTGCGCGCGCCTTCGCCTTTGTCTCAAACACCGCCTCTGTAACTCTGTTGCTTAATGTGACAAGATATGATTGGTCAGAGTGTAACGCCCATCAAAGCGTTCTCATCACCGATTGGTCAGTGTGTAACACCATACACTTTTTATTTTTATTTTATTTTTATTTTTTTGGCAACAACAGTATATTCTTTATGTTAGAACAGCAGGATCAGGTGCATAAAGAAAGGACAAAGAAAGGAAAAAAATAACAGGGAATAGGAAGCAAAAAAAATTAAAAATAAATAAATAAATAAATGAATTAATTGAAGGAGCTAGGGCTTTTTGTTCTCTAAATCATATCCTTCTGTTATGCTAAAAAGATTTATTGCATTTTTATTTTTAATTACCTTAAAGTCTTGTATAAGACAGAAACTCATTATGAAATACACAAAACTCAGGTTTCACTTTCAGACACTTTTTATGTTTTTGTGTAGATACAATTTTCCCAGAATAAGAAATTTGGAAAAATATTCAAACTGTTTAAACCAGGGTTTCGTGATGGCATTGTCGACAGATTCGTAAGACAAAATCAACACACAAGTAAAGATTTAATATATATATAGTTAATGATGTAATCATATATAAAGTTAATATATTTCACAAACAGAAAAGTAGCAGCTTTATGAAACAAGTGCTGCCTTTTACAGAATATTCACTTAACCACAGTCTCAAGGGGTCTACATGGTACATAAGGTAAATAAATGAGGCTGAAGATGTTCATCTGACAAAAAGAAGTTTGGAAACCCCAGTTTAAGCCAAAGTTAAATCAAAAAGTTTAAGCCAAAGTTAAATAAAAAAATCTAAATCAAATCAAATGAAATCAAAAACATCTGTTTTATAAAAAAAAAAAAAAAAAGACAAACATTACTTTAAACAGCTACTTATTTATTAGAGGCTATTATATTATATTATATTATATTATATTATATTATATTATATTATATTATCATCACAATTTTGCTATGTACCCTTAAATACATTTCACTGCATGAGCTATAGTCCAAACCTTCTGTTAAGTAATTTATCCAGATTTTTCTACACTTGTACACAGCCCTACTTTTACACACACACACACACACACACACACACACACACACACACACACACACACACACACACACAGTTTATTCTGGGAATAAACTACAGCAGAAGTGAAAAGGTGTCTCGCGCTGTGTGCACCTGTGCTCCTGACTGGCGTCTGGGGAGGAGAAGTTAGGAAGCAGGCTGCACTCGCAGGAGAAGTGTAGGAGTGCAGCAATCTGCTCTGCAGGAAGAAAGCTGAGCTCTGGAAAGAGATCAGTCACACAGCCTAGAGCTCCAGGAACAGCACGCACCCGGAACTCCGCTTCCTTCTCTCAGACTTCTTAAATAATCTCACCCTTTACACACGTGCTTGCACTTCATACTTGTGATCTAAAAAAATAAAATAATACAAGTATCTGGACTATCTTGGCTTCATAAAATGTCAAGCGTAAAAGTTCCTGAAGTCGACCTGAGAGAAGTGGACATATGCGACGGGGAACTGGAGTCCGACGAGGAAAGCGGAGTTTTCGAAAACGCATCAGAAGACCGTCGTGGATTCCACAATCCGCGTTCACACCATCTACAGCCGCATTCAGAGAGCCCTGACAGAGCGAGTGTGCCCCGCAGACGGTGCCTGCTTTCTGACGCGGCTGTGAAGGCAGTCTGCCTGGAGCCGCTGTGCCATGAAGCCTGGACACGGTCTGATGGAGACGACGGCAGGTCCGGGTGTCGGTCATCCATCGTGGACTGTCTCCTGGTGGAGCTGTATGACACCTACAGCAGCGGGAAAGGCCTCAGGAGTGCAGACAGTCTGGACAGCTCGACTGAGGCCTCAGGATCAGACGCGTTTCTGGGAAGAAGCAACACAGCCTCCAGCTTTCTGCAGGAACTACAAGAAAAACACACCAAGAGACACCAGAGGAATTATCTCTCCCAAAAAGGTCTGTTTCTGGCTTTTGTCTATCACAAATTTTGGTGTATACTATGTTATATACTATACACAGAGGTTATTCAAAACTTTTTTAGAAGTTTTCTTTTCTTAGCTTCTTAAACAAGCCCTTCTTGAAACCCTTTCTGATAGGGCAACACAGTCCAGGTAGCACACTGACATTGGCCCATTGTCCATATTGGGTGGTTGTTTAGTATATTGGCCAGCGCTATACAAAGTTGTTTCCACAATGAGTCAATATTAACAGGACCACTTTTCATAATAACCTTGTCATCTTATGTCAACGTTGTCCCAGTGCTCGCAAAGGTGTCCTTTTCATAATGACCTTACCTACAATAGACCCAGGTAACAAACTGACATTGGCCCATTTTGGGTGGCTGTTTTTTCTATTGGCCAGCACTATTTACTGTTGGGTCAGTATTAACAAAGGAGCACTTTTTGTAACAACCTTGTCATCGTGGGCCAACGTTGTCCCAGTGCTGGCTTTTCATAACGACCCTATCTACAACAGAACCAGGTAGCAAACTGACATTGGCCCAACTTATATTTTGGGTGGCTGTTTTTTTTTTTTTTTATTGGCCAACGCTATGCAAAGGTGTGTCCACGTTGGGTCAACAAGGGAGCACTTTTAATAACAGCCATGTCATCTTGGACCAACATTGTCCCAATGCTGGCAAAGGTGTACTTTTCATAATGACCCTATCTACAACAGACCGAGGTAACAAACTGACATTGGTGCAATGTCTATATTAGGTGGCTGTTTTTTTATATTGGCCAGTGCTATACAATGTTGTGTCCATGTTGAGTCAATATTAACAAAGGGGCACTTTTTATAACAACTGTGTCATCTTGGGCCAATGTTGCCCCAGTGCTGGCTTTTCATAATGTCCGTATCTACAGCAGACCCAGGTCACAAACCTACAATAAACCAAGTTGGTTGCCAAACTTGTTACAGGGTAATTTTGTCCAACAGGTCCAACAGACTTTCAGCAGTCTTTAAATCTACCTTGTCAGTGTTGGCCCAACATTAGCCTAATGTTAGTTTGCTAGCAGTGTCTGTTCAGGATTCAGCATAGAAAGGAACAAACCCTTAAGGGTTTATGACGCAAGCACTTTACTTTTTTTTTCAGAATCGAGCTTTATTGGCCAAGTACACTAGTGTATACATTGTATGATTGACTTTGTAGTTGAGCTCTCATTTTAAGATTGTAACTCCCCTAACCCCTCTACAAAGCTGAACTGATATATTGTTCCAAGTTTTGAAATGGAAAAACACATACACTTGGAAAAAAGGTTCCTCAGTGGTTCTTGGGGTGGTCAGCTGTTCTAGTTCTCTAAACGTGTTTTCCTTGAAATCTATTTTGAAAGTGAACTGCTCTGTTGTAGAGTTCTACACCCCAGATGGACAAACCAAACAAGTCATCTTTTTTTCCATTTAGAGACTTTTTAGGAATCTTTAACTATCCAAAAACCCTTAAGGGTTTTTTGCTAAGAGGCTACAGATCAGAATGACTTTCTTTGAAAGAAATGAATATTGTACACTATATGGCCAAAAGTATGTGAACACCTGACCATCACACCCTTATGTGCTTGGACATCCCATTCAAGATTTGGTCCCCCTTTGCTGTTTACTCCACTCTTCTGGGAAGGCTTTCCACTAGATTTTGGAGCATGGCTGTGGGGATTTGTGTTCATTCAGCCACAAGAAGCCGGTGAGGCCAGGCGCTGATGTTGGGATGTCGAGGAGGTCTGGGATGCAGTCAGCGTTACAGTTCATCCCAAATGTGGATGTGGGGTTTATGTCTCTATACAGGACACTCGAGTTCTTCCACTGCAACCTTAACACACGACTTTGTGGCAGTAGTGTGGGGAAAAACCACATATAGGTGTGAAGTTTATGTGTCCTCCAATTTTTGGCCATATAGTGTATCTTTTGGTTTCATCTAGCACGCTAAGACATTCTACGCTTTCTTCCACTAAGATTTTATGTATTCCCTACAGATTAGGATTCCAAGTAGACTATTTTAGAAAGTAAGAACCTCTAACCATCTAATTAACCCTTCAATAACATTTTATCCTAAGAGTGCAGACACTTGGGGAGAAAAATGCCAAACCTAGAATGTTAATCATTCTTCTGTATGTGTCTATATGGAGGAACCCGTAAACATATACTGTAGAGGGTTTGCATTTCAGAAAAGGTGCCAAGTAGAATCCTTTTAGTAAGTACAGACTGTAAAACATTCAAAGAGCTCCTGAGGTAACACTTTTGCTGGGAGCGTAGTATAGTCGCACTGTTTTAGGTATAGGAGCTGAGCCAGAAGTATTTCTTTTTTTTTTTTTTAAGTCAGTCATAGGCCCAGAAAACCCTGCTTGTGGAAGAACGAAAAAAATTTTTAAAACCACTTACATACATATCTTGTGAACTGCACAGTCTGAGTTTGATTATGCTTCAAGGTTTTCTTCATCCAATCAAATATATTTAATATGAGGTCACTTGACTGTAGACTGCTATCTTGTTGTGAAACAACACAAATTTACCATATGCAAGCAACTCTGAGTAATCTTTGTTTCAGTTAACCAAGAATGAAAATATCCTCATTCATCTCAGACCTGAAAGAACCTTTGTTTGTAGTTTTAGACCTGACTTTGTGTGCCGCCTCTATTCAGATCCAGAGGAGCTGAAGTGGATCATTCAGGAGGTGAATTATCGTATCGGAATTCAGTCAGCTAAACTGGTACGGCAGCTGAAAAGGAAGGACCGACTACATCACAAGCAGCAGAAGAAGTGCGACATTGTCACCGCCTGCCTGCAAGCTGTCTCCCCGAAAAGAAGTAATTCATAATCAATGTTTTCTCTTTTTTTCCATTTCATCCTGAGTTTTCAGCACAATCTTGTCAACTTGCCTTTACCCATTCTCTGATTTGAAGGAATCCTAGCTATCATTTTAGTAACTTAAATCCAGTTTGTTCAGTGTACTCAACAAACCTCAGGTGATCATCTTGCCCAGAAGTCAGCAGAATCCTATGCAAATTCCTTTAAAGAAAAGGATAACAAAGCTGTAAGCTGGTGAAATCCAGAAAGAGAGCCACAGATTGGAGGTCAATTTGCATAAAAGGCCAAATGAATAAACATAAACAAGATGTAAACATACTCTGCTAGCTAGGTAGCATGCCAGTTTTACTCTGCCAATGGCCCATGTGTTCCAGCTGAATATCGGCTACTCACTATACACATTCTGCTCTGCCACTCACATGATGTAGCTCAGTGTTTCTCAGGCCAGGTCCTGGAGTACCCCTGACCTGCACATGATATGATACCCCTGAGTTCCACTGAATTGTGGGTTAAATAAGAATGTAAGCAAAGGCTTCAGGTGTTTAGTAATTTAACACCAGTTGTAATCTGTAAAGGAAGGATGTTATGCGAATGGGAAATCTTTCCACAGCATTAATATGTAGATGATAAGATTTTTGTTTCTAGTTCAAAGCCTCATTTTACAATAGTGCAATTATTCTTTTCTGTGTGTAATTAATAAGGCTGGGTGACTGACAGTTAAATATGTGGGTTCACCCATATTATTAATAAGGTTGAAGGCACATGAGCTATCGATAATTTACGAGTCCACATTTTGCAAAGTTTCATTTGACTTAATTGAGTATAAAATAAATGGTTTCCTCACATGTATATACAGCATAGTTTGGAGGCCTCCTTCTCGGAGACAGATTGAGTTCTGTCTACGTTCTCTGATGAAGCCTCGCTAGAGCCTGAGCCTGACACACTGCAGCACTAGAGTCAGGGTTGAGATGATTGACCTCCTCATGGCCAGGGCCCAGTGCCTGTGTGGTGGTCAAGGTCAACCTAAAAAAGAGCATGTGCCACAAGGAGAAGAGAGAGATATCCTGTCATATCATACCATGGACCAGAGGAAGAATACTCCCAACTTCCTGACCACAGAGAGTTATCATTATATGCAGTCTACATGGTGCATTTCTCAAATCAAGTGGCTAAAGTTAGTTTATGTTTCAAATAAAGACATTCCTTCTTGTTTCAGTATTTTCCTGATTTCCTGAAACACAAATGGCAAAGACTTTATGTTCTTGTTCATCATTTAGCAGTGAACTGACATCATTCACCTTAGGCACACGTAACTGGTGTTCAAATAATTCCTCATTTTCCTCTTTTGGCGATCCATCTGAAGATCACACTTCTTTATGTGAATCTTCATATAGACCTTATATAACTCATTGACAGGCAGCTAGGAAGAGGTTAGAAGTGTACAGTAATTCTTTCCTCTCTGAAGCAGCTAACATAGTGTCCTCACCTTCATCCTGTAATGAAGATGCATAATTATGGATACAGGCTACTTAAAGACACTGGGCAAAATCAAGGCAAAATAAAGTGGGAGGGTGTGATGTGGCATTTTGTCAGTCAGTGTGGAAGGATGGTGGTTAGATTTTACCCAGTTAGAAGATGAGTGTATTCCAGATGTTCTCCAGACAGGCTACTGGGATCTAAACTCAGCACCCCTTCAGTTCAAAAATTGGCCAAAGTATAAAGGAAAGCTGCATCTTGAATCACATATATTAATTATAAAGATTAATATGCAAGTTGTTCAGGATGGATTTTTCCTTTAAATGTTGATTATGGTGTTAATACAATGGATGTAAAAAGTCTACACACTCCTGTTAAAATGGCAGGTTTTTGTGAAGTAAAATATTACACTAAAATAAATTGTAATAAATGTCAGATCTTTTCCCACCTTTAATGTTCAAAGTATACAAATAAAGTGAAAAAACAATTAGAAACTTTTTAGGGAAAAAAAAATACAAATAAAACACTTACAATTTCCTAGTTGCGTAAGTGTTCACACCTCTAAACTAATACTTTGTTGAAGCACCATTTTTATTTTATTTCACCACTAAGTCTGTTTGTGTAAGAGTCTATCAGAGTGGCACATCTTGACTTGGCAATATTTTCCTACTCTTTCTTGCAAGAACATCCCAGATCTATGAAATTGTAAGGGCGTTTCCTGTGCACAGCC
>CM074962.1:14536913-14565520 GCA_037577455.1 Pangasius macronema
TTTAGGTGTGAATGAGTGTGTGAATGTGTGTGCATGGTGCTTTTAGATGGACTGGTGTCCTATCCTGGGTGTATTCCTGCCTCACACTCATTGCTCACCAGATAGGCTGCAGATCCACTTGAACAGGATTAAGTGGTTACTAAAGATGACTGAATTCATGAACAATAAAAATACCAAAAGTATCACTATAGTGCTCCTGTTTAGAGAATAATCCATGATGAGTGTGGTCTTTATTACTAAATAATTTCCTGTGCTGTTTAATTATAAAATTCACACAGTCCAGCTGTTTCTTATACAAAATGACATTTTGTTTCTCGAAGTGTTTAGTGTGGTCAGTGCACCATTGGAGGGCGCTGCTGTTGTAATAATAACACATTTTTCTTCCTGGAACTTGTCTATTTAAAACGTCCCAAGATTTCACATGAAACCAAATCCTTCCAGTTAAAGTGAAATTCAAAACCTGGTCACGGTGATCATGATAAATCTCCTTGTCAAGACAAAACATTACAAATATTCCAGCGTCTTGCAATGTGTCAGAGATTTGCCACTCTTTATTTCTGTATTTGGCTGTTTTTTAATATCTGTTCGAGCCAGTGGTTGATTTTTCGCTCTTTTGTTTTATACAGTCTATTATCTTTGTGTTCTTTTAAATGTCCATTTAGATACTACAGTCTATGCAATAATGTGGATAAGACATACATAGGTGGGGAAAAAAGTTTGTCACTAATATAGAAATGACATTTTTAAAACATATTTCATGATTTCTCCTATTTAATCGTTTCTCCATTATACCCGATGGACAGAGAGCAGTGTGCTTTGGAAGACAAAATTCCAAGTCAAGTAATGCAATCATTTTAATCATTTAAAAATAAAAGCTAAGAATGACTGGTTACATCCGAAGTATATAATAATGAGGGAGATTTCCTGTCATGTCTTTCCATATGTCACTGAACATCCTGTATGAGTATCTTTCAGACTCAAGGACATGGCTGCTGATTAAAGATGAATGTTTTTCTTAGAATGGTTAATGATGGATTGTTGGAGATCAGCACGTAGAAGCAGTCCTCAGGACCATGGCTCAGCTGGATCATCTCTCTCAAAACCCGAAATAGGCCACCAGGCTCATTTCTCCTGGATGTATGTATATGCATCACTGTGTGCTTGTGAGAAAATGTTGCACACAGATTTCTCAAGAGATCAGGGGGACGGTCTGTGTACTGAACGACTGGGCAGACGATTCTTCTGGGACTGGCAGAGGGCCGAGCAGCTTCTGTGTACTCCATGGCTGATTACCCTGGAGACTAATTTATCTCCTATTGCAGAGGGCAAGACTGGATGTCACCTATCCAAGAACAGCACACAGAACCTTGTTTAGACATTTGTTTAGGTCTTTTTAAAATTTCTACGCCACATTAAACTTCAACAGGACCCTTGTGCATGGTTTCAGAAACAGAACTTGAAATGCTGAGGGTCAGATTTGTGATGTTAAGAATAATTCAACCTGGAAAAATCCCTGGAATCTCCTGGAAACTCTGGACTCATGGAAAATAACTTGGTTTATAATCCCAGTGAAAATACAAGCTACTCTTTAACCCCTTTAACTCCAGGAACCTTTCTTGAATCTAGACTTATATTCCTCACTTTCCTAGCTATATACCTTTCCTATTAGTTCACCTTTAGTCACTTCATGTACTTCAATACTGAGCAATATGCTTTAAAATGAATCACAGTAATGCGCAATTAATAGTGTTAAATAAATAAATAAATTCTTTCATAGCTTCAACAATGGCCTAAAATACAGAAGACACGCACTGTCATAAAATGTAGTTTGTAGCAGAGATATATCTTGTTGCGTGACCTGTGAAACATGATCCATATGATGTTCACGTTCCATGAAAAGAAGCTCCGAGGGAATTTTAAACAGCCTCCAGAATCTTACTGACCTCTGAACTGGACACACAAGATGAAAATATGAAGCATAAAATATCTGCACTATGAATAGTGAATAGTATCATGAAAAAAAAAAAACACACATAAATCCCATTAACCCTGTGGTGAGGTTACGCCTTCTCACCCACTCGTACAGCACAGCAGGCATTAAGCTTTACAGATGTGCAGCAAGGCAAAAGTAATTCTTCATTTCCTTCAGCTACTCAATCTTTTCTCACATTCTCAAGTCCAGATCAGCCATATTATGGAGAGGAGAGGAGGTCCTTCCGTTCCCTATAATTAATTAGACTCGCATTCGTCACTGCGATTGTTGTAAAAGTACCCGTGAAATTAGTGGAAATTCTTTCTGCCATGGTCAAAGGACAGTGGTGCTGCCCAATGTGTATACATGCATACACATACACATATAATTACACACATTCTTCTTACACACATGGCATCATGTCGCACACTAATCCACGTGTGCACGACAGGGCAAGCTTAAACCTTAGGGTTGGTGGTTAGGTCATTGGGCTACTGATCAAAAGGTCATGAGTTCGATTCCCAGCACCGCCAAGCTGCCATTGATTGCTGGGCCCTTGAGCGAGGCCCTTAACCCTCAACTGCTCAGTTGTATAAATAAGATAAATGTAAGTCGCTCTGGAAAAGGGCGTCTGCCAAATGCTGTAAATGTAAATGTAAACCTCATCTGCATTTCCATCTGGATTGCACAAGGAGGGAGTGGAGTTGCATGAGCAGTGAGGACTGTGTGTGTGTGTTCAATACGGACATGCATGTGGCTCTATGTATTTGACAGAAGGGCGTGTGGGAAGAGAGGAAATGTCAAATTAGCAGTGTTAGCATGCCTCACTGTTCAGAGTTCAAAGGTACCGCAGAGGACAGCTGGGTTTGTACACTCACCCTGCATGTCGTAGGACGAACAGTAACTGCACTGCACTCTAGTAGTTTCTTTCTCATTCATTATTATTCCCTGCTAAGTGTTTTAGCACACAGTCTCTGATTACGTGCATTACTGCAGTGAGTTATGGTCAGAGACGGGAAGAAGTCCAAGTACCTCATTACCATATTTAAGCATCATTTTAGAGGATTTGTATTTTGCCCTTTTTGAAGTACCCTTCAATCTCTCACAAATTGTTTTAGGTAAAAAACATTTTTTTTATTCAGAACTTAAAAATATTTGATGCAATTTTCAACACTCATGATCCTGATAGTTGTTTTATTCTGCGTAGCTAATAATTCAGTTAATCACTTTTCTCTGCCTGTTAGTTTCATTTGATCTCCATACATAGAAAATATGAACATTTCTATAAATTCAAGAAATACAGGATATTTCATATTTCACAAAAATGAAGTGGTGTGAAATGGTACAGATGCTAATCCTTCCCCTAACTGTGTGAGGTTGACATTCAAATCAAATCTCAAACAAATTGAATCATTCACATTGTTCCAAATTACTGAGTGATATAACAGGAAATATTCTAATTTCAGTTAAAAAATCTTTTTTCTTTTAAATCTTATACATTTAAGTGACAATGGCATTTAGCATAAATATAATTTTGACAAAAACATCGATAATATAAACAGCAGGCCTGAACAAAGTTCTTACAAGTTTGAAGAAAATGGAAATTTTATTGGATCTAAATTCATTTTTTTTTCTTATCTACATAAAATCAGCTTCAGGTCAAGTCGAAGGCTTGCTCGCCCCTGTTGTTCCAGTGATCTTTTGTTTCAGAGACTTTGATTTATTCGCCAGTGTCACAGCATGGTAAAAATATGATGAATGTGTGGTGGGATATTTTGAAGAAGAACTAAACATTTTCGCTCTACTTCATTTCGAGTGTGTTTAGTCTCTCTGTCAGACATGTGGTGCCAAACTGTTGATGAGTCAGAGGAAGATCAGCGTTATGGATATATGCAAGCGACATGTGTTCCAAGCATGAACACCATGGGAAAGAATTTGTTTGTTATTTTTTTAACAACCCTGTTTTAGTTTGTTGTTCGATTTGAATATTTGAACTGAAATTTTTTGTTTCAGTTTCAAGGAATAACAATTATGCAGCAACCCCTGGGTTTAATACAGGGTATCCCAAAAGTCTCCATACACAGGGGAAAATGTCTTCCAAAATGTTTCATAACTAGTTTATATCATATATCTTATGATATACCTTTGACAAAAGAAGAACGCATTGAATTCATCCTCTTGGCTGGATCGGGAAGGTTGCGATGGACTTCAAAAGGAAACATGCAAGTATGCAAGCACATACACGACACTGTTGTCGAACTTATTAACAAATTCAAAAAGATTGGAAGTGTTGCGTACCAACAGAGAAGTGGACATCCACGAACATCCACTGAAGAAGTGACAATCAATATGGTACTGGCATGTATGGAGACTTTTGGGACATCCTGTATATTAACATGATTAAATACAACAATCATCCATAACATTAAGACCACTGACAAGTGAAGTGAATAACATTGATTGTCTTGTTACAGTGGCGCCTGTCGAGGGGTGGGATATATTAAGCTGCAAGTGAACAGTCAGTTCTCCAAGTTGATGTGTTTGGAAGCAGGAAAAATGGGCAAGGGTCAAATTGTGATGGTGAAACGACCGGGTCAGAGCCTCTCTAAAATGGAAGGTCATGTGGGGTGTTCCCAGTATGCAGTGGTTAGTACCTACTAAAAGTGGTCCAAGGAAGGACAACCAGTGAACCGGTGACAGGGTCATGAGTGCCCAAAGCTCACTGATGCGCGTGGTGAGCGAAGGCTAGTCCGTCTGTTCCCATTCCACAGAAGAAGCACAAATTGCTGAAATTTTAATGCTGACTATGATAGAAAGGTGTCAGACACACAGTGCATCACAGCTTGTTGTGTATTAGGCTGCGTAGCCATGGACTGGTCAGAGTACCCAGTACTAGTATAGTACTTTATATAGTCCTGTTCACTTCTTGAATCTGATTGGTCAGTAGGTGATGGTCAATATTCAGCTTCTCTGGCAGTTGTGCCAACTGCAGCAAATCACAGGTTTATAGTTATAGCTTATTGTAATACGCAATCGTTTCTCTACTAACAGCTATTTCACAGGGACTTGTATGGCAGATGCTCCACATACGCAGATCAATAAACACATAATTGTTGATGTGGTTATTTTTTCTGTGAGGGGATGTTTATTTTTATAAGATTGTCCCGTGTCAGCACTTTGTAACAGTCAGAGGTCAAGCTGTAAAAAGCTGTTTTCTGACACTGGACAGTCTTCAGGGTGGAGGACTTTGTGGCTTCTCAGTAATATGACAAAATGCATTTTTTTCATCTTATCAAATTCAATGAAAGAGAAAAGAGAGTCTAGTGAGGGAACCATGGTTTATAATTATCATCTAAAGGTTGCTATATAAATGGTTAATGTTGGCAAATTTGAGACACACACACACACATACACACACACACACACACACACACACATACAATATATATATATATATATATATATATATATATATATTCTCCTCTGAAAGTATTGGAATTCTTTTGTTTTTGCTATACACTTAAGACATTTGGGTTTGAGATTTCAGATTTAATTTCCTGATATTTACATCTAGATGTGTTAAACAACTTAGAAAATGGCACCTTTTGTTTGAACCCACCCATTTGTTCACGTGATCAAAAATATTGGAACACGTGACTGACAGGTGTTTCTTGTTACCCAGGTGTGCCCTGTTAGATTGATCATTTAAACAATTAGTAGCTCTGAATGTCTACTCTTGGTTTGAGCCCTGGGCTTCACCTGTGAATACTGCATTTGTTGTTACAAAGGATAAACCAACATGAAGACCAGAGAGCTATCTATGGGACAAAAGCAAGCCATTTTTGAAGCTGAGAAAAGAGGGACAATCTATCAGATCCATTCGACAAGCAATGGGCATAGCCATTACAACAATTTGGAATGTCCTAAAAAAAGAAAGAAACCGCTGGTGTACTAACATCCAGATATTGAACAGGTTGGCCAAGGAAAACAACCGCAGTTGATGACAGAAACATTGTGAGAACTGTAAAGAAAAACCCAAAAACAACAGTCAGTGGCATCACCAAGAACCTCCACAGGGTATCACAAGGTATCACAATCCACTATTTGAAGACTTTGAGAGCAGAAAGATAGAGGCCATACCACAAGATCCAAACCATTCATCAGCAGTAAGAATCAGAAGGCCAGATTGGAATTCACAAAGAAATACAGAGACGATCCACAAAAGGTCTGGAACCAAGATTAACCTCTACCAAAGTGATGGAAAGGCCAAAGTGTGGAGAAAGAAAGGATCTGCTCATGATCCACAGCATACAGGCTCATTGATCAAGCATGGTGGAGGTAGTGTCATGGCTTGGGCCTGCAAGGCTTCTTCTGGAATGGGCTCCCTAATCTTTAGTGATGATGCAACTCATGATGGTAGCTGCAGAATGAATTCAGAAGTCTATGGAAACATCCTGTCTGCCAATTTACAGAGAAATGCATCCAATCTAACTGGGAGGAACTTCATCATGCAGTAAGACAACGACCCAAAACACACTGCCAGCACAAAAAAGGAATTCATCAGCTGAAAAGTGGAAGGTTTTAGACTGGCTGAATCAATCACCAGACCTTAACCCAACTGTGCAGCATTTCACCTCCTGAAGAGGAGACTGAAGAGAGAAACCTCCAAAACTAACGACAACTGAAAGAAGCTGTGGTACAAACCTGGAAAAGCGTCACAAAAGAAGAATCCAACAGTTTGGTGATGTCAGTGGGTCACTGGCTTGATGCAGTTATTGCAGGCAAGGGCTATGCCACCAAATATCAAGTGTTGCTTACTTTAAGACTATCTGTTCCAATACTTTTGCTCATCTAAATATTGGGTGGTCTGGCACAAACTACAGTATATGGTGTTATCATAAAGATATTTTTTAACAATAATAGATTGGTGATGATCGAACTAATATTACCTCAGTAAGAATGTTCCACTGCTAAAATAGGCCCATTTCTAATTTATTATCACCTTCAGCTACCGAAGCCTGATTCATATAAACAGAGTTGTACACTGGAGTATAACCAAAGTATAAACTGCATCAGGAGCCTCTTCAAACTGTGCTGACTAATAACCAGTGAGACGACCGCCAAAGCTTGAGCCTAGATCCACATAAACCTCAAAAAGGGCTATAAAAATTTTCCCAGTGTCAAAATTGGATCAGGCCTCCATGTCTTTCCCTTCCCAAATCCCCATTCCACAGCTGTTAGCAACAGCAGAGCAGGGAGCATAAGGAGTTCAGTACACAGAGTGCACCCTACATGCAGTACACACTCATGGGAGAACTTAGACTGCCAGAGATCCTAGCACTCATGTCCTTAAATGTAAAAGATTTCTATACATAAAGAGTATGATGTTAATGTTAGTCCCTCTGACTATTGTGCAGGATATTTTACTCTGAAATACAATTCATGTATGCACAAATGAATGGGCCCCTGTGTGAAAACGTGAACTTGACTTTGCGTAGGCCATTACAAAACTTTAATTTTCCTATTTTTCACCCATTCTGATGTAGACTTGCTTGTGTGTTTTGGATCATTGTTTTGGTGCAAGACCCAACTCTGTTTCAGCTTCAGTTCACAGACACATGGCGTGCCATTCTCCTGTACAGTTCTCCGATACAGAGCAGAATTCATGGCGCCTTCAATGCATCCCATTCCTGATTCAAAGCAAAGCATCCCCAAACTATCACACTACCACCACAGTACTTGACTAATGGTATGAGGTTGGTTTGGAATACAGTGTTTGGTTTTTGCCAGACATAAAGTGGTCCATGTCAATAATCTGAATTCTTAAGGATCACCCAGGTGCTTCTTGGAAATCCTGAGACGAGCATGAACGTTCTTCCTAGCGAGCGATGGTTTCTGCTACTCTGCATTGGATCCCAGTGCCTTTCTGATAATAGAGTCATGACTTTAGCTGAGACAAGAGACGACTATTCCAAACGTTCTCCATTTGGACAGTATGGTTCTGATTATGATTTGGTGGAGCCCCAGACACATTTTCTTTTCCAGACTGATAGACTTCACTTTTTTTTTTCCTTTTTCTTAAGGTCTTAAGGAATTTATTTTCTTTGTGGCATGATGTGCCTGCCTTTACAACCTGCATGCTGTTAAGTTAACTCTGATTCTAAGTGACAAAGTTAGATTTATATTGGGCAGTGCTGGCCCAAATCAGGGCTGCTTGTTCACCAAGGCACTCAAATGGCTAATCCTAATTTACCCTTTAATTTGGTTGCATTATGTGGGGATTGCAAAACTATCTGAAGATTGCAAAATGGATACCATACACACCAAAGAAATGAAAGATGCAGCAAACCTTTTGTCAGTTTACCTGCCAGACTCTCTCTCTCTCTCTCTCTCTCTCTCTCTCTGTCTATCTACTAATACAATCCACAATAAAATCTGACCAAATATACGGTGAGAAAATGTGCACAAATTCACACAGGACAAAACAATTTCACAGCATTGTGCTTATATTATTTATACAGGCTTATGACAGGCTTATGACCTGTATCTGCATGATTTTATCCATTGTTCTGCTGCCACATGATTGGCTGATTGGATAACTGCGTAAATGAGTAGGTGTGCAGGCGTTCCTCTTAGAGTGATCAGTGACGGTAGGTGTATGCTAATCTACAAGTACAGAAATTTGAGAAATACAAAAACACAGTGATACCACTGAATATTGGGAGAATAAATGGGATTTTTGTTTGTTTTTTTAAATGAGAGTTTAGCAATAATAAGATTATAAATAACGTGAAAAGGTCAGGGGCATATCAGTACCGTTAGAGTAGAGTAAATGTGCAAGTTCTTAATGGGCTGTAGAAAACTGCATTTAATTAAAAGCAGATACTGAACCACAGCCTGAAATCTCTGAACCACCAAGCTTAAGTGATCATTACAGAACCTGGGAAGTTCAGACAGCAGAGTGCTGATGCAGAGCAATCGTTTTTTTAATCACTTTATTTTTTTTTTTCAGTTAAATTGAATGTAGCTTGGGATTCAACCCAAGACTCTACAGCTTCATTTATACTTATTCCTCTGACCCAGCAGAGGATTTTGCTGTAAAATCTTTGCATGTCACCCAACCATATGGATCTCTTAAGACACCGTGAGACACGTAACACTGTGGCTTCTTCTGTGGTTTATGATAATGACATTCCCGTTTAAATCCCAAGTTTAGTTTACCTCAGCTACGGTATAATGGCTGCCACAAACTGCACACATCATACTAGAAATCCTCAGACACATTTTATGGAAAACAAAACAACAATTAAACAAACCAGCTAACTCTAAATCATAAAGTCAGCTATGGTAAATAACCCCATACTCCCCGAAAAAAAATATATTAGACTTCCATTTCCCAAAGTGAGGTTCTGCTGTATCTCTGCATCTCATAATACAAAGGCCAATAAATATTGTTATAAACAAAATCATGAGCTGGAAATGGATCAAGATGGAAAATGTCTTTCTGTCGGTTTATTGTATAGCTAAAGTCTGCTTTTTTTGTGCAAACACTGTCAGAAGAGCTCTAAGTGCATATGGTCATTCATCTCCAGGTCCAGAAAATGTATAAATAATAATTGCCTCATGCACATTTAGAAAGGGAGGCAAACTTTTAATGCTAAGTGAAGGCAGCTGTGTGTAATCCAAAATAGTTGAGTTCTAGGGTCAAATGTTGGGGCAACAGCAGGTTAACTTTGACGCAGCAGGAGTGGAAGCAAGGACGTTGCTAATTTAATTCTCTCCATATGTCCTGTTCCTCCAGTCCTCATGGTCATGATTATAAATATTGTGACATGAATTTCTCAGTTTTCTGAACTTTTGTCTCAACAAAAGCAAAACAATTCTGCTTAGATGACAAATATCAAAATCAGGATCTTCTAGGGAAAATAATTATATCTATAATATCTGTTTTCGTTTACTTATTAGTCTAGATGTGTGTACGAAAGTAAAACGTGTAGTCGTTTACGTGGATATCTACAGGAGTCTCCTTTCGAAATGAGTCAGATACCTTACAAGCATCTCTGCTATGAGAACCACAGCAACAAGTCAGGAAGTCAGGAGGCACGAAAAGATTCTCTCTCACACAGAACACACACAAGAGAGGAGCATACATGTACCTTTGCCCATGGAGAACAATGCAGCCTCTTCTGTAGGCAGGCACTCATCAGTGACTCTGTAAGCTTTAATGGCTGAGAATCTCTGAGAATCAAATGCAAATAATGTAAGTAATACTCCTGGGGTTTCCAGGTTTCCTCGTTTGGGCTCATGGAGGGTGAGGGGGGACGGGGTCACGAGTACAAAAGAAACAAAAAGAGGTAAGGGTGGGAGACAGAGAGACATACACACAGACACATCAAGCTAGTCTCACTCCAAAAAGATCTTAGCAAGTGGAAATTCCTTGAACATAGTCAAATCTATCTAGTATTTCCAATTTGTAATATTACAATAAACCAAATATAAAATTATTTCAAGCTTAAAATATTCTTGTTTTGTTGATAATTTTGCCAATTTTTTTTAGCATTAATTTCTAGAAAGAGGTAAAATGACCTTCTAACAAAATAAAAAAATATATATATAATGCTTGAATTTATTACGAAATCTCTACAAATTGGTTTAATAATCTCATATTTGTTTTATTGTAATTTTATAATAGGAAATGTTAGATAAGTTTGCCTATATTCATCATATTTTCACTTGCTAAGATGACAAAGGAAATGAGAAGTAAATGAGATTGAAGTCATGTCCTCTGATAATGTTCTGGATGAATGTAGAAGAACAAAATGATGAGCAATGTAATGGAAGCAATTTGCAAGCTAATGCAAAACAGGAGAGATGTTCTGTGATATTCTCGTGTAATATAACCGGACCATGTACAGGAACTGAGGCAGGGATTTGAATGGCTGAGAGCCGAGACCTCGCCATAGGTCAATGCAAGCTTATCTACCAAGCTTCATATGCAAAATGTCATACACTGTCACATCTAATGAAAATGATTACTCTCAAGCTTTTAGAGTTGAGCGCAAAGGTTTTCATAGGTCCAAATCAAGAAGACGAAGATGTGTATCTAAAGCCAAAAGATATTTAGATTGATAGATCCTTCATTATTGTCAAAGGTGACAAAAATTGTGAAAGTGTCTGTTAAGATTTCCTTTTCAAATTTGATGTACATACTGTATGTATTTCATTTAATAACATATAGCTTTAGTTATTACTTAATTGTTGCAATTTGCCTCTTATTCTTTGCGGCATGTCTATAAACTCTGCCAGATGTCATGCAATGTCTGGAAACTGAGAGGATCACGGCAAAACCTTGAGTATATTTGGCTTTTTTGATTTTGTCTTATGTTGTGGATAATTGTCTTATTGTAGCACCGCCAGTAACTGCTTTATCCTGGTCAGGTTCGCGGTGAATCCTATCCCAGTAACGCTAAGTGTGAGGCAGGAATACACCCTGGATGGCCAATCCATTGCAGGGCAACATGCACACACATTCACACACTCATTCATGCCTACAATAATAACAGTTTATAGTTATCAATCCACCAGCATGTTTTTGGGAGGTGGGAGGAAACCGGAGAGCCCAGAGGAAACCCGGGCAGATATGGGGTGAACCTGCAAAACTCTGCACAGACAGTAACATGAGCTCATGAAGAGCTGTGAGGTGGTAATGCTACCCACTACAGCACTGTACTACTTTGGAATACTGTTTATTTGTAGATAAAATTATAGAAGTACTTCACCCAGAACCCATGGCAGAGGCAAATGGTTGCAGTTGAAGTACCTGTATATTGACAGCATATCAAACATGTTTAAATAATTGAATTACTTATTGCAAAGTAAGCTTGGTTTAATCATAATTGAATAGGTGTTAAATCCTTAATGTGGACAAAGACGGGTTTTACAAACTCTTTAACTTTACGTCTTTACAACCAAACCGTGCATGAAGCAAAACCAAACCACAGTTTAACAGTATGAATAAAGCACTGGAGCATTAACACCAACTAAGATGTTTTTAACACTATGTGTTTTGGTGCTAGTCTATAAAGCCCAACCCTCTGGGCTTTCTAAAGGCAAATCCACTTCCAGCGCTGGGTCAAGTCTAGGTCACACCACTAAGAGGTTTCAGGGCAGAAGGCTAGCAAAAGCTACTTTAAACTGTAGGTAAAGCTATTCGAGCACTGTAATTAGCTACATTCATTAGTCAACACATTACCTGAAACATTATCATAATTAGTAAAATCCAAATATAACATCTTATTTGAAATCCTATTTTGACTGTTCTTTATGGTTGGCTCCAGTTTTGATAAGATCATGACAAAGTAGAATCATGCACACTCCCAAAATCCAAATACTCCAGTACAATATCAGACCAGCTTTAACCTGGACATGCAATCCTAATATCAATATTTGAAGTCCACCCTTGGACAGCTTTAACCGTTAAGGACACACCTATACATGCCATACATGAAATACAAACGCGATCTATAAATTTTTGGACGAGCCTTCTTACGTCACTGATTTTATAACATGTGTTAGGTTACCGGAGATCATCTGATCTACATCCTATTATTAAGATAAAAAAAATTGACCCAAACAATACCACAGTTCAGCTCCAGAAGACAAAATTTACCAATGCACCAAGTGCTAAGACTTTCCTAAAAGGTAAATTGTCAAGAGCGCAATCAACAGGAATTATTCAGAAGAACTAATCTAAATAATTCTGTGTCGTAGAAACCAACTGGCAGCTACATGGTGCTCCAGTGAGGAAGTTCAATAGAAAATAAATGTTGGAATCAGACCAGATTTAAGCTCTTGTTACACTTGTTACCTTCAGGTGTCAGCTGACATTTTCATGCTGTTGTGTTTGCCTACAATATGTAATGACAACACAATGAATACAATGCTGAGAATACAGCCCATTTCACAGGATTATGGTATTAGTGTTCTGAACAGAAAAAAAAATGGGCTCATTTGCATGTAGGACCAAACAGACTAGAATAATTCTTTCTTTTGGGGAAGAAACCACACACTGTGGATGGCATAACATAACATTACATTACATTTTTCCATGCCCCATATGCATTGTGGTTTAGAAACAAGCAATTTGATGATAGAATACAGACAAATGATTTTGTATTTAAGTGATTGAGCCTCAGATATCATGCCCAATATGTCTAGGGGCATGAGCTAACAGTATCAGCTTTGATATCAGGCCAGTGGTTTAGTCTTAGACTTACTGGAGATTTTCTTTTGCTGGCTTTTTGAGATAAAAATTGTGCTTGCATGTTGTCAGAGGTTGTAAGGTATATGACATCTCAAAGTTAGAAAAAAGAAAGAAGGGAGAACAAAGGTAATCAATACATTTGTTTATTTACCTGTCCAACAGATTTCACCCTTATCTGCCAAGACTCACCTTAATTTTTTTTTCTTTTTTAGGCTGCCTAATGCTAATTTGCTTCAGACTGTCTCTGACTGCACCCATGACCCTCCATGATTGATGATTTTCTTTCTAGCGATTACACTGAACACACTGAATGATCAACAGAAGCAAATGAGTATACATGTTTTTCTTTATTGATGGCTTCACCTCTGCTCAACTCTTAATTACAGGATCAAAACATAATAGCCACCATAGCAGGTCAATTTCATGTGATGTTAATGTAAATTTAACTGACTCTTTCCTAACTGAAAAGCAATTGGCCTCTTCAGCAATTTGACTCTTAAGAAAAAATATAAAGACAATATATAATCATTTAAATATATTTAAATATCATATATCTTTTCAACACAATGTTCTCCTTAGCTTTGGCTACAGCTAAACTGGTTAAAGTGTAGAAACAGCCAAAGAAACGTATCCAATCACGAAAAAATTCTTCCTTGATGTCTTCACAGATACAGCTAAATCTGAGTACTTGTGTTGCTTTTGCTGATGTGCTGCCCACACTCCTTCTTCCCATGAGACTTCCAATGTTTTTAATTCTGCAGACCATAACACATCGTCTGGAGAGAAGTTGTGATAATCATGGCTGGGACCCGAAGCTGCAGATCAATATCTGCTCTCCTGTTCCAGCTATTTCCTGGGGTCAGGTTTGTTTTGTCCCTCAGGGTGATTTTCTGTGCTTTCCTTCCTTGTTTGATAAAGTAGCTTAGCTCTTGATGAGGTGATATAATTAGAGAGTGGCAGTGAAATCAGCTAACCATGTTTGGATTTCCAAAGGCCAAAACACATCACTGAGTATGAGTATGGGTGGACAATTTTTTTCAGGTTTGGCAATGCTACCCACTGCACAACTGTGCCACCAATTGTTTACATGTTTACACATTTTATCCACAGCCAGTTGTATCTGTCTTATGAGTGTAAGTCAACAAACTCGTGTCTTTCTCAGATCCACCTAAACCAAACCTAAATGAAATTCAGTCCCCAGAAGTCAGAATAGATGTTTCCCGACCACTGCTTGCAGGTTTTCATTTCAACAAATCATTTCAACAAATTCCACTTGTTTAATTTGTTCATCTTTGCTATCAATCATTGTCAGGTTCCTGCTTGGCTGGAATAAAAGTTTGCAGGAACCTGATAATGATTGAAAGCAAATATGAACAGGTTAAACAAGTGGAATCAAATGTGGCTCCTGATTGGCTGAAATGAAAACCTGCAAGCATACAAACCTACAACCTTCTTGGTTGGAATAAAAGTTTGCAGCTACACTGGCTCATTGCGGATAAGACTGATGAACTCTGCTGTAAGTAGACGAAAAATGAAGATAATCAAAAATGGCTGATGTGTAATGTCTACAAAAAGATTTTAATTTTATTTTTTTAGGGGAACGGAATGTATTGATATATACATATGTAGTATATATAGTATCTGCATTTCACCACTGATCACAGAGAGACACTGAGCTTGAGCTTGATGGGCAATACACTACAAAATGCATGAGAAGCAAATGGACTGTGTGTGTGTGTGTGTGTGTGTGTGTGTGCTGTCTGTCTGCAGGGCCATTATGCAGATACTAATAAATGCAAGCAGCAGACTCTCAGCAAATTTTTCAGCGATGGCTTGAAGTGAACACAAGTCACTCATGAACATGAGCAGTGCATTACATCACACTTGTTTACTTCTTCTCATACATCCTGAAGGCATTCATGCATTTCCTCTGAATTTCACCACCACACACACTAAATGTGCCAAATCAAATAAACATGGTTAACCTGTTCACATAACATTCATGTGACAGTTTTGGGGACATTTGGGTGGAGTGCTGACATTCATCATTTTAAACTGTCATATATAATTTATAATAATGTTGCACAATATGTTTTGCAAGATCGGGTTATATCAATTTGATAACAGACCATCAAAGTGGCTGTTGTTGTTCCTCTTTAGATTTTGCTCTCGTTTCAGATTAAAAGGTGGACACTTGCTGCGTTTAATCAGGGCACAACATGGTGCCCTCACAAGTTTAGTTAAAGGATTGAAATCAAAAGATGATGATGCAGTTTTCCTACCTTGCTAGGCACTAACTTTTATTAATTAATACTAATAAAGAGACGAAAGGTAACCATGAAGTCCCGATTTGTCCTATTGATCATGTTGTCAGCTCTGAAGCTCATGGGCTTGTGTTTGCACTTATTTCATGTCCTTGGCTGTCAGCCATCTGTGGGCAGAAAGTACATACTGATAAAAAAAAAAAAAGGAAAAAAAGCTGCAACTATTAATGATCCTTAACCTTTTGTGACCCACTCTAGAAACAAACAAGCCAGCTTGAAAATACCCCTGTGAAATCCACAACCCACACTTCCACACATCTAAAACTTGCATTTGATGATGATGATGATGATAATGATAATTATAAACAACGAATCTCAGTTAATCCAAGTGTTCAATTTACAGGTGTTAAGTACAAATGAAAATATCAGTTCTATATAGATCATGTGGTAGATACTCTAATCACTAAACCAGAGTGTGTATTTGTACAGAGCAGTCGAGATAGAAGAGAGGTAGAGAACAATTTAATACCCCCAGACTGTTAGACTGTTATGCTTAGAAGTATTAAATAGAAATATATATCAATAAACATATAGTCATGCTAGATCTTATGGAAACTTGAACAAGCAATGCCTTGCTTATTATGATTAAAGGTGATTTATTTGGATAAAACTGCTCTAATACTGAACAATTCATATAAATTTTGTCAAATTCTTACAAACGTGCAGGTATGTCCATGTGGATCAACAGTTAACAGGCAGTCGTGGCCTAATGGTCCGAGAGTCGAGAGTTAACCTGAAGGTGAACCTGAAGGTGGTGGGTTCGAGTCTCGGGTCCGGCAGGGATTGTAGGTGGGGGAGTGAATGANTCACTTCACTTCACTTCAATTGTAAAATTTGCTTTCAGTTTCACAACATGAATGAATGTTGGCTTCATCTGTGTCTGAACAGCTGCTACAGCTCTATTTGTTAATAATTCATTCATGTGTTTGTTTAAATACTTGCCTTCTCTCTATGACCTTTTTTATGACCATTTTAAGATGTAGCTACCAGCAAAGAGCAGTATGCTTTCTTATAGTTGTCTGGCTTTCTGTATCAGAACTGTATCAAACATTTTCAAGTTGGCTGAATTGTATTTCTACACCACTTTGGGGGGTTTCCAACTGATACACATCATAATTATCGCTCCTCTCTTCAATTCTGAATAGGTTTGCTTTTAAATTACAAAGCCCATAGAGCCTGGCTGGGGGTTATAACATGCTCACCATTGGGTCAGTGTTTCTTTATCAGTTTACCAGAAACTGCTTGGCGGAGAATGATGTCTGATTGTGAAATTTCCAAATGCGAGAGGACACCAAATCCATTTTACATGTCACATGACTTGATCTTTCAAAGCACAGGGTTAATAAGCATTCTGTTAAGGGCTGTACTAGTTTAAGTTGGATACCCATTGGACCTCGCAGTGCCGTGAGGCAGAAAAAGAACATGGATTGAAATCCTGATGCTTGCCAAATGCTCGTGCAACACTGTGAATAATAAGATTTAACTTTGATGTGGGGTGAAACTTGAAGCCTTAAAAAGAGCTCTGCATAGTAGTCTGAGTAGCTTCAAGATAAATCTGACCATAGAGCCAGTTACAAGATAACCTTGATCCTAGACTCGCATTACACAAACTCCCCCTCTCCTCTCATGCCCAGGTAAAGACCTACCTGCCCACACACACATACTGTATATAGACACACAACCACAAACACTTGTTAAGAGAAGACATAGGGGACAGGTGCACTGTCACTGTATGTGGGTCCTGGAAAGTGTGAATCACGCCTTGCTAAGCCTGGATAGTGCTACATCTGTGTTTGCCTTTTATGGGTAACTGTGGATGTATTTTTTGGCATCACTCTAACATGTGAAACTATAAGATGCAAGTAGTTGGAAATTAAGTCATTTAATAATATAAGGGCTGATTACCATCAGTTAACATGTTCATCCTGACCTTCTTTTATATTTATTATACCTCCTAATATTTAACTTTTTTTTCACCTTCTACAAATTGCTAAACAGTGTGTGTTCAATTATCAACTGTGCATACACACAGTTATGTGTGTAAACTATGCACACACATTTCTATGCATAGAATGTGATTCAAGTCATTGTGCAGGAGGATGTGTGTATGTTTACGCACACTCCTGACCATGCATATGCAAGAACCCCTAATAGTTTATTGGGTTCTTGGGTAAACTGGAATTACACAGACAGTGATCTTGCCTTGCTTAATTTGGCATGCTCAGCTTTGTATTTGTATTTTAACCAGTGCATATTGGTCACGCACAGCAGAAAAGACAACGATAATGAGGGATTTTCATGCCATCACAGACACGATCATAAAGTCACTCGGTTTTAATGAGTCATTTACAGTATGTGAACAGAGAATGGTATCACTTAGTTAATGTACAGGTAATTTGTGGTCAAGTGGATAGGTGGAATACAATTTTTGCATCATGCTAAACAGCACAGAGAGATTTCAACTTGTCTTAATTTATTTCTTATTTCTTCCAAAATGCTACACGTTGTCCACGATATGCGGCACCACATGCAGGGCTTTTTAAAGGGAAGTTGTTTACCATATATGGCAATTTGGGGCATTTCTTTAAAAGTCAGATATTTTATAAACAAAAGAATTCATTTGATTATTATGTGATTTTAGACATTTTACACTTTAAGCATTTCCATTCACCTGAAACATCCCATCAGTCTACAGCAGTAAGAATCATTGAAATTCTGATACGTAAGTCATCGGGGACTTGCTGTTTATGGAAAAATTAAATACTATTCCCACTGTTCCTGAAGAAGGTCTATCATAGCAATATGGGAACACAAAGGAACAACAAAAGCATATTACGCATACACGATGGAAATAATTGTACCTCCTATTTAAATAATTGTGCCTCCTTTTTAAGTCAATCACGAAATATAGATGCTTAACCTAGAAGGTCCAACTAGTCATGTGCGCAAATGCTTACAGAAATCCCCTTCCTATCTTATAGATAGATTTTACTCAGCATAACATACCAAGCTAAGATTCCTCCACACAGCTCTAGACAGTGCATTATCTCTGTCTTGTGTTGTAGCAGTATTGCTTAACAACTCCCATATGGTATTTGGCCCTTATCTCAATGGGCAATCTAACCTGGCAGAGATTGCACTCCACTCCACTGTTGCTGTTGCCCAGGCAGGAAAGCTGAACCCCGAGCCTTGAGTTACGCTACACTCTCAGGCTTGCTTTCCAGGTCAGTGCTTTGCTCTGTCTGACTCCTAAAGAGCACAAGAGGAGCCCTGTTTGCAATGGTGGGCGCATCACAGCCCCCCTGTAGTCCAGACCCAGTGCTGGAGCTCCCACTGCTCCTCAATGTTTGTGTGACACACAGCACTCAGGCCAGTTTGAACACCAGCACTTTAAAAGTGAATAGGCAAAGTTGAATGACTGCAAGCATTATAACTAAAAGGAAAGAGGGTGAATGATGGGTGTGAGAAGAGTTAAATGGAATGATTCAAAGAGAAATAAAGACAGGAAAAGAGGAGAATAAGAAACTTACAAAGTGTCAGTAGCGGTTGAGGTTCTGCATCAGAGATTGGAAGGTTGTGACTTCAAATCCCAGCCACTGTTGGGCCCTTGAGAAAGAGCTCTTCACCAAAGTAACACAAGCAGCCTTATACAGGACAATGCACAGCCAACAAGATGAGTAAGGATGATAGTGTCACGCAAAGAGGTACATTTTAAGTGTTGCATAGCCGTTAAGAGAGGAGAGAAGAGTAATGCTAGCAAATGTTACCAGCAGGTTATCAGACAGAAGTAGGCCAGTAGTAAAGCAGATGGAAGATGAAGCAGATGGAGCTTTGGGTCTCAGGTGAAAAGTGTTGTAACCGTTTAGTCCCTACCAATGTTAAAGCCAAATGGACGCCCTTGGGTCCAGGCTTCAGACTCATGACACTGAATGACCCCTTTGTGGACTAGCTGACCTCACCAGTGCCTGAGGAGCTGAATATATTTGCAGGGTGGGAGCATTGGAGAAAATCAGCTAAATTGGACAAGGCCAAGCAAAAGTATAAAAGTGAAATGGTGCAGTTTGGAATTTATATGAGATAAAACAAAGGGGAAAGTGTTAGTCAAATGACTTTCCAACTGTTTCTTGTGTTTATGATATGAATGATGTGATATGAATGTTTCTTCAAATTAAGCTGTGCACTGCGTTGTAATGTTTTTTCTACTTTTCATCTATAAAAATGATCCTTTGGCTCTTTGATATATTTATGCTGATGAGAGTGTGTGTGAATATGTATATAGCAGCATGGGGGTTGAATAGTGATAGTTTCACTGTACCGTTGGTTCCGAGTCCACCTTTGCAGAGTCCAAGACAAGACTAAGCCCTTAACGAATCAAGTCCGAAGCCAAGTCTGATTCCAAAGGGGCCGAGCTGGACTTCAGACGTCTGAGTCAAGGCTGTCCGTGTCAGGAAAGGGAATCAGATATAAATATGACGGTTCAACACTGAGCTGTTAAATTAGTATTTTTATCTTCACAAAACAATGGCAATATAAATGTAACAAAAACATACCATTATTACATCCTGCAAATGATTTATTTATTTTATTTCTTTCATGTCATCCGCACACACGGATATAAACGTTATTGGGATTTAAGTTAGTAAAGAAGGTTTTAATAAGCAAAGTACCTGCCTTTATGTTTTCTTTCAACATGCCCGTAGAAATTTCGTGCCAGTCACATCAGTAATCATTGTTTTGCAAAACTTGCAGTCCGTAGAATGCTTATTTTTACTGAATGTCTTGCAGACAAATCTTTTATGATTTTTGTAAGCAAAATGAATTATTGGTGACTTTGAAGTCATTCTTCCTAGCCATGCGGTGTGAGTGTGTGCATGTGCTCATTGTGGAGGAACTATATTTCGGCTACAAGCCATCAGGAGGTGCTGCTGCTGCATGTTGGCAGGCAGGGAGATGTTTATTACTTTCTTGTTATCTTAATATTACATTGTTGTTTATTTTTTTTATCTTTCTTTTCATGTTACCCATGCCATGGACTAGACTGTACTCCAAAATGTACAAGTCAAAATAGAGTACAAATTTACCCGAGTGTGTGACAAGACAGAGTTCGCTGATAATTGGAGTCTTAGTCCGAGATCGAATACCCCAACTCTACTACACTGTGAAAGTGAGTACAGGGTGAGGAATTGTGGTAAGAGGCCCTATGCACCATTGTATATTTCTACTAAGTGCAGAAAATGAACACTGTGTAAACATGGATGTGACAAATATCTGCCCATAATTAATACAAATAAACACAGCACCGGCCAACCAATCTATTATTTCAAGCTAGTTATTTTCAAGCCTAATTTGCAGTTTAAACAAGAACACAAGGGTGTGACATGCTTATTTGTCAGTTATATGCATTTGTGTGTGTATGTGTGTGAAAGAGAGAAAGAGAGAGAGAGAGAGAGTGAGAGAGAGAGTGTTTATGTGAGTTACGAGGCGAAGATAAAAGTGAAAAGCTGTTCAGTGACCCGTGTAAACGGGTAGAAACTTGATCTGGCCAGGAAAGACACCAGGCCTCCACCTCCTTCTCTCTTTTTTCTGCTGTTCCTCTCCCCCTTCTTTCTTTTCCTCTGATGCCTGATGCCCACCTTTCCCTGCAGCCACAGTACACTGAGACGAGGGGCCAGGATCATTGCCTCGTCAGTCCCCGAGGCCCAGTTGCTCAGGTGGGAGACTCCTTCCACATTGATCAAGAGCAAACAGGTGGGAGGGAGTACATTGTTATGGATTTGGAACACACATGTGTCTTTAGGAAAGCTGAACTGAGCCTCAACACTACACTAAAAAAAGGGTCATTGTGAAAGCAGGTGAAACCAGTAAATGCACTGTGTAGGTAAATGTCAGTGCCACAGACTCATCAAAAATGCAAACAAAAGGACAATAGAATCTACAATAGATGTTTTGCTCAAATTTATCAGCAATTATTTGCTGACATATGATTTCAAATAATCTTTATAAGGACACATTGTCAGCCTACAATGAACTCTTGTCACTAACCACAGCTAAATGTCCCAAACACAAAAGACAAAAGTCCGCAACACTAGAATAATGCAATGTCTGGATGACATAATATATAAAGACTAATAATACATTTNTGCTGAGGCCATTTCAAACCAAAGGACCTTTCTGGTATTCTCTTTAAGGAGGTGGGTAAGAGGTGCTAAAACCATGAAAAAACAGTCACTAGAAGTTGTGAAAACTTAAACATCTTTGTAGATCATTGACAGTTTTGGGCTGAAGCCACTCCACTCCAGCCTTAATATTGGTCTCATCCAGAGAATATACAACAAAAAGAAAATTTGAAATACTCTCTTTGCTTTCCCCTTCAACTAGTTCTCCATCTACCTGTGTAGCACATGCTGTAAATATTCCTACAAATTGGTGGAGTAAACAAAAATTTTTTTTAATAAATATCCTTTACCACCCATTTATCCCACATGTCTCTTAAAACCTCATTTACACGAGCCTGAATAGGGATAGCCCATATGGTGTGACTCTGCATTCATAGTTTCCCTTAATGGTCACAATAGCCAACTTCAACGCATCCCCTTCCCTTCTTCTAACCAGACTGTATGTATTTTGTAGGTCAAGTTTGGTAAATATTTTAGCAGCTCTTAAATAGTCCTTGTCAGCAGACCAAACTAATGTGGTGTTTGATTAAGATGCTAGAATTTGTGCCCATCAAATTCTGCCCCAGAAATAGTGGGTGCCTCCATCATACCCCAACAGGGCTGGATGTATATGTCTAAGGTCAGAGATTCCCCTGTAATACTGTGATTATGCTTTTGCAACATATTGTAGAGCAGGTTCACTCCACCCACTACCAGGAGCTAGGGTCTGAAATTCTATAGCAGTCTGAGTGCCCTGTCATGAAATTGTGACCCTAAATGCTTGCCTGCAGGGGGGTGATTAAATACTGCTTTGAAGTAGTTGAGAAACTGTGTTTCAGAGGTCAATATCTCTCTACTTTCATCCCATAAGGGTGTAGCCTAATCCCTTGCTCCTCCTGTCAAGAACAAGAGTCTCTGTACAAAACATATCTGGGTAATCTTGTTAAGATTGTGCTAAGACTGCATTAGGAAGCTGTGACATTGGTTAGATGATCCACTGTATCATTTGGGAAAAGGAACAAAATGTGGAGAGTGAAGGGGAAGAAGTACTACCTGCAGTAACATATAAGTGGAGTAAAGGCTTGGTATAGCTTCTGCCTTGTCATCTCGGCTGGATCTATGTAGCCAGCAAATACTTATTTAACAAACTGAACAGTACACAAGAGAGAATCCAAGAGTATAAACATAGTGCACAGGTGTACAAGGCAAAACAAGATGGCTAGACAAACAGTGAAAACAAATAGATCTATTCAAGTACAATAACCTGTGAACCCAAATACAATGCCAAGCTTGGAAATTAAATTGGAGGGATGGCAATACTATCCAATTAGACATAAACTCAGGGGTACAAAAGCAATAAGCTAATACAGTAGTGATGGCAAATAGTGAAAGTTCATATTTACCTTGAAATTAACTATAGTATTCTGGTGATCGGGACCTCTGGTGGCACTGTGACAAGACAGGAGATGGAGAGGTGCAGGGTGCCAAAAACAGGAATAGTTCCTACTACTAGTTTCAAGCATGGCATACTTCAATTATTTCTTAACTACATTTGACCTGCTATTAACTACTAGAGAGGCCAGTGGTGAGGGAAACAGACATCATAGTACCTGAAATGGCAGCTGTCACAAAAGAATCCCAGGAGTGTGCTCTAGTGACTTGCAATGGAATATGTTGGCTAAAGGTGCTCCATGGTAATACAATGTATAGCATTGACTGTAACATTTAATTTGGCATGAATTTTGTTTTTACATAACTTCCAGTGAGTCCCAGGACAGACCTGTGACTGATCACATCTTCTTGGCCAGAGTGTTCAGGATACTCTGAGCTCAAACATACACTTTCTATAACAGTGGATGTTTGACTGTTTGGCTAAGTATCTTTTTGGACTTGTAAAGAGGTTTGCATAAAGGTCCAATATCAGGTCAGACGACAAGTTCACGTTTTGATAATTTGCACCAATTTCACATTCTCCACTGGAATGATAATTGGTTTTGCTGATGGGGTAATACCTGAAAGCCTGTGCAAGGAGTGCACAGAAAGAAAGTCCCAAAGATGCTAAAGTATTGATGACAACCATTACTGATACATACTCCAAGAACCTCACGTGTCCTCTTTATTCGATAAGTAATCTAATCAGGTATAGATCCTGTGGACGTTTAGATTGAGAAGGAACAACCAGAAAAGGTAAAGGTCCAATGGAATAAAAATCACTTGGACAATATGCATAATGTAAAGCCTTGTTGTTTTCTAGTTCAACTGAGTAAGATTTGAGCCATTTATATCCTGACTGATTCCTATTTTTGGCCTTATTTTACAATTTAGTTTTCTTACCTTGGACTGTCCTTTTTTTCCTGATATCTCTGATTACCAGTGTGTCTAAATTTGCCTATGACTATCAACTATGTGTTTGGGATCTTCAAATTTTTCTAGGACAAAATCCGTCATGTTCTTGCTTTACTTACCTGAAGAGCCTGGGCAACCTCTACTTCTGACCAGAAGACATATTCACAGTTTCAGAGAGAATTCAAAGAGGTGTTTGAATCAGGGAGGATGCTGAAAAGAAACTCCTTTCTCTCACAAAGGTAAGCAATCAGCAGCTGACAACGCACTAATGTTTCCACTATTGCAGTGGAAAGTGGATGGAATTAAGACCATCTATCAACCAAGGCCTAAACTACATGCTACATACTGAGCTAGGATGCCATGATGAGTCACTCACACTCAACCAGTTTATCCAAATAGCCATCTGCACTGATAACACCATCCAAGCATGAAGACCTTATACTCTGCAGTACACCCTAACCAAGCCTACTGCCAACATGAATGACACTGAACCCATGGGAATCACTCATGTCAGTCTTCCAACTGAGGAAAAATAATGCAATTGAAAGTTTGGACTGTGTTTGTATTGCAGAAATAAGGGACACCTCCAGCCACATTGACACCTGAGAATCATGAAACCAGGTGAGCATGAATATTACAACTATGATTGAGTGCAAAAGAAAATTGTGATGATCAAATTCAAGGTACTTTCCAGTGCGATTCTGGAGCAGCTGGTAACTTCATGGATGTAACAATGACTGAAATGTTGAATATTCCTCTGGAAAAAATTACAGAATGCACCATTCCCAGTCAAATCCACACAGGCATCTTACATAGTGAAACTTATTTACGATAAACAAATCAGATCAATATCCTATCATTCTAGGTTCACCCTGGCTGACCACACATGACCCAATCATTTCCTGAAAGGAAGATGAGCTAACTTCCTGGAGCCCTCAGGATTATAAAACTAGTCTGTACTTACCCTGTCATAGAACACAGATAGAAAACCCCAAGGTAAAAAAGGAAGTGCAATTCCCTGACCCATATCTTGACTGTGCCAATGTTCAGAAAGGTGAAAGCTTCGAAACTGCCTCCACACTACGCCTGGTACTGTTCCATCAACCTCCTGGCTGGTTCTGCGCCCCCTAGAGATCACACCTGTTCTTTCTCTCACCCTGAAACAAGAGCTATGGAGGATTACATCAAAGAGGCTCTGGCACAAACTTAAATTCAACCATCAACCAGATGGTTAGGGTTACAGAATGGCAATAAATCAATGGAGAAGTAAAAACACAATTCTGATAGCCAATCAAAAACAGTTTGTGAGAGTGCAGCTCAGTTGTCGAAAGACTTTGCATCTAGGAGGAAAAGGGTTTATAATTTCTAAAAAGAGGAACCAGAGGCATTAATATGGCTTTCAACTAATGAAAACATCATAATTAAGAGAACTGATAAAGGAGGAGCAGCAGTAGTGTAAGGCTGAGACCAGTACATCACAGAGGCCATGAGGCCTGCTTGAACACATTTAAACCTCTTCTTATTTTTTTTTTTTTACCTGAATGCCTTCTTCTTATATTCAGAAGGAACTTCAGGTCCACGATGATCTATGGCTTGCTACTGCTCCCTGTTTTTACTGGAACTATAGATTTTATTTGGCTGTTTATTTGACTGTAACCAGCTTGGTAACATAAATTAAGATTCTTCAGAGCCTACAAAAGTATAATATTATGCCCGATAATATCCTGTTTCAGGCCCCATATTACTCTTTCTTCTCATCTAGCCCCCTAGACATGAAATTCTCTATGAACCATGGATGGTGGTAGTTCAACTATTTAAGTTCAACTATTGTCCAATGAGCTTATCTTAAGAGTGGCTCAATGCAAATGCTGTTAGTATGAACGACCTCCTGTACCACTCCTTTGTACAGTGGAGCTGAATGAGTCTTCTACTAAAGGAGCTCTTCTATTTATCCAGTAGGTCATGAAGGGGGTGCTGTTTATTGTCCAGAATGGCTGTGAGTTTACTGAGTGGAGTTTATTGAGTGTGAGTTTATCTCACAGCATCTCCAGGTCTGATACTGCCTCCTCAGGGTACTGCTGCAAAGAAGATTGCACTGGCCGCTACAGACTGGTATATTTCTTACATCTTGCTGCAAACATTTCTCCAAAGTTCCCATACGTCACCATCCAGACCCCTCACTTCCAAATGCAGTGTAGTATTATACTCTTTATATTAAACCTCCTGCACATGGATTTTCACTCCTCTGAGTCCTCTATGTTACAGTATCACTCTGAGTTCATTCTGGCAGTCAATGATAGTCAATCAAAAACAGTTTGCCGACATGGTGAATCCTCATCAGTGCCTATCTCATCAGTCTCTTACACTTCAGGTCACAATACAGCACTCAGTTGTGTTTTCTGTATTGACAGCTTTAATCGACTCTGGGTCAGCAGGGAATTTCATTGACCTGGAGACTGTGACCCACTGGAACATTCCGATTCTGCACACGAAGCTCCCTCTCATGATCAATGCAATGGATGGAAAACCCATGTGGGGAGGCACCATCACCCTCTACACTCAACCCCTTGCAAGTCATTGCACTCTATCAGGAACAGATCTCACTCCTGGTCAGAACCCCCTAATTCTTGGATTCCCATGGCTGCACCACCATGAGCCACACATCTACTATGTGGATAAACAAATCTCCCTCTGGTATTTTTTTTTCGTTTAGAGGTCCACACTGCTGTTTCGATTCCCTCTGACCTGAAGAAAGTCTTCAGCAAGGCCAGCGGACTACCCCCACATCACTCCTACAAATGTGCCATAGAGCTGCTGCCTGAGGCCACCTCTCCACGCAACTGGATTTACCCCTTGTCTGTAGTGGATCAACAGGCTATGGAAGAACCTCCTGGAGGCCCTCTATCAGGGGTATATCTACCCATTCACACCTTCTGCCTCTGTGGGTTTTTTCTTTGTGGAAAAGAAAGGGGGTGGCCTCTGGCCATGCGTTGACTATTGAGGGTTAAATCAATTCACTCTCAAGTATGGTATACTCTGCTCCTTGTCCCAGCAGCCCTTGAACAACTTCACTCCACCCAGATCTTCACAAAATTGCACCTCCACAGTGCTTACAACTTAGTGCATATTTGGGAGGGAGATAAGTGGAAAACGCTGTTTAGCAAGTACTGCGTGATACCATATTGGCTCTCTTGCAGCCCTTTGGTCTTTCAATGCATAATCAGTGACGTTCTGCAGGACATGCTGAAGAAATCCATCTATGACATCTTGATCTACTCCCCCCTCCTATGAAACCCACGTTCCACCTCTGACAGGTCCTCCAGCACCTCATGCGGCATCACCTGCACATTAACATAGAAAAGTGTGAGTTTTACTGATGCACCATCTTGTTCCTGGGACACATCATCAGTTCAGACATCTGTGGTGGCTGCCATCACTGAATGGCCACCATCCAAGACTATAAAGGACCTGCAACGATTCCTTGGCTTTGCCAATTTCTACTTGCATTTCATCCGGGGTTTCAGTTCCATCACACACCCCCTGACATCACTTCTGAGAAAGGGGCTCAAACGCCTGGCATGGAACCCAGCAGCCGAGAAGGCCTTTGACCAGCTCAAAGCCCTGTTTACCACTGCTCCCATCCTATAAAATCCTGACCCTTTGATGACCTTTGTCATGGAAGTAGATGCTTCTGAGATGGGGTATTACAGAAATTACAGCCAGTAGCATTCTTCTCCAAAAAGCTATCCCCAGCTGAACAAAACTACAGCGTCGGAAAGAGGGAGCTGTTGGCCATTAAACTAGCCCTTGAGGAGTGGTGATACTGGCTGGAGGGGGGCCGATCACCCATTCACAATACTCACTGATCATAAAAATCTTGAATACCTCAGATCTGCAAAACGTCTGAACCCCCCTGTCAATCCCAGTGGTCCCTATTCTTCGCCTAGTTCCAGTTCACCATCTCGTACCAGCCCGGTTCCAAGAACACCAAAGCAGCCGAGCCGTCAGACATGTACACAGCTGAGCCAAGAGAGATCAGCGAGAAGCCTATTCTTCCCCCATCCTGCTTCATGGGTGTCATCAAATGGGAACTGGACCAGGCCATTGCTAGCACCCCACAGCAGATTCCCCATACATATCCCCCAAACAGAAGGTTTGTCTGTGTGCCTTTTGACCTTCATGTTTTGCCTAAGCCCTAGTTATCATGTTTGTGCCTCTTGACCTAGTTTGTGTTTTTGACCCTCATCTTTCCTTATATATTGGACTTGCTTGCCTGGTATTTCATTAAAAATCAGCCTCAACTGCATATATCACGGCTTCCTAAATTAGAAAAGAATGTAAAATATAAACATTTTCACTAGTGCTGTCAGACTTTTGGACCCAAGTGTGTGCGTGTGCGTTTATGTGTGCGTATACAGTCAGGTCCGGAAGTATTTGGACAATGACAGAGTTTATGTGATTTTGCCTTTCTACACCACCACAATGGATTTGAAATAAAACAATCAAGATGTGATGGAAGTGTAGACTTTCAGCTTTATTTTAAGAGG
>CM074962.1:14565620-14599721 GCA_037577455.1 Pangasius macronema
TGACTTCTGTTGATGTTGTGAAGGGGTTTTTCTTCACCAAGGAAAGGATTCTGCGATCATCCACTTTAGTTGTCTTCAGTGGTCTTCCAGGCCTTTCGATGTTGTTGAGCTGAAAATCTGCACTTTGATCACAACTTGATTGTTTTATTTCAAATCCATTGTGGAGGTGTATAAAGGCAAAATCACAAAAACCTCATTGTCCAAATACTTCTGGACCTAACTGTGTGTGTATGTATATGTATGTATGTATGTGTCCATACCTTCCAAGGCAAGCTGAACAAATTTCTTAACCTTCCTTGGCCACTTCCTGCTGGTGAAAATGGATAACTAGATAAAGAGTTTATCTTGGAAAACAGTGTGTGACCAGATATTTCTAAAGACAGGATTGCGATGGTGCTACATGTGTCCTTAGCATTAGTATGCAATATGTCCAGGGTTTTACTTTGTCTTGTGACATTAGTAAATGTGAAATCATGAAAGTGAAACATGGTGATTAAATGATTAAGTTGTTATTTATTTATTATAGAGTTCATTGTCTCCCTTTCAGCAGGTCATCAACAAGGGTGGGGCATTCATGGTCTATGAATGGCATTATCTTGGCCTGTATAAACTCTCTTGGCACGTATCATGGCCATAAACCAACAGCAAGTAGTTCGCCATATTTGGACCACATAGCTATGAGTAACGAAATTGTTTCCTGTATTGCACAATTTATCATTCATAAAGACCGCAAGCCCTCCCCCTTTCTTCTTTCTGCTTTCTTTGATGCTTCTGTCTACATGAAACTTGTCATTGCAGAATTAGGAGTTTCAGATCTTAGACAAGTTTGTACTATGTTGGAATTGTGTCCTTTTTTCTGGTGTTACTGCTACATAATTGCTCATAATGCTGAATGTCTGCTAGCATGGCCTAGTCACATAGGTGTGTCCAGCATTCCTCTTTAACAATAATTTAAGTACATACCTACTGGATGAATAAAGAAGACATCTGTGAGCTTTCACTTAAAGATCAAGGTTTTAAAAGTGCAAAGGTAAACCTACAAGGAACCTCCCACAGATGCAAAAGAAGTAAGAGAAACTTGTGCAAACACTACCAGACAGGTTTCATTCCACCGTGAAGCAGACATTGCTTTCAACATTTCTACATGGTGGTCTCAGAAATCTCCCCACACAAAGTTTTGCAAGATAGACAGAATAGCTTTGGCACGTAGCCTTCAACACAAATATATTCAATACGAATATAAACTCTGTGAGAGAAAGTTCAGATAAAAGTTGCATGTGCGACTCTTTATGCACAGCTGCAGTCACTCAGTTTCAATAGCTGTCTATTATTATTCGCTAGTTAAACAGAAGTCTTTCAAGTGGTCTAGCCACATCCCCTCCATCTCATTCAATGGATAATGCTGCCGTTATGTAACCACTATGTCTTTTTTATGTACTTTTAATGGTACCAGTGAACTATTATGAGTGATATAATTATTGGTAGTCATTATTCAGTGCACATGTTAATGATTCTGCATTGGGCATAGAAGCACCAGAACACCCATAAAGCAAACTTTTTGTGTGTCACTGACAGATTTGTGGTCTTCTATCAGTCAATGACATAAGTCAATGGACAGTTTCATTTCTTTAATTAAGGTACAAAATCAAATGATTTATTTATCCTGATATAGACAGAATTGATTTAATTGATGTCCTTTATTTCTCTTTCTCATCATTTGTTTATCAAATGCTTTACCTGAAGGAAATTAGACATCCAAAGGAAGAAACCAACTCAACAACAGAAGCAAGATCACACATTAGCAATTAACTAAGGAGTTGCAGTGATTAGCTGCTCAGTGAATGTTGACGCAAGACCTGCCTGTTGGGTCTGGCTCTGCTGGCCTGTTTGGGAGACTAAACCTGTTATTATTTCAGTACGAACTCCTATGACTTGAGAAAGTGGGAAAGCAATCACAGCCTTTTCAGCACCTCTGTGAATTTATTTTAATGATGGTTTGAAGTTCAACAAAGAGATACACCAACCTGCCTTCACTTTTCATCACTTCAATCTGTAATGTACAAAAATATTCAGACCAAAGTGTGTGTTTTTGTACATTTAGCTATGACAGTTTTCATTCTGTTTCCTCTTTCCTGGAGTCAGATTCAGAATCACCTTTATTGCCAAGTACCATGGGTTTACATGTGCAATGTCTTGGTGTACTGGTGCTTAGTAGTAACAGTAAAATACAATATAATAATAATTATTTTTATCATGAAAATGATTGTCTCTGAAAAGCAAACCACCTAAAAAAGGAAACTGTGTCTCCAGATGTTGACTACCCGAACTACCTTGCTGGTATCTGGATGCTGTAAATGAATTGAACTTTAAAATAAAATCCCTAAAGAATCAACTTCACGCTTGTGGAAATGTCATTCTGTCTCTCTCATTAATATGGACTGTGCTGATTCTGGCAGACTTGCCATGTGAACACACTCGTGACCCTATAAACGGAACAGCAAAAAGAAGTTTTACAGAAAGTCTACTAAAGTGGACAACAGGTCCAGTTGATTTTTACAGCTGGACACCTGTGAGATTAGCAACACAGTCCAATACTTTTGTTAAAGTCCAGACACAAACTGCCATGTCCTGTTTTCAAATATCTGCTACTAAATTAGCATTCATAACACCAAGAAATAAGACTGAATGACTAGCAAAAGCAGCACTATATACTTCCCACAGCTCCACTAGTCTAAGTATTTCAATATTTTCTATTTAAATACCTAAATAATGACTAAGTCAGGGGAGCCTGGTGTGAGTCATGCTGTTTGTCTTCAACACATTCTTTGTGACATGTCTTTTATGGCAGATGTCAACTCGAATTACTATGGACTATTAAATTCCTTTGCAGTGTTATTATGATTGGCTTTAAAGATATCACCAGATAAGGGCAGGATGCAGATTAGAAAAAGTTTGTCAAGCAATAAATTGAGAAGTTATCTAAAAATGATTATTAGCATACAGAACATATATATATATATATATATATATATATATATATATACCTTTGGTGTATTACATCATGTCTTTCAAAAAGACAGCATTGTATTACATATAAAAAAAAAAACACCCTAGACTCTGTTACTCAAGGAGTGGTCCAGAGATTAGTATTGGTCCCCTCTGGATATGCTCCACCTTGGTCAAATCATCTGCCGCCAGGTATATTACCGAAAGCAGGTACACTGCCAGTCAAAAGTCAAAAGGTTTTAAACATGTGGAAATAAAGGAGTGTTACATGAAATGCAGAAATCTTTGTAGTTAAGGACTCACTACTCTCAGATTGTTGTCATGGGGCTGTTTAACAAATGCTTTATTAAAGTGCAGGTCGATCCTGAGCTCTAGTTATTGTCAGTGTGGAGTTTCACATGTTCTCCCTTTGTGTTTCTACTTGGAAAAAAAAAACATGCCAGTATTTGGATTGGCTACTGTAAGTTGCTCTAGCTGTGAATGAGTGAATGAATGTGTATGTGCATGGTGCCCTGTGATGACTGTCCTCCCATTCAGGGTGTAAGCCCTACCTCACACCCAGCGTTCCAGGACAGGCTCCAGATCAACCATGATCCTTACTAAAGCAGTTACTAAAGATGAATGAATGATGAAAGATGAGTTGATACAAAACTACTGTATGTGGTGTCTAATTACAGTAATCCAACTAGATGTAGATTCTTCATTTAAAAAGGCACACACATGACCATTTTCTAATTCTAGAGCATTTGAGTTGGATAATTTTTTTTTTTTTACATTTAACCAAAAATATTTATACAAAGTGTTAAAAAAATTTTTTGGCTGGCAGTGTATCTCTGCTAAGGGGGGTGGAGGTGGGGTGGGAGCGGTGAGAGAGAGAGAGAGAGAGAGAGAGAGAGAGGGAGAGATGGCAGGGAAAGGATAGACAGATACAGATGAGAGTGAGTGAGAGATAGAGTGAGTCAGTGAGAAAGGAGTATCACTGTGCACTCTGCGCGTCAGTGAGAGTTTGTTGGAGCAGCACGATACAGTGCGCCTTGAACATTTTTGGGAAGTTTCCAAAAAGGATCCTTTATAAATTCGTCACCTTAATGTCGGGACTGCTGAATATTGCCCCACCGATGCTATGGTTACCTTTATTACGGTATGTGTGATTTGATTTTGTTTCTGTAAAGTTTAGTGGGTTTTAACACCGTTTTCAGCGTGTGTGTCACAGTATGGCACAGTGATCATGGACTGCGCTTTCGACTGGCGCAGGACAAAAACGGACAGTTTCAACTCTGTTGAATTTCTAACTTTTAACAGCTTTCTGTGGCATACACGAGAAATCGTCTGCGTGGAATAAGCACAAATGATTTTATCAATCTGTTATACATTTAATTCATTTTCACATTTATTCCACGGACTTGCGTAAAACGCTGTAGCGCCCCGTCTTTAAAAGAGAAACTTGCGATATGTGGCATCTGGAAAAAGGTGAAATGCAATGTTCAGCCTGAGGGGCAACTGTGAAAACCAGTACGGGCAAATTCATTCCTTCCATTCCCTGATAAGCACTGCTCTGCGTGGAAAACAGCAGAGTTACAGGGCCGAAAGTGTGGCTGCGCCCCAAACCGCATGCACTGATAGTAAATACTGTGTTAAAATAGTACACGATCATCGGTGGCTTTCTCACAGGTCAATTTAATGAATCAGTCATGCATTATGTGCCATGCTCGTATATGCTGTGTTGAAAATGTTTATATCCTTTTGGAAACTTTTGGAACATCCACATGCGCAAAGGCAACTATCTAAAATGTGGGTTTGACATGCCTGGAACATACATTTCATGCATGTTTATGCAAAGCATGTGGTCCCCCAGGAATGTAAAGCAGCAGGAAGTCACAACAACAAAAACGTAAAGAGGGAATTGTATGGTTTTTACTGTGGTGAATGAACACCTATAATTTTTCATAAGCTCCCACAGAGCAAATGAGTACAGCAAGAGTTAATTCAGCACTGTAGGTGTTAATTCTACACTTGCAGTTATTTACGGTGTGTTTTCTTGGATAATTGTCTGCCATAGCCTGAGGAGTTGAACTGACTTTACTCCCTGTTTTCTTCTGAAACACTGACAGGCCATTCCTAAAAGGTCAATCTACTCAAATATGTAATGTAGAGGAGTTGTTGTCTGGAAAATCTGCTTACAGGAATATATTGTCATATATATTTGTGTTTTCATGTACACTTATATAACACACACATGCTCACACGCATACATACATTGAAAGAGAGAGTCAATGGCTTTCACTCTCTGTGGTCTTGTATAGGCTTGCAGTACTGTGGAATCTGTCAAACAGAGTTAATAGACCTGACACAAAAAAAGCATCCACTCTGGAATTACCTAAAGAAGATCAGGACGGAGGACGGGGTGAGACCCTGTAAATGAAACCAGCTTACTGTACATAACCTACACTTCCAGACTACTGTAAAATCTTTCGTACATGAAAAATATGATAAAATTGTCATATTGCAGAGGTGATGCCTAAATACGTGTTCTGGAAATGGAGAGAGCTTTGTGTTTTCTTCATTATATGTTGACTGTATGCACTTTTACACTACACTAGTTAATCTACAGTAAGAATGTATAGCAATTTTATGCTACTTCAGTCTGTGTTCATTACCAGGAATGGACCTGCAGGATCATTAGAGGACGGTAGACGGTTTGCGTGTACTACATCGAGCAGTAATGGAATAGGAAACGTCTTCACCAGCAGGGCTTTTCCGCATGCCGTTACATTAACAGGGCTATAAAGACTTGCAGACGTCAGTGTAAATGGCTGGGATGCTCAGATTCCTGCCGTTCTTGTGAATACTTTGTTCAAAATAGTTCTGAATAACTCACGTTAAATCACTAGTATTTCAGAAAGAGTTTCAAATTACTATTTTAATAACTACAGTAAGAATAATAAATAATTTAATGAATAAACACTCTTTTGGCTTGGTATATCTTCAGTGTTATTTTCCCTGTTCTGGGATCGGACATGCAGTAATCTTAGACGAGTTCGAGTAGAAAAATAAGGAAAATTGAAAAATAGAAGTTGTGATTTTATTTAAAACAAGTATGTACAAGAATCTTGTATCTTGTGTGTTGAAATCTAAAGTATATAGTCAGCTTCAGAATTATTGGCACCCTTGGTAAAGATAGGTGAAAAGATTATTTTAAAAATGTTTTTGTAGTTAATTAGCTTAATCTATAGCTGGAAATATAGCTGGGATAAACCTAATATTTGATTGAAGTCAATTCATTTTAACAATATACAAAATAATTGGTTTATTGTTTTATGATAGGTCACAGTTATTGTCAGCTCTGACTTTAGTACTTGCATAAAGAAGATCTGAGACACTCCTCAGTACACAATCTTTCCAGATCTCCAGGGTTTTAGCCCCTCTCTTGTAGACGTTCCTCTTTAGGCCAGGAGACTGGGATGGCCATGTCAAAAGCTTGATTCTGTGGTCACTGAACCATTTTTGTGTGGATTTTTTTTTACATATGTTTTTATTAATTATCCTGCTGAAAGATCCAGCAACAACCCAGCTGCAGCTCTTGCGTAGATGCAGCCAGAGTTTCATTTAAACTCTCCCACAACATTACAGATCCTCCACCATACTTAACAGTGTAGATTAGGATCTTCTATGCCAAACCCACCTTGAGTACTGGTGGCTAGAAAGCTCTATTTTTGTCTCATATGTCCATAGAACTGGTTCTAGTCAAAGTTCCAGTAGTGTCTAGCAAACCCCAGGTGCTTATGTTTGTGGTTAGATGAAAGGAAAGGATTTTTCTGGCACAATTTGCAAACAGTTTGTTGGTATGGAAGTAGAATCTAATTGTAGATTTGGAGACTTGGTACTGCAAATTTCCAACCATAATGTTTAGAGAAAGGTTTTACCTCTTTAACCATCCTCTTCAGTGTGTTTGGGATGGGGAGGGTTTGTGTGTTGGTGTGTGTGTGTGTGTGTGTGTGTGTGTGTGCGTGGTAAGAGGCACTTGCATCTAATTGTTAATTGTTGCTCTAGCAGTGGATCTGGGCGTTTTCAGGCATTAAGATATTTTTAAAGCCATTGCCTGATTTATGAAGGCAAACACTTTTGTTTCATTTCATTTGTGTATTCTCTAATTTTCTCCATATCCCAATAATTTTGGAGCTGGATGTGTGTAAATATGTAAAATGTTATGGCTTAGAGTACATGTTGCAGTGGTTTTGTTTCATGGGAATTGGAAATAAATTGTAAAAGTAAACTGTAAAAAATGTAAGTAAATAATAATAACAGTAACAACAACAGAGATAATAATAATAATACACAAAAAGATATGAAGCACAGGAAAGATTGGTGTGTATGGAAATAGTGTGATTAAGAAATTTGGCCAGAAGGAAATCAAACTTGAAAGGATAGGTTTAGGTTGTGTTTTCAGTGTTGAGGTTTGGGCCTATGTTCCAGACCATGAAGAGTCAAAACCGGGAGAAGTGTTGTGTAGTTTAAGCAGAAATGAGCAGGGAGCAATGAGCAGCAGAAATGAGCAGGGAGTGGACCAAAACAAACAGTCTCTGCTTAATAGGGGTGACGTGTTCCCAGGTTCTGATGTGGGCAAGACCTCTAGCAACTAAATTATGCATGTATTACAGCTTGCCCTACCTCCAGGCAGAGTCTAAAGAGCAACACTGCAACAGCCATGTCAAGATGTGACAAATGCATGTATAAGGGATTCGGCTACAGAACAAAAATAGAAAGATGAAGCCTTACTTACGCTTAAAACAATAGCTTTCTATTTTTGTTTCTCTCTGTCTTAGTGGTATACGTAATGTGAGAATTTAATTACAGTAACACTGATCTGAAGTGACACCATGATTTCTAGACTGAGCTGAAAAAGACAGACAGTGAAAGACGGTTAGTTTGAGGTGTGTATATTTCTGGATTGGCTGGAGATAATTTGTTATATAAGTTAACATGGCCCCAGAAGTGTCAAGATACTATATATCAAGAAGTTCTTTGTCATCTGGCTCTTTATATCAGCCAGTCAGTCATACTGACTATCAATGGCTGTTTGAACAGTAGGGACTCTGTCAACTCTGGACAAAGTTGATTTAATATGTTCTGTTCTGTGTAATGGTTCAGATATAGCACATATACATAAATGAACACAGCTGGTATGCAGGAACAGATTAATGGTCACTTAGGGACGTGTTAAGAGTTGAGTTAAGTACACGTAGTGAGGCGTTAAGACCAAGAGTGCTTGGTCAGCTAATTTTTCAACCCATGGGCATGTTTTCATCTCAAATCTTATGATTTCATCATCTTTATTTAGTACCTCATGGCTAAGTTGTGTGCATAATTAACTGTCACTGCATAATATTGAAAAAAATTCTAAATAATATATCGTGCTGGATCAGGTACCTGGTGGACTAGTGGTTAGGCCACAGCACTCTCACCACTGTGGCCCGGGTTCGATTCCTGGCCAGGGAACTGACCCCCAGCCACTGGGATTGCGTGCAACAGTGTGCTCTCAGTGCCGGTCCCAAGCCCGGAGAAATTGGGGAGGGTTGCGTCAGGAAGGGCATCTGGCGTAAAAACTGGTCCAATGATCCGCTGTGGCGACCCCTAACGGGAGCAGCCGAAAGGGCGTTCGTTCGTATGTTGTGCTGGATCAAGTGCTATTTTTTAAGCTGCCTTGGAAACCGTTATATGGAAACCATATTTCTAAATTCAACCAAATTTGCAGTGATACAACTAGGACTATTCATGACCCCTATTTGATGTTCATTTCAATGTTTTCCATCTTCTAATTCCTGTATAATTAGAACTCATACAAGTCTTATTATTTTTCATTTTTAAAATGTATCTAGCTTTTATTTTACATTGTATTACATTTGACATTTGACAAATGATATTTTATTTTCATTCTGCATAGATTTGTAGATAAATGTTGTGAACACTATTGAAAAACTAAGTCTTGGATGCTTCTACTCAGATCTTGGTAAGATCTTGGCAACCTTGGAGGCAGCATCAGGCAGGTAATTTGAATAATCTGAATGATGTACCTCTAAAACTTAAACTTAAGGAGCTGCACATCCTGCATAACTTTCCCATATAAATATTGGCATAAAGTTTGGATTTAAGTTGCCAAATCTGACAATTTGAGGTCAAGTTTTTTCAGAAACACAGACTCTTTTGCAATTCGGACCTTTACCTGTGAAATACAGCAACAGTACTTGTTTTGTCTGGTCTAATTCATTTTTAGAAATATGTTCACTTAGGCAGAATCTCAAAGAAGCAACAGCACATAAGTAAGTACACACTTTCCATAAGGGATTTATGATGCCTTATGTCTATATATTCTGTCCTGCTTTGGTTTGCTGCTTTACTGTCCCAGACCTGATTGACCCAGCTGTCTGAGCACCATGACAGGGTGCAGAATGTGAACTGAGGATCTGGCCAGAAATTTAGAGTACTTGCATGGAGAGCATCAAAGGTCAAATCATACTCAAACATGGCCATACCGAAACAGCCATACCCAGCAGTGACCCCAGGCTTTTTTCGTCTCCATATTCATACTGTGGGAAATTCATGGCTTTGACCATATATGGAACAGTTTGACCACTGAATATCAAATAAAATGAGAAGCCATCTAGACAATCTATACTTAAAGTGCATTTGGGAATTTTGGACGTTTATACATGATGCCATCTCAAGAATTCATTTTCTTCATAAAAACAAAAAAATGTATATATTTTCCCCCCCTTATATTACTGAAGTGTACTGCATATCATAATATGGGATGATATGCAGTACAACAAAACACAAACTTACCCTGCAATAGCTTCAAGGTGAACAGGCTTTTCTATCCTGTGTATGCCTTTGTGTGTCTGGGACTTTTTTTTAGAAAGCTGTTTTGCAAAACAAAATATGTGCAACATTCCTTTGGGTTTTAAGCCACAATGTTAACTTGCCTTTGTGTTAATAGTGCTTACAGCTATTTACATTGCAGGAGGAAAATTAGCTTGCATTATCTGATTACTGGGGACAGGCAGTATCAGATAGTGCTAGCAAATATACAAGGTTAATCTATACATTTCCATGTACTACCACTGGACCAAAATAACCTTACCCATGTTAGTGAATGTCCATGTGATCATATTGTACACAGTTCTTTAGTATCGATCAAATTATCAATTAAAACATTGCTTCTCCGTAATCTCCTTGCATGAAATTACACCCATTTGGGGCAGAACTAATAAGCTTTTTCTTTAGTTTGGTCCATTTTGATGTACAGTATGTGAACACTCCACCCACCAAAAACCAGAGGTCTTGGTCCTATGATATAATGATATTGAGCACTTGTATCATCATGGTAAAGTTTAGTTTTTGGTACTCTTAGCTGACTTCTCAATGAATTGTGGAGGCCAATATAGGTTTATATAGAATATAGCATACCAAAATATACATTACATTAGTAAAATGCTAAAATCTCACTTTCTCATGAAACTCCTGTCCTGATCAAAGAACACTGTCGCATGGAAGGAATTGAAAATCTTGAAAATCGTTCAAGAATTTTTTTTTCCCCAAAAGAAATACTAAATCTGATGTGGATGTTAGTCAGTGAACCAGGTGTGATTGTCATCATACACACGCAATTAGGGGGATAGTAAGAATAACAACTAAAAATGTCATGTTTTACCCTCCCTCTCCAACCCATCAGTTATGGAGTGAAAACTCTGAGCGTGTTTCATTCATAAATATTACAGAAGAAACGGACACATGGCAATTCTCATATGAAGGGTTCGGTTTAAGGCTAGGAGTTGGTTTACCAAAGGTGGGTTATGTTACAACTTGGGTCAGTAGTAGCTGAGTGGTTCATGTTTAGTGCTGTGACCAGAAGGTTTTGAGTTCTGCCTGAAATCCACTACAGGGACATTGCAGTTGGTGTAACTAATCAGCGTATTTAACCCTCAACTTTTAATTTGATTTTGTCTCAAATGGAAATTGCATTGGATAAAAGCATATGTAACTTTCCGAGTGCAGTTTTGGTCAGATTTTTTCAGGGACCTACTTAAGACAGTTCACAGGAGCACTTTCTGACTACGTCGATTGTTAAGCCAATTATCTGGCCTGTTGCAAAGCTGAACTTTAATCACCAGCACCTGATGTTGTAAACAGGTTAGAAGACATGAAATATGAATAAATTCCACAAAAGTACAATGATGTATCACATACTGTTATGTATCACAGAGACATTTTTGTTCTGAAAACCAAATTACTGCACACCAATCACTGGTTCCACAGTGAAATTGCACAGGATCCTCTTTTTTTGAGGACCTCAACATGGCTCAGAAGGCAGGAAAACTTAAGCTTAAATTCAGCAAGGAAGAAATGCTGTAAAGCTGTCACTAGTGTATAACTATTTCCTCCACTGTTGGTGCTAGACAAATATTATCTAAATGATAAAGACCGAAGTGTAAATATTTCAGACATGATCACAGTGTCAGACACATTCGTGTGTTGTAGGTACTTAAAGAGTGTTTATACCAACTTCAAATTATTCATCTATCACAAATTCTTACAAGAAGGCCTTGTTTTGGATCATTTTGTTTTTACATTAAACATTATTCATCAAACTAGATAAATAAAGATTAGAGCAAACTGGATCTCACAACACTGTCGCTATCAGAGTATAACTTTCATTGGCTCTATAGGCTTGGTAATCCTTTCCTGAATTTCAAAATAAGTTTCTTATTTTGTTACTCCTGTTTTCTTCTGCTGAAGGCTTATTCGTTTTATTTTGCTTGGCAGAGCAGTATCAGCAGTGCAGAATGGAGGGCGCTTTGAGCTTACACCCAGCCTTTATTTGCCTTTAAAAGGTATCCTAGGCGAATATGAACACTAATCACTCTCAGACCAAGCATTCCCCGGCTATGCTTTACTCTTTGGCACCAAGATGGAATGTGTTTTTAATGGGAAAAAAACACTTCTTTATGAAACAAATGTCCATGCTGTCACTAAATATATATGCTTCAAAAAGACAAGTGTGAAATAAAATAGTTATATCCTTAAAAAAAAAAGTTACAAATAATCTGGAAGCATTTCATATATAAGATAAGGACTTTTATCTAACTAGTCGAGACTGTTCTATATATAGACATGCACCATTCTGAAGACTCATGCTACAAGAATCCTTTTGAGCTGTGCTTACAGTAAACGACAGGGTATTTTTGGCTTAAAATGAGACCCGAGTGCAGACTCAGCACTCTAAAATCATTAGAGAAACTACAATTTCAAGCACTGACAGGGAGTGTGTAGTGATCACACATGCAGTGTGCTGTGTGTTAAGACGAGGTGCTGAGCGCTGCTGCCAAGGCCAGGCGCTCAAAGTGTGCTCCAAACACACAGTCGCATAGCTACAAGGCAGCAGTGACAGTTTTTCCTCTGCCTTTCATCCCTAATCCTCAGGAAGAGACTCGCGGTTCATCACGTGCATGTCACAGATTGTTTGTTGATCACGGTTTTGAGAAATGCATGGAATGTATTCATACTCTGGTCATTGTGGCTGGATAACTGTCACAGTTGTAGGTCTATGCTAATCCTACCAGACTTCTATTTCTGTGTTGACCGTACTCCAATCTATGATGGTCTGGTGAACTCAAAAGGCTGAGACGAAGCAGTGTGCCTACCTGCAGACAGTGAGCTTGTGAATAGTTTCCTCACACGAAGTCTGTTTTGTAACTAGAATTCACCATCAGTAATGACTCTTAGCTGAAAATCCTGTTTAATGAGGACAGTATGTGCCTGAAACATATAGTGTTAGAACATCGTAAAGCAGTTCAACTAAAGAAAAATGAAATAATGAAAGTTAGATGTAAAGGCAGCACACCGTACAGAGTATATGTATGGACTTCTCTGACTACAGATATTTGTCTGTTTGATCTTGATGTGATTTCAGAGACTGTGGGGTGAAGCCTGTGTGCTGAAAGCATTCCGCAAGGTCTCCTAAATGTAAACCAAGAAGTGTGCACAAAGCATTCTTTCCTGTCTTTTGCCTTCCTCCAGATGGTGTATGGTGCTAGTCATAGATCCGGATTTGGGGGGGATGGCGGGGTGTCCAGATACTCCTGCTTTACAGGAACATCTGGATATTTGGAGAGCGTTAGGCTTTAGATGCTCTTCTTTGTAAATCCTGGGTGGTGAGACATCAAATCAATTACTATTAAGGTGTTTTTCTATTGCACATTTGATACATGTGCCTACAGGAGTCAATGGGTTCTAGTTGTTGCTCAAGGTTTTCATCAAAGGTGTGGTCATAGTGACGACGACGCCAAAGCGGTCGTGCCATTGCTGTGTGTGGTGTGTCTTCACTATTGTTAACTCCAACATGAAAGAATGTCTCGGATTAACTTTGTTCTTTTGTCCTTTTGTCTGATCCGCCATTTAGTTCAAATTCATAAACAAACTCATATTGACTGACTTAATGCCTTAATGTTCTCAGTTTCATTTCATCCATTTTTAAACCACAATATTGTTTTAAAAACGTCAGCTTGTGTATAGTGTGTACACACATCGCATGCCTCTTGTACAAGCACATATCATAATCCTTTGGGCAGGTGCCTTTGGTACTGAGTTGGTGGTGCGTGGGAAAAGCACAGTACCAGTTTTCTGGTGCCAGAAGTTCTGGTACTGTGCCGTGGAAAATTTTGTTCTTTATGAAAGGCTCAACATGACAGATCTGAGCTGATTGTTCGTATTTGATGCACATGGATCAGTGTATTCTGTCACAAATCAAATGTTCTGCTAGTTTACTAGACTTTGTCATATCTTAAAGGGACTTCACAGGGTGTATTTCCGCCTTACACCCAGTGATCTCGGGACAGACTCTGTATCCACCACCACCCTATAAAAGATAACGTGGTTACTGTGATTGAGCTGATTAATTTTTAAGATAGATTTGTAAACAAAAGCCTCTGGATCTGTTTGCACAACTTCCACACCCCATATATTCCTGTTAATATACCTTCACAGCAGTTAGTATGGAGTAAACAATCCTCACAAGATATCCTCATGCGTTTGGTAATGAACTCAGAAAGATCTGTAGCTAGTCATCCCAGTGTCAGTCAGTTACCCGTTTCCTGTGAATGTAACTGGTCCTTGGCCACATTTAGGGACAGTGAAAGTATCAGACTCCAACTACCAACAACTTGCAAGATTAGAGTCAGAAGTGCAATTAAGTGCAGGAGTCATGGGGATTTGTGTTTTACTTCTTTAACGCATCATAGGCCCGTGAAGTTTTCAGTGATGAGCTCAGTTGTATCTGGTGTAATAAAGGAGGTTGCATCTTAAACTCTGCAGTGCTGTGACAAACAGGACTGGAGTCTGGCACCTGTGGCTTGCATGTTGTTGCTAGTCTTTATTTGTATAAAATGGAATAAATTCCCTTCCCTTGTTGTCATTCCTTATACATGCTAACTGTCTGGACATGCAAAGTACTTGCCTCTGGGTTGCACACCACGACAGGTGCAATTTTAAGGAGATAATCAATGTTATTCACATCACGTGTCAGTAGTTTTAACGTTACGGCTGATCAGTGTATGTCTGTGTATATGGTGGTATGACATTATGCATCATATATCCAGATGTGTGTGTGTGTGTGTGTGTGTGTGTGTGTGAGAGAGAGAGAGAGAGAGAGAGAGATAGGATCTGAAAAGTGTTGAGTGGTTTAGACACAAACATGCTGTTTCCATCCCAGGTGAACCTCCTGTAAACTGTTCTACACCCTCCGAGTGCTAAACTGTGCAGTAACAGCATGCGCTAAGATGAAGAGCTCAGATAATACTGTGCGGTTTAAGAGGCCGTGGCTAATCCCAAAGCAATCCGCTGGGAGTTTAAAGCTCACATAGTGGTAAGCCTCCTTGGCTTGTCTTAGGTTATGTGCGTAGGCAGTGAAGAACCCCTACACAGCAAAATCCCAGCACTGAATTAACCCTTACTATGTTCATATATGTCCAGCTGGACTTGATTGAGAACTCTGGGTATTAATTCAACACTAGGGGTTTTACCTGAGGGCGCTGCCAGTGCATCACATAACAGCTTAACACCTGCTGGTAGAAAAGCTGCCTCTGCTCCCCAACACAGCCTAGCACGACCTGTATGTTATATACTTAAAGGAAGTTTCATTCGAAAGTACTTTACTTGCTAATTTCAAAAGTATAATTTTATAGATAAAGCAAGCCAGATTTCATTCACTCATTCACTGATTGCTTTAATGGTTCAGGGAAGACAAACAAAGTTTAATATTTATGCAGAATAAGCTTTGACTTTTAAGGTTTGTTATGTGGGAGCACACACATTTATTGAGTATCAGAATATTCAAGTTATATAAGTTAACATTAGTAAGTACTTTTAGATCAGCTTAGATCAAATCGATTGTCACGGACATTTAGTGAGCGGCTATTGTGCATGACTAAACGTTGTTTGATTCCCTGTAGCTAGTGGTCTTACTTGAGTTGGAACACTTCTCAGTGTCATTAAGCTATGTGCCCAAGAGCTATTTAACAACAGTACCCTTGTGTTAGGAAGAACTACGAAGCATTCGACTGGCCAGCTTGCCACATTCACCCCTGCTGCTCCCAGTCCGGCTGCTTTAAGAGCAACATTCTTCTGATCCGCTGATGATCAGTCCACTCCTGCAGCTATCCCTGCTGCCATTCACCCCTGACACATGTGACTATGAGCGCAACTATGTTCTGGTCTGGTGCATGCTGTTTGTTGCATAATTCCAAGTTCGTTCATCAAAGACACGTTGTTGGCAGTTTTGAAATATCTTAGGGCTCATCAAAAGTTAAAAGCAGCAATGCAAAGTTCAAACACGGGCAGAAAGGCATGGATCTCACATTGCATTTTCTGGTAGGCATGCTAGCTAAACTGCAGAACAGCTTATGACTGAAACAGTACCTCTGAAGTTCAATGCTGGCTTTATAAAATCATGCTTGTATGGAGCGTTATGTATGCAAACATTTACACACAACCTAATTTAAAGCAGGACAGAATTATTTGGGCCTTACCAAAATAGCCAAGTGATAATCACTGTGCTGATGTACAGGAGGCTCATTCCTGGCACTTGAAACACTCTGCTGTGGCTTGGCAAACAGATATCATGCAAGTCTAGAGTAATGGACTCAGTGATTCAGCAGGTAAATGCAACCAGTTGCCTTTTTTCAGTACGCGTAGAATGATTAATGACAAGCAGGACGGGTACGTCAAAGCAAACATTTCCCAGCCTGGCTTTCGGCCTACTTTTGCAGACCTCTAATCTCTTAATGGATATGAACATACTGAACCTGTCAAAGGATCAGTAAACCTGATTGTATTAGAAATAGAAGAGGCTTTGTTATGGGCCTTTATACACTAAAAATGTGCATATTGAGTGTGAGTGTCATGCCCACTTTACAGCTGAGATGAAACCCTCAGGCAGAAACCAATTATGTATGCTGTATGATTTTGAAAGCAAAATAAAAACTGGGTCGCAAAGATGATTTACTTTACATCAGTTGAACGAGAGGACAGGTGATGTACCTGCAGCCTGCACGTAAGATTTCATGATTTTGCTGTCATTATTTGTTTGAGCAACAGTGGCGATCTGGGGATGAGTTAAAACTGAAATGAGCATGCTCCAGCACACAGCCTTGTCTGGAGTTTGATTAAAATCTCACTACTAATGTTCAAAAATAAAGCAAACTTCCTCCTTCGTCCTCGTTCTCTTACTGGAACAGATCCTTGGCACCTCCTTCTTAATACATTTGTAAATCTGGTTGTCATTTGAGCACATCTGTGCTCTTCCGAGGCCTACGTTTCCCCTGCTTATACAACAGGATGACAGATGAGATGGAGAATTACCGTGCCTTGCGATAATCACGAGAAACTTGGAAACGATTTTGAAACAAACTATCCTGACAGTCCTTATATTTTGGAGGAATTTCCATGATATTCAGGAAATGTTCGGGAAATTTACAGCACAAGACAAAGCATCTAAGAATAAGAGTTCAAGCCGATCACTCTGCGTTAGAGTATTATGAGGAATGCGCTTGTCTTCCAACGGTGGCAGGGTCCAATTACCACAAATCTATATGGTTTATTAATGACGTTTTGTTGGCTTAAACCCTTCCAAAGCCGTTTTTTAAATTTTATGCATCGTCAAAATATATTTTAAGTCACCAGGAACAGATATATTTGAAAGCATTTTCTTTAATTGAAGTATGGATGGAGGAAAATGGAAACATTTAACCATTTAATAGACTTGTGTACAATATAAACCCTGCATCCCTGTGTGCAAGGCAAAGTATTCACTGCTGTACAGCTAACCTCTAATGCTTTTACTAACTTTATAACCTTTTTGTTTTGTAACCTAACTTTTCCATATTAGTACGCATCAGAGCAAAGCACTAAAACATGGCAAATGTGTAAACCTCTGGCTCGGGTAATGTATGTGCGTACTCAATATAGGCTTTTTCACAGTGTTTTGTTTAAATAAAAATGGACCAAATAAAACTGAGGAAGAATGAAAAAATGAGATGAAATAAAAGAATGGGACAAACTGTTTTGTGCAAGTTTCCTGAAGAGTACATTTAAATAATTATGTGTGTACAGTATGTGCAGTGTAAGACGCAGGCACTTCACAGACAGCTGTATGGAGCTATAATTCTTTCTTTCAGTTTTGTAAGATATCTGTAAAGCTGTAAAAGCCAAACTTTAGGTCAAACCTGAAGCTCAGTCAGCTTCCATTCTTATTCTTGCTTTATGTCTGATAAATCTGTGGGAAAAAAAAGGTTTGCTGCTCCAACTGTAATTGTAAAGTGAATGCCAAAGCACGCACTTCCTTTTTGCTAATTGCAGTGCTTTTCGGATTTTATAGTGTTAGTCCTTTAGTGCAGACTTGCACATGTAATTTTACAGGCCCGTGCTCTCATAAACTGCATTGCAAAAATGTTATTTATTTGCCACACAAATGGTAGTACTGTGAGAATGACTTTACTGATTTGGATGTGAGTGTAAGTGTCTTATTTCTTAGATCTTTTGTCATCTCTAATGCTGTAGTCTAAGATGACATATTCTACTAATTTAGCCAGTAGGAGTACATACAAAATGTAAAACCACCTTTTTTTTATTTATTCATTTTTTTTTTTACGCAAAACGAATGCGCCATTATTCGATCCACTGCCTGTAAGGTGACTTTGACTTGTACTGTATATTTCTAAAGTATAATTGATAGTATATGAGACAATATATGAATGTAATGAGGCAGCCATTAAATCATTGGTGACCCTGGCCAAAAGACATGTTTTACTGACATAAACACACACGCATGATCATGTTGTCTACTGCTGTGAGTCCTATTCAGGCTATAATTTCGCCTTTTAACCTAAAATTAACTCTTTTAATTGATCTCCTCCTCTTCATTGGAATTCCACATCCCTCGACAAAGACATTCCAGTGAATGCATGATGAACAGACTTACAACGGTTTTGTTTCCTGTTCAACAGCTCCAGCAAGAAGGTTAACGCCTTACAAAACAAATCTTTAATTATGAAGCACCCAAAAGAAATATCATGGCTATTAGGGTCTCTGAATACCCTGTTCTTTGATATGTGCCTCATTTCAATTGTTAACATGGTAAAGTTGTAAATTACAGTATGGGAAGTGCTAGTGAAATGAGATATATACACACAGTGTTCTCAGAGGTCTAGGAGGCCCAAGTGTATTTGGTTTTATTACTCAGCACTCTGCCAGGCCCTGTTTATGCCAAATGACCCTTTGATGTACCAACTGCAGCAACTGACTGCCTCTAACATTTCTGTCTTAACACATCACCATCATCATTAGTTGAGCTCAGACACTGGACTCGGGACCTGAGTTTAGCATCATCCTTAGTCATTAAAAGAAGTTACATTCAAGGAGATCTTATGCTTGTCATTATGGTAAAAATATTTCATACATGTGTGTGTGTGTGTGTGTGTGTGTGTGTGTGTGTGTGTGTGTGTTTCAGTCCAGTCTCTAGGTATTCAGGAGTCTTATGACTTGGAGGGAGAAACAGTTGCACAGTCTGGCCATGAGGGTCTGAGTACTTTGGTACCTTTTGTCAGACGGCAGGAGGGTGAAGAGTTTGTGTGAGGGGTGCGTGGGGTCATCCACAATGCTGGTGGGATTGCGGCTGCGGCGTGTGGTGTGTGCGGCGTGTGGTGCAGCTGTCCTCACTATCCACTGCAGGGTCTTGTGATCCGAGATGGTGCAATTTCCAGACAGGCAGTGATGCAGCTTCTGTCCGTCACTACGTCGAACTATCAGGGAGATATCTTACACCACTCCTACCCCCCACCCTCTACCCGAAAAGAGTCCCTTTACAAAAAAGTAGCTATGGAGTTAAAACAAGCTATGGAAAGCCCAATGGTATGGAGCTGGTGCTGAGGGAACAGGTGAGGTTGTCCGCCAGATGAACATCAAGGAATTTGGTACTTCGAGTGGTCGCTTCGTGCTCTCCTGAAGTCAAAAACTAGATCTTTTGTCCATGTTCAGAGACAGGTTATTGGCTCTACACCTGGCCTCCTGCAACTGCCTCTGCACTTCCTCTCTGTATGCTGACTCATCATTTTTGCTGATGAGACCCACCATGGTTGTGTCATCAGCGAACTTGATGAAGTGATTTGAGCTGTGCGTTGCTGCACACTTGGTAGTTAACAGCATGAACAGAAGTGAACTGAGCACACAGCATAATAAGCTAAGTAGTAACCTAAGTATTAACATTTTGCCTACTTATTCTATTAATTAACACCTTGACTTAACTCCTTCTCTTACGTAATAGAATGACTTGCAGTGTGTTTCCAGATAATGTATAGCTTAACCCAAATTATTGGCTATAATGTAATCTCTGGCAATTTGAGAGCCTCTGTTTGTGTTTTCCTTGACACACGAACTTACCTAGTTAGAGGACAGTGGTGTGAGCAAAAATATTGTAGTGTGACTATTTTACCCAACTAAATGATCAGCCACATTGTGGTGCTGGCTTTGAATTGAGAATTGTCTCAAGTGACTTAAATAACCTAGTTTGAGTTAACCTACATTGTGTACATAAAGTCAATTAATAATGTTAATGATGTTAATTATCTTTATGAATACAGCAAGTCATTACTGGCTAGTCAGATATGATTTAGAGACTGTTTATATATACACTTCAATATTTCCTTATGTGCTAAGGAAATTTGAGTTAAGTGAGTTACAAAGTCTATGGATAGATGGGATGCATGAATGTACACACCAGGTACATCTTGAACTAGGGCAGACCACCAGTATTATTCTTGTAAGAGTTGCATGGTGTGGGCAACACCTGGATATCATGAAGCCACAACTCCATGTGCCCATACTGAAGAAGTTGTGGTACATAGACCATCATTGTTGTCTTGTAGATCAAACAGGTATGGCACCCCCTCCATCCAATGTCTCCATTCTTCCAGCACATCCTGATCTGCTGATATCATATTATTCTGTGGGAAGACCTTGATGTTGTGAAAGGATATCTCCTACTTCCACTTCAGATGGTCTTCCTCGACAAAAAACTGAATGGAAGCATCTGAATGTTTTAGGAGGGGCACTAAGGCTGCAGGTAACACAACATGTCAAGATGTCAGTTTACATGATTACCTGTTTGTCCAGCATGTCACAGAAAATCATTGATGAAGGGGCTAGAGTAGCAAAGGGGTGTTGACAAGCCATACACCATTACTATGTACATATAGTGCTGCCTAGTAGTGGAGAAGGCAGTTCCCCCTTATCCTGATTAAATTAGAGGCATTTCTCAGCTCTAATTTAAAGAATTTCAAGTCTCTGACCCACTCTAAAGCTAATGGAACCTAAGGAAACAGAGTATTTTACAGTTATGGTATTCAGACCTCTGTAATCTGTGCATGGGCATAGACCTCCCTCTTCCTTTTTCACACAGAAGAAACTGGCAGATGCACAAGTGGGTGGTCTGTCGAATGAGGCCTTGTTGAAGGGCTTCCTGGATGTAATCATCCATAACACTCCATGAGACCTCTGAAGGAGGTCTTTAAGTCCTGCAGCAGATCTTTTAAGTCCTGTAAGTTGAGAGGTGGGGCCCCCATGGATCAGACTTGTTTGTCCAGCACATCCCACAGATGCTCGAACGGATTGAGATCTGGGGAATTTGGAGGCCCAGTTGAACTCTTTGTCATGTTCCTTAAACCATTACTGAACATTATTGCAGTGTGGCAGGGTGCATTATCCTGCTGAAAGAGGCCACTGCCATTAGGGAATACCGGTGCCATGAAGGGGTGTACTTGGTCTGCAACAATGTTAAGGTAGGTAGAACATGTCAAAGTAACATCCATGGCTACACAGCCCGATACGCAGCAAGCTGTGATGCACTGTGTTCTGACACCTTTCTATCAAAGCCAGCATTGACTTTTTCAGCAATTTTTGCTACAGTAGCTCTTCTGAGAGATCGGACCAGACAGGCTAGCCTCCCCACATACATCAATAAGCCTTGGGCACACATGACCCTGTCCTTTCTTGGACCACTTTTGGTAGGTACTAACCACTGCATACCGGGAACACCCCACAAGACCTGCTGTTTTAGAGACCCAATTGTCTAGCCATAACAATTTGTCCCTTGTTAAAGTCACTCAGATCCTTACACTTGTCCATTTTTCCTGCTTCCAACACATCAACTTTGAGAATGGACAGTTCAGTTGCTGCCTAATATATCCCACACCTTGACAGGTGCCATTATAATGAGATAATGACTGTTATTCATGTCACCTGTCAGTGGTTTCAATGTTATGGCTGATCATAAACCTATCAAAGAAACAGCATAAAACTAAACCTAAGCCACACACAATCCTCCTACTGTCAATCACAACTGTTAAATGGCATTTGGGTTTGAAGTATATTTTTACTTAAAATTTTTGTACATTTCTTCAGATTCAGTCTATAGTTTGATTGAGAAGATTTAGCTTGGATGTGTGGTGCATTCAGAGGCCCAAATGGATGTCCCATGCGCTCCAATAAATCAGACAGAATGGCTGCTTATGGAATGTTAGTGCATGTTATTACGTGCCACTTTTCTACACTCATTACTGATGTTCAAGCCACCAAACAAGCACTGCAAACATCAGAGGTGTGACTTCCTCAGAGGTGTGATAAGCTTTAAAAACATCATGAATGGGACTATTATTTATCTATTGGCAGTTCATAAACGCAATCTTATATTTATATTTTTTAATTGCTGTGTCCCTAAAGATTCTTCTTTCTTTCTTTCTTTCTGCAGGTCTTACAGGTGAATCTAGTGATGTCCATCCTTCTGTACGTGATATTCCTCACGTACCTCTACTGCATTTCTATCACCTCCATGAATAAGCAGCGGCCCACGCAGGACCCCATCAACACACTCATTGTCAAGCTGCTGCAGGCTGACATAAGCCACAGCCGACACCGGCAAGATGAGGGGAACCAGGAGACACCCCTGCCCACTTCCCTCAATGCACCTACAGATATGGAATACCCCCAGCATGTCAGCCCATCCACCTATCAGTCTAAGAGAGCTATGGCTGATGAGCTGTTGAGGCAGCACAAGCGCTACAACTCACCGCGAGTGTTGTTGAGTGAGCGGCCACCCCTGCAACCCCCACCGCTATACCTCATGGATGACTTTGAGGGTGCTCGGGACACTCAGAGCACCAATAAGACGCGCCAGAAGCGTTATGCTGAGCACAAGAGCTACCGTGGTGAGTACTCAGTCTGTGACAGCATGAGCCATTGGGTAACAGACAAGACCATGGCGGTGGACATCCATGGCTATGAGGTCTCGGTGCTTACGGAGGTCGAGATAAAACGGTCGACTATGAAGCAGTACTTTTACGAGACAACCTGCCAGAGCAGCAAGCCAATTAAGAGCGGCTGCCGAGGCATAGACGACAAGCACTGGAACTCACAGTGCAAAACCTCACAGACATACGTACGTGCCCTCACCAAGTACAACAACGTGATGAACTGGCGCTGGATACGGATAAACACCTCATGCGTTTGCGCACTTTCACGCAAACACCGCAGGACGTAAAAAATAAAGAAAACCCTGTATTGTGCAACTAATCCACTGTCTTTCTATTTTACCCTGGGGGGTTGTAAATATGATATAAATTATTATTTAAGTTATATGAAATCCATGTAGTCTATACATGTCTATATGATGTATAAATATATTTGTGTTATTTATTTAAGTTGTTATCAAAACATATTCTAAAAAAAAAAAAAGAGAGACACGGATGGACTTAAAATGACTTAAGACATACAATGCTACTAAGCTAAAAGAGCATCACAGGGTGAAACTATGTGCCTTGCTTAAGCAGCTTCACCAACAGTCAGAGAACATATCACTCCTTTGGACCTAAATCCTGGGATCAGCTGCAATTGAAGTATAAACTTTAGTGTAATTTTAGTAAACAAAAAAAAAAGGCTTTTATGCTTAGAAAAGCATAAATTTACCAATCACATCCTCATCACTCATCAACAGTATTGCTCCAGTCTGTGCTACTGATATTGTGCTGTCAGTATGTCTGGGAAAAAGAAGTCATATTTTAGATGATCTTATTTACTTTTTGAAGAAATATGCCACAGAGCACATTAGGTATATGTGTATTGCAAAATGCATGGAATAATTAAGAAATATATATATTTTTTGTATAACTCATCTACTTGTGCACAGAATGCAATGCATATGGGTATACTGGTCATAAAAATCTATGTACAGGAAAAAAAAAAAAGTTAACAGCACATATCAGTGAAATTTATACCCTTGAGATTAACAGTACAATGAACTCAAGAAGTGGAGTCCAATATTTTTCATGTATCGTGATGGAGTTTATTTAAAAGGTGGTTTCATTGGAAAGTCTGTAAATTTAACCTCATGTGAAAGTATAACAATGATTGATGTATTGCCTCTGATCACAATAATCCAGTTAAGTGTCTACTCATTAAGATCAACTTTAAAACAAAACTTCATTGGGCGTAGGCATTAACTTCATATATAATTTAGAAGGATGGTAAAGAGGTAGAAGGTTGTGATTTTCATTAATTAGTAGAGTGCTGACTGAATAAAACTCTTCGCCAAATGGAGGAATAATGGGTATACAGACCGCGTACAAAGACCCTATCCAGTTTACCAGAGACTCACTTCTTCTCAAGTTGTTAATCAAATACTACGCCAATGGTTCATTTTCCAATCAATCTACAGCAGAACAACAGCAGCAAGCCAACAAACTGCCACTAAACTGGCTCTTATTAATGACAAATTTACTCTCACGGAGGAGTAAAGCTGTACTAAGATAGTGTACATACTGGGATTTGAGTAACATTAAGAGGGTTTGCCTTTCTTGGGATTATTTTAAGGATTATCACTTTTTAAAAATAAAGAAAACTAGCTGATTTCTCTCCCTTTTCGGTAGGTGACAATATAAATGTGGAAGCTAGACTCTTGATACTAGTAGGGTTTTGTTCTTAGTACATTACCACCACCTCTGAAGCAAATGTTGATATTCCCAACAGTTTTTTTCCTTGTTTCCACTGTGCTATGCTGTTTACGTAGTCTATATATATATATATAAAAAGATTTTAAAAATGTCCAGCTTTCATTTTACAAGGACATCTGGATACCAAAAAGTTTCTCTACGGAAGTGGGTATAGTAATATAAAACTGGTCACAATAGCTTCCATTACTTGTCTGCCCTGTCCGAGCCTAGGACAGTTCACACTATACCATAAATGAGCATATAAAACCCAACAGATGTCTTTTTAATGAACTGGTAAACGCTTGATCCAATGTAAGTCATCCCGTGGTAGTTATGACCAACAGGTTGTACACTGTGGAACCAATGTTTGAATCCCAGGCTTGTTTTTTTTTTTTTTTTAACATACCACATACAAATAAAATAGCTCATGTCCTTTAAAAGAAAGGGTCCATTTCACAGCAAATGGTTCCTATATCTAGGCAATGTACCACCTAGAATTTAAGACTTTCAGACCTTACCTTTGTTTAATATTCCCATGGCTCTTTCAGAGGATATATAGACAGGTTGCCATCATGTTATCATCCTGAAAAGTCCACACCAGCTCCACATATGCATTCCGAGATAATAATGCTAGTATTCCAGTCAGGCTATGTACACTTCATTATGCTGTTGTTTCTCATATGAACTTTTTATATTTGTATTATTGTCTATGATTGGTGGACTAGTGCCTAGCATGCGGCGTACTCACTGACATGGCCCGGGTTCAATTCCCCGGCCACTGGAGGGTTGCACGAGCCAGTGCACTCTCAATGCTAGCCCCAAGCCCAGAACATGGGGAGGGTTGCATCAGGAAGGGCATCTGGTGTAAAACTTGTGCCAGAATTGAAATAAGCGGAAGGGTGATTTGCTGTGGAGACCATGAATGGGAGCAGACGAAAGAGGTGAAAAAAGTATTTTCTATTATTAGAGAAAAAGTTATATATATATAGTGACTATATAAAAGGGCAAGACGCTGGTGCTTTACAGCTCAGGGGTCAGCTATGCTTAAACAGGTCCATCCTGGTATCTCAGGTGACTGTACTAACAGCCCCTAAACATCCTATAGGGTCATGGAAGAGACCCTGTATCCTATAAATACACAAGAAATAGTACTACTGTAGTGTTCTTTACACGTTTGGTCTTTTTAAGCATTTCAGACAAAGGTCTTCATCAGCTGTGCAAGCAAAGTGCTTGGGGAAAAAAATACATACAGGATGTTGCATTTCTTTTAAGGCCAGGAGTACAAAACTTCATTATTCACATTTGTATCAAAGTATGCATTGCTATGAAACAATAATTCTTGTATTGCACTTAAATACGTGTTAATGGTGCATTTAAAAATACAAAGAAAATGTCAAGAAAGAATCTGATTAAACCAAATAAGGCTCTCTAGGCCAGTCAAAATGTGACTGACAAACTCTGCCTGCTTTGAGTTTTTGAATTTTTGGGGCGTGAGTGTGTAAGAGAGTTCAACACCATTCAGATGTCAGCTCACATTATAAACAGAACAGGATATGTCCTGCATTTCTTTTGGTATTCCAATGGGATGCCTCCTCCATTTCTATCTGGAACTATAGGAAGAAAGTACACAGAATACAGGAACTCACTTTGCTCTGATTTCCCCTGGAAGCTCTAGAGAATGAGCCTACACATTCATTTGAACACATTCTCTTTCCTGTCAAGATGAATCTAACACTGGAGTCTGGAAGGCGTGCAGCCATACACACCCTTGACTTTGCTCATGTTTGGATTGTCTTTAATTCGTCCAGTGCCACATTCCAACATGTATTGTACTGTGTGTGAAAGGCCCTGCTGTTGTAGTGCATACTGTATACAATTCTTGCTGCTTTAACTAATTATGATGACCATGATCATGGAACCATTGCAAATGCTGAAATCCAAGGACAAGTACTCTCTTTTTATTGATGAATACTTACAAATTTCAAAAGGAGAATGTGCCAAAATGTTCGATTCATGGACCACCTGCTATTTTAAATGTCATTTTCTTTCTGGGTATGTCAAGACTGAGTTAACTGTGACCAATAACAAAGCTCTATTTTAATAAGATTAAGACTTGTATGTTGGCTGTTTCTTGTTTAGTGAAGTCTTTCCGTTTAATCCACCCTTACTGACCTGATGTCCCAACTTTTTTTTTTTTTTTTACCAGAGACTCACTTGTTTGTTTTTTGTCCCTCTCTTCAGTTATCTGGCTAAATATGCTTCATCTTGGTCTACGATACTTGAAGGATCATTGTGAGAAAAAAAGGCCAACCATTTAATGCTCCTGTTTCTAAAAAAAAAAAAAAAAAAAAAAACCCTTCTCTGAATAAACTTGTTTTTATAATATTTATAACATGTGATCTGATCTATATTTGCTGAAGAATACAAACAAGTGCAATGATTCTCCTAATCAGCATGTGATGGGTGCGAATCCATTAAATCACACAGCCATGTGGAGCATGTGACCTTTTCAATACCACAAAATGGAGGATGACTTTCCCACAGTGGATTAATAGTTATTTTGGGTTACCACATTCAGGTCATGAGCCAAACAGGCCAATCCACGTGAATGAAGACTAATGCCAAAAGGAAGGAAAGAAAGAAAGAAAGAAAGAAAAGTAAGTAAGTTATGGAAGTATAGGTTGGCCTTCATGTTGGGATATTAGATTGGAGGTGAACCATGTGCAAGTCATGCAAGGAGAAAACATCACTGGAACATAGTTAATGTAATCTTACACTTTATTTGTAACAGTTCTTAAATAAATAGTTTTCATCAAACTCTTTAAGGTTCATTACAGATATTCTGGTTCCTATTAAATATCATCAGAACCCAGTAGGGTCCTTCTTAGATAAGCTATTAGAAACCTTTAGAAACTTCAGATTCTACCATTATGGACCACCAGAAACACATTAAAACACATTAAAACACATTAAAACACTGGATCTCTAATGGGTTCTAATGATTTTCTTCCAGCAGGGAAGAAACTAGTGAGCTATCTATGTGCTAACATACATACAGTAAAATACAGTTCAGTAGTCACAAGTCAGCGAATTACCATTCTCATACAATTCTCCAAATTTCTTTGGACTTTCAATTTAAGTTTCAAACATACAGCGTTAGACTGCCAGGTTTTAGAGTCATGCATATTCAAGTACAAGTGTAGATATGTTCCGTTTGTGGTTTTCTTGAGTATTGAAAACAGAAGAACCCGTTTATTATTCAACATAGACTATCTGAATGGTTTAAATTTTTTTGACCTGGTCACAAGTATGTAGATAGAGAGGGTGATGGATTTGGACGAGTGCAAAACAACACATTCTGAACATAGAGAACACATAGAGAATACAGTGACAGAAACAACTCCAATCAGTTAAGACTGATGAGATGTTCGATTTTATTAGCATGCTAGTGGCAGTTCTAGCATGCCTGTGCTGAAATAGCTGTAATGTCTGCTCCGTTTCGTCAGGGTATATCACTGATTGAAATAGGTTGACCACCACATAAGATCAGCAGGATACCTTGAGGAGAACTCACAAGCACTCACAAGCCGGATACCTCTTTCCTAGGTGAGTTAGCTGGTTCACTGCTGAATAGACTATGTAATGTTTTTAACACCCTAACAAGCTGGAGATGGCACGGTAGGATCTGCATGAAAGAGCAAAATATGAATGAAATTTCACTAGCTTTTCACTGTGTACACAGCAGAGGAACTGAACCATTGGATTTACATTGGAATGGGTTACTAACACATTCATTTCTAAAGCATGTTAGCTGACTGTTCTACCTGTACTTGTAACCAGAATTCATATTTATAAGTACTTTAAACCGAGACAGAATTGTATAGGCATTACAAGTTTGCTTACTTTTACTCCACTTTCTTTTAAGGATGGCTCACATGAAGAGGTTTGCAGCAATTCCTATGTCTAAGGTAAAGGGCATCATTTTTAGATTTTCTGAATTCTGGAAAACAGCCAAAATTTCCAAAAAAAAAAATATTTTGACCAAAATTAAGTTTTTCTGCTAATGTACTTTGACATCTCTACTTCAAGAAAACATAAATATATTTTACCTAAATGGTGTTTTTATGTAGGCCACTTTCTAAACTTGTCTTGGCAAACAGACAAACACAATGCCATCAGTCTACCTAAAGACACACAACGCATCATCAAAACAGAGAAGAACGCCTACACACTCTGTTCAGATGTCTGCAGACAAAATTTTAAATTGTTTAAGTTCCTTCAAAACAGACATTAATAACAGGAAATTGGGTCAACAGAACAGAACGGAACTGACTGAATTATTCAGCGATTATTTCAGCACTGATGTTAGCATGAACAGAGATCAAAGGAATGAAGAGATGAGGATGAGGATGAGGATGAGGATTGTGTTTAAATGCCATGAGTGACTTTTACCTCAGGTGATGAGACAGAGACTTTGATGTGGATGATGTGATGAGAATTTCCCATTTTATACTTATCATTCTTTAAAATGTGGCAGTAATGCTGTTTTTCCATCAGCAAATTAGATTAGAAATGTTTACTTTACTTTACTTCTGACTGACACACATGCAAAAGGGAATATTTCAGTTCAGGAAAGCCGGTTCTGTATAGTTTTCAGAACTATATACAGTATAAAATGTCAAAATGTGACCATGTGAAGGGTTTTCCAAGGCCACCACACATATGCTTTGCGACAATTTTGATTGTTCAACCTTTAAAATTACAGCTCTGGAAGAACCGAATCTGCTTATTGCCTTTTCACACTTGCTGCCTGTTATGAGCTGATGACAGTTTGTTCCATTCACAGTGTATGAGAGACATGTGCAAAGAAGAAGACTATGCTTTCCTAAACAACCAGGAAAGTGGGGAACTAGACAAGACTTCAACGGAGAGCACGCTTCAGGAGAGCGAGTGGCGGCAGAAACAAGAAGAAAGGGTAAATACCCCTCCACAATCAGTCCCAAAAACATTTTCAACTACTTTTTGCACATGTTTATTAATATGACTTGGTAAATGTGTGTGGTGGGTCCTGAAGCGCCGCCGGAGGTTAGACCGAGAGCAGCAGGAGCAGGAGAGACAGTGTGAGCTGGAGAAGCAGAGGAGGGTATGGTGCTCTGGGTGACAGCATGGCCATCCAAAGCTACATGAATCTGCTGGGATAACGCTATTTATATCCATGTCTGATAACCCACAGTGTTGTCTTGACAAGCAAAACAAGCCTTCCTCAGCAGACTAACTTGCAAACCTAATTGCGCTTGATTGCTTTATTTGTGCAGGGAAGATGCATACGCAGTGACCTCAGCTTAGCAAAACAAATCCTGCTGAGTAGAATTAGAGAAAAGTGCTAGAATCTAACGGCATGTCCCTGCCCATAAACAGCAGACACAGAAATGGTATGTGTGTCTGTGTATAAGGAAAGAAGCTTTCCAGCTGCATGCTGTTGACTGCCAGCACAGTGATGATCTAACGGGATTGTGTGAGGTCAACAAGGGACAGCTTGTTGTTGTTGTTTCCATTTGGTCAGCAATTATGGGTAACTCTTGCTATACCATTCGACTCTTGTTTTCTTTTGTAAGTGTGACACATGATTTCCAATCGCGTGAAACAAACGAGCACTTCTTCTATTATTCATGTCCCAAGTTAACCGGGTTTTATTCGACCCTAAAATTACAAACGGATGGCGGAAACTGGTAACACTTTCTAATGTGTATTCCACTCCATCCTATTACGATCCATCACTGCCGCTGAACAAGCCAAATAAATAAACTTTAAAGACCCCCATACATCCCCCTAAACCCCCCCCTCCCACACACACACACACACTTTCCCCCTCCACCCTGGGGACTTGGGTGTGAATGTGTTGAGTGTCTGAGGAATGAGGTGCTGGAACATGTTATTAAAATTCTGAACAAACAGAGGCACCATGTTCTGATGTATATTCCATATGCAGAAAGAGTACAGGTTCTATAGGCCTAGCTCTGTTCCTCTGTTCCTCAAGGAGCTATACTATTACTACAGCAGAAACTGGACAGTCCACATAAGAGATATTTTAAGCATGGAACAATAAAGGTCACACGCCCAGCCCTATCACTCCGTATAGACTGAATTATGCTAACATGAACAGTAAGGTCTGTCTCTGAGCCACACAGGAAGCATTTTTTCAGAATTAGGTATTCTCCAGGATATAGGGTTAACCCAAAGGTCTGGGAGCAGCCATCACTTATCAGAAGAGGCCAAGTCGATTAATGCATAATGCATAAGCCATCTTGTTTGCCAAGGCAGCAATTGGAAATGATGTAAATCTCATACATGCAAACTGCTTCTGCAAAGCTTGGTGAGATCATTTTAAGAACTGGGTATTTCTCATGTACTTGCCATATTATCCTGGAGTGTCTGTCTGTAGTGTGTGATGGGGTTGTGTATGTCTTCTGAAGGAGAAGGAGGAGGAATGGAAAAGCCATGTGGCAGGCCTAGCATCTGAGCGTGAGTCTCTCCGCGGCAGATTACACAGGCTACGTGAATTCAGGGTGAGGTAGCCCCTTGATCACACTCACACACACACTCACACACACAAAATAAATTGATTAACCACACAGATGTGGGAGTCAGGGAAAGGCTGACCCAACTACACCAGATGTTACATATAGCATAAACCACTGCTTTAGACCAACACAAGTGCTAACCACAAAAAAAAAAAAGAAGCACAAGTGGTCGTAAATAAAATTCCTATGCTGACTTAAACAACTCCCAAAAGTAAACAGTGTTCTGAATCAAAACAGAAACTGACACATGGCAGTTGTATATCTTACCACAAAATAACTAAAGCATGCACATCAAAAATTAAAAATAAGTGAATTTAAAAAGAAAGTAGACTTCACACAGTAGGCAGCTGCCATGAATTTTTTTTTTAATTCCCCAAAGATATTTGAGGCTAAAAGTAGCTGTGCACTTTGTCACATTTTCAGACTCCTCCCTGAGATATGTTGGCACTGGCTTTAGTAAACGTGGTGGAATTAATTCCCAGCTTCTCAGGAGAGGAGCTTTTCATCCTGAATACAAGACTGATGAAGTCTTAATGAAGACATTTGACCACGTTCCTTTAATGGTTACTAAGGGTCTGTTGTAATCTAATCACAAATACCTTTTGTAATATTTTTCCTATTTAATCTCACTAGCTCAGATGGTTTAGTAGCTCTTTGCAGTTTTTACATTGTAATAGTGCTTTGTGTATTTGCTTGGTGTATGTGTCATAATTTAAGGTCTTTGGTCATAAGGCCTGTAACGCACGTGTGTGTTAATGCAAGTAATCTTTTAATAATTGATGGTATGTATCATGTGATATGTGGAAGTTTATGGGTATGTACAGATGTGTATTGCCTGTTTGGTATGGGCGCTTATCTACTGAAGATGAAAACACTAACCAGTGTGCAGACCCTTCGATCCAATTCCATTAATGAGGCTTAGCAGATGCATGTATTTGATTTGATTGATTAGAGCAGCATTCTAAACCACAAATTTAAATAAGCCATTTCAAAAAGTAGGCCTAGCATTTAAGGGCAACTTTTGAATAAAATTGCAATTGCTAAGGCTTGTTACTGGGTGCTTTTTATACCACTTCTACTTATTTACTTCTACTTATTCACCTGTTAACATGTAACTTTCTGATTACAGGACTTTCAGAAGAGAGTGCTGATGCAGGATCTTGGACTGGAGCCTGGTACAGCCAGTGAAAAACTCACCCACCTTCTTATGAGACTATAACAAAGGTTAAACAGATAACTGGTATTATTTTGTTAATGTAAAGAATACTGCAAGAGTAGCTTTGAGCTTTGAGTGGCATATTAAGTACTGAAGTTGTACGTTGTTCTAAACTACTTCTAAAATATTTGTGCATTGTAGCTAAATAGAAATTTTTAAGAATTTTTTTTTGGGTAAAACTAACAACAGCATAGATCATGACTGTGTGCTTTGTGATATAGTAGAGTGACAATAAATTGCTAAGATAAGTGGGAACCGAATTCTCACATGACATCTAGAAGAGTTTCAGCTGATCGTATTTTCCATGATGCTGTGGGCTTAAGTGTGGTTATGTTGATGTTGCACAGAACTGTTTATTTAGATTCGTGTCTTCTTTAGGAGCCTCAGACTGATATGCACGACTAATGTGAAATAAAGACAGAAACACAGAAAGACAGAGGGCCCCAACAGTGCAGGTCTAGCATTAAATAAAGGAGATTCTCGGGAGTCATGTTGCAGCGCGTCTGGCCCCTGAGGGCAGGAAAATGCCAGAATCAAGTGTCTCTGTCTTGCTTTCTTCTTCTGTGATACATACAAGAGAGCACCTAAATTCACATCAAACACTATTCTATTCTATCCTATCTTAATAATGACTGATATAATCAACTAAATAAAAATAGTCTAAATATTATTATACATATATAATTATATTTATGTACAGTTGTTTCAAATCATTGTGTTGCTGACAGCCTAGTGTTGCTGTGTTGCTGTAAAGGATTAAGACATAATTGCCACAACTGCTTAAGCTACATTATCACACAAACCACCTTGCAATATCCACCTACACATCTACACATGCTTTTCCAGGCACACTCTCCCAATCATCCATCCAGCGTATGAAAAATGCTTCACCCACAGTTGCACAAATAGTTGAGATCTAGCGAAGGAAATAACGAGGAAAGTAATGTACAAATCAGGCTTGTGGAATTAACTAAGGAATGTGCTATGGGCAGGGCTTACCTGTGGATATGTGCCCACACATACAAAATGGAGGAGTTTGGAAATGTACACACACAAAATGGAAGAATTCTGAGGTGTAGCCAACACTTGAAACCATGTGAAACTTAAGTATGTACCATCTTCAGTTAAAGAGGAGTTGCCCCAGAGGAAATTCTGGGAAAAGGATATGATTGTTGCCCCTTTGTGCCTGGGCTGTGAAACTCCACATGTATACTTTACACTCTAGACTTGTAAAATCCCTCCAGCTCTGAGGTACACACGTCCTCATGCATTCTCATTCAGTAGGAAGGCAGGACACAATAAAATGTGTATCGTAAATAATTTAAACACAAATGTAGACAATGTATTGGGGGCAGACAATGTATCGGGGGCAGTGGTGGCTCAACAGTTAGGGCTCTGGGTTAATGGTCAGGGGTTAAAGCCCCAGCACCACCAACCTGCCACCGCTGGGCCCTCGAGCAAGGCCCTCAACCCTCTCTGCTCTGGGTGCAGTATCATGACTGACCCTGTGCTCTGACCCCAACTTCCTAACAAGCTGGGATATGTGAAGAAAAGAATTGTGTGTGTATATATATATCTTATAATCTTAAGACCAGGGAAATATTCCAAGTATTCACACTTCGCACTGCTGGGTGGTAACCAGGTTGTAAGAACGTCTTCAAAATGCCAAAAGAAGAAACAAGAGCAAGAGACAAAAAATAGAGAGTAGGCA
>CM074962.1:14626079-14647542 GCA_037577455.1 Pangasius macronema
TTCCTAAATGGTAAATGCCATATTTTTGTGGAACCTCTTAAAATAAAGCTGAAAGTCTACACTTCCATCACATCTTGGTTGTTTTATTTCAAATCCACTGTGGAGTATGAAGGCAAAATCACAAAAGCTCTGTCACTGTCCAAATACTTCTGGACCTGACTGTACATGTCTGTTTGACTGACAGCTTCCAGGCGTGTATTCCTGTCACAACTATGCTGTTCTATTAATGATCTTTGATTGACATGGCTAATTTTTATAATGATTCCTGCTGTATTTCAAACACTCTGGGTAGAATATCAAGAAAATCAGTATGAAGAGTAGGAAAGTAGGAAAAATTAGTCCAATATCTTCACTTCACTGTCAACATGCAATCTGATCACAATACAAACCTCTCAGGACCAAGCACTAGCTAAAAAAAAAGAAACCTGAAGCTGGAAACTGCAATGTAAGCATAATGTACTACTTCACTTTACACTACTATGCTACTATGCAGTTTGTGGACGCTGATAAGCAAACTCTGTACCATATAAGCGTAAACTGATTGTAGTTGGGTCAAATATTGCGTCTACAATGGTAATAGAGGGAACCCACTTTGCACACCATGGCTCATGGGTATCACACAATGAGAGCTGACCTAGAATCAACTCACTGACCATAGAGTCAGTCATTTTGGCATTGAAGAATGGAGCTAATTTATTATGAGCATACTTTCTCTGAGGGACTTAGTATACACAACCTCCTGCAGTATACATGCCAAACATCTGTGAAACATAAAATCCAATGAGAAAGCCACCTCATAGGACAGACAGGACACACAGAAGGTCTTAAAATGCATATTGTACAGTTAAGTATATTTAATGTAACACAAACTGACAATTTGCAATTATATTGCTCAATGCTCAAACCATAGTTATCACAATTGCTCGGCCATTAGAGGAAACATCTATCACTCACTACACCAATAATTAACCATCACAGGAAACTTAGAAACATCAATGCCAAATTTCAATTTTCTGTGAGTTGCAGAAACAGGAACAACTGCACTGTGAACATATGAACTTGAAAATGAACATTAAAGGATTAGGATAAGATTATTATTGCCTTTATTGTGTACAGCTAAAGTCAAAGTGTGGCTACACAGTGAACATGGCCCCTCTGGCTTCTCTAATCCTCTTACACGCTTAGTGACACATGAATAAGCAAGACTGAATATCTTCTTATGTGTGAATCTCACTGTTTAAGTTTACAGAGAAAAAGAACTAATGAGCTTCTTGACTTTATAAAGTCATACTGGAATGAAAAGTTGTGCTGATCTTGGCAATTCCTGACATGTCCAGTGACGTATATTATAACAATTACAGAACATTTGGGTCATTAAAGGATAATTAATGGCATTATGTATTACATCAGTATATCAAGCAGTAAAAATATGGTGTATTATATACATTGTAGATCGATATTTTTACCTTTCCTATAGGTATGCTATACCACAGTGAGTATATTAACTATCTTAACAACACTGCAGTCAAATCTATTCTGATTTTCTATATACATATATAAAGTGTAACAAAATATCACACACAAACAACACTCTGTCACCAGCTTAGTACTAAAAGTACTAAAATACTTTCCAACAAAACAGCACACAAAAATGACACTACTCTGATCCCAGCTTAGTACTAAAACTACTAATATGCTTCCCAAGCCCCACCTAGACTTCAACTGAACTTAAAAATTTTGCAACCACGGCAGAGGTAAAATGAAAGATCAAGCCAGGCAGATCCAAGACTGGTCAAAATCAGTTACTAACAGCAAAGCAGCACCAGAAAAGCAGATTCAGAGCCCAGCGACCAAGAAAGGAAGGACCAGAGGCCATAAGTATACAAGAGGAGGGGGGAAGACCTTGTAACCCCACAGGAAGGAAAAGAGTTAGAAAGAGAAAAAGAGATAGACAGCGAGTTACAGAGAAGCATGAAAGCAGGTGCAGAAGCTCTAGAGCAGTGATCAGAGCAGTGACCTTCCTACAGAATTTTGTTTCAACTCTAATCAAAACATACAAGTACTTGATTGGCTGGATCAGATCTTTCGGATTAGGGTTGAGTTAAATTCTGTTGGACAGGAGCAGGAATGGTGATCATTGCTCTAGAGGAACTACAGTGGGCGAGAAACAAAGAGAAAGATCAGCATTTACCGGGTTCCCTGCAGCCATGGCAGACAGCAACCACTGTCTCCATTTGTCCTTGCCTGGTTCGCTGCTCTCCTCCACACTTTTCTGAGGCTGGAACAGACAGAGCCCACGGATCACACACTAACAGGTAACAACACTAAAAACACTAGCGGTTAGGAGCTCCAGCCAGACACCAGCACTGCTCATGGACGGAGAAGCTGCGCTCTCACCTCCTCTCCACTGCTTGCTCACCTTTCTCTACCTACATCTCACTGTCCCTCTCTCTCTCGCTCTCTTTCTCTCTCTCCCTCTTTCCCCTTCCCACTCTTTCTGCCATGGCAGAACCTGGAGCAGTCCACCAACCTTTCATTTTATGGTGCCAAATGACTGCAGCCAGAGCAGTGCATCATGGGGGTTTTGCTGGCGGCTTGCAGCGTTTGGCACCAGCCCTCTACCCCCTAACTCCTCATTCTAATTTCCTCAGTGAAAACAAAACATATACGCTGCAAGTGCTGTACTCCTCAGTGACAGGTCTGCACAGAGCAAAAGCAAGACATCTGTTTAAGGTCAGTTATTATTCAAAACAACAACTAAATGTTATGTGGCAGCACTCTTCAGTAAACTTGTGTTAAAATGTTTTTATGGTTTTAGGTCCTGAAGAAAAAAAAAACTAAAAGATGGCTTACAGTTTGTAGAGAAAAGCAAAAAAAAAAAAACAGTGATTATTTCAGCAGAGCTTTCAGCATCGTATAAGAAAACTACCCACCTCACTTTTGTTCTTCTTTTTGTTTCTCCTCTTCCTCTGTCTCTTCTGAAGGAGTAATGTTTCATATTTGGGCCTGGGATGCTCCTGCAAATGGGAAATCAAAACAATAATTTTTAGCACACATTGTGTGTGTGATTCACTGGTTTCATTTGCAAGACTTTCAAACCATTCAAACAGGTCAAAATCCACCGCAAACCAAGGGCATACACAAAGCTTGGAGAGCTTGGAGGAGGAGGGTTTATTTAAAAAAATGTCAAACCTTTGCTCGTTCCTGATTTTGGGAAAATTGCATTTTCAAAGTGGAAAGGGGAGTATTCAAATTAAATGATCACATTCAGATTTAATTTAAAACAAATCAAATCAAATCAAATTTAAAATTAAAGAAGAATTAAAACAATAAGCACTCTAGCCATTATTTCATTATTTTCATGTAAACAAATGTTTACTGTGACGGTAAGACACACACCTCTTCTTCCTCCATTCCCGTCATATTCCAGCTGTAGTTCAGACTGTTTTGCCTGCGTTTCCAGTGCTCCAGAAACATTACGGCTTGATGAGGTGAGCGAGAGAAAGAGATATGAGAAGGGAGAAAAGGAGGAAAGATGAGATGAGATGACTAATCAAACATTTACATTACTGAAAAAATTAGAGGATCACTTGTTAATAACGTCAGTCAATTACATATTCTATTATAATTGTCATCTCTGTCTTAGCTCGAGCACACATTTTTAGATTAGTAATAATATCCGGGATGAGGTATCGTCCCATTCACCCTGGTTCAGAACTAAAGAAATGTTTACCATCAGTCTGAACCACATGAGTGAATGTCAGTGATATCAGCTGCTGATATTCATTGGTGCGAGATTGTACACAGAGATACAGGTGCATGATTGTATACACAGGCACACGCACACATACAGTGGAATACGGTGGATATTAAAAAGTCTACACACCCCTGTTAAAATGGCAAGTTTTCGTGATGAAAAATGAAATGAAATAATGAAACCAAGATAAGTCATGTCAGAACTCTTTCCACTCTCATTGTGAAATTGCAACGTATAAAAATTAAGTGAAAAGTGATCAGAAACATTTTAGGAAAAAATAGGAAAAAAAAAAATACAATAACCTTGTGGAATAAGTGTACACACTCTTTTATAATTGGGGATGTGAGTGTGTTCAGAAAGAAACAATCACATTTAAGTTCACGTACAAAAGTAATTATCATAAAGCTGTCATCAGTGAAATTATTCTGATTAACCCCAAGTAAAGACCAGCTGCTTCTGTAGGATTGTCTCGACATCTTCTTGTTTTCATCTGACTGCTGAAGCCGTGGTCTGCAAAGAGCTGAGAAAGTCCATACAGGGTCTCACTTTCGAAAGGAATCAATCAGGAAAGGTGAAGACCGTCATCAACAAGTTTAGAAAATGGAGCACCACAGTGACATCACCAAAAACAGGACGTCCCTCCAAAGTATATAAAAGGCAAGACAAGAACTTACCAGGGAGGCTGCCAAGAGACCTACGGCAACATTAAAGGAGCTTCAGGAATATCTGACACGTACTGATTACTCTCTGCATGTGACAACAATCTCTATATTCTTCACATGTCTGGGCTGTGGGGTAGGCGGCTAGACAGAAATTCTTTCTCACAAAAAAAACTTCCAAGCCCAACTACATCACCCTCAAACAATGTGGCAAAATGTGTTATGGTCTGATGAGACCAATTCCAAAAGGTATAATAATTCCATAATTCCTAAAGGTATGTTTGGTATGAAAAAAAAGCACAACCCCACGGTGAAGCCTGGTGGTGGCAGCATCATGCTTTAGGGCTGCGTTTCATCAGCCAGAACTGCGGCTTTTATCAAGATGGTAGGAATCATGAAACCTTTTTTAGTGCGAAACATTCAGGCATCTGCTGAAATACTTAAGATGAAAAGGAATTTCAGCATTCAGCAAGACAACAACCTGAAGAACACCTCCAAATCAACAAAGGAATGGCTTCACCAAATGAAGTCCAAACCCAATCGAAAATCTGTGGGGTGACTTGACGAGGGCCGTGTACAGGAGATGCCCAGCCAATCTGACAGAGTTAGAATGCTTTTGCAAACAAGCAAATGGCAAAATATCGCTAAGTCAAGACAACTGACTGACTCTTACCCAAAAAGATTGAATGCCATGATAAAAACTAAAGGTGCTTCAATTAAGTATTATTTTAGGGGTGTGCAGACATGCAACCAGATTATTGTACATTTTTTATTTTTTTATTTATTTTTTTTCCCTAAAATGATTTTTTTTATTGTGTTTTTTTATTTACAAATGTATTTAAATAAATATATTTAATTTATAGGTTGCAATTTCACAATAAAAGTAGAAAAGGTTCTGACATGATTTATCTTCATTTCATTTTTACATCACAAAAACCTGCCATTTTAACAGGGGTGTGTAGACTTTTTATATCTACTATACACTCCATCTGGCCATCTCCCCAACCTAATCCCAGGGTAAGTGCCTGTATAGAAGAAATAATGTGTATGCCCTGTTGCCACATGCAGCAGTGAAAGACAAAGGGCTTTTACAAAAGCTGCATGAGAAAGGCCGATGATGGAGCCTTGAGCCCACGCAGCCACTGACAGACACAGGTAACACTATACCCAGACTGTTAATCTCCCACACATACTGTACACACAAGTTTTTTTTTTTTATCTCCATCTCCATAGAGACACACCAACAGATCTGCTTACAACCACAGCCCGTCACCTGAGTCTTACATTCATCAGAGCTAGGGAATGCTGAGGCAGTGCACAAAAATGGACCTATGCTATGTTTGGTCTTATTTAGAAGACAAATTTGAGATGGAAAGATGGAAGAAGAACATGAGGAACCTACCCCAGAGGGACATGAAGATGGCAAAGAAGACAGTGGCTGGGTTGTCAAAGAGGTGGCTGGCGCGGGCAGTGCCACAGGCTGTGCTCAGGTGCCAATAATCGCACACACGATCACAAAGAGGGCACATAGTGAAGTTCTGTTTCTCATCACACATCTCCAGACTGAAACAAAAATTAGACAAAGGACATATCAGTCCAACAGCACGTAGCTGGAGTTCTACACTGAGTCATTCTCATCTGTGACATGATTGAGTGAATCATTTACAGTCAATTCAAAACAACTAATCACAACTTGTTACATGTCTCATTAATATCAGTGTGTCAACAGATTATCATCTTCATAATAAACAGAACTGTTTGAGAGACTCACATTGTATTCAGAATTGTGTTGACATTTTCTGTTAACAATATTCCTCAGAAATATGTCATCTCTAAAAGTCATATCTGATATACCAAAGCTCTTCTTCCCCGTCTATTTCATCGGATGAATCGCAATGAAGTACATAAATCTGCTTTATTCACCCGTATGTATACTTATATCTGAATGGTACACTACAAGTGACCCAATCAGTTGAGATTAGCAGACCATCACTCTGAATACATCCCTGCCCTCATCAGCTTGGTCTGCCAGGCCCTTTCATCCTCACACCCACACACTTCAAGCCTGATGCCTAGTGGCCACACACTGTCTCATACCTAGGAACATTGTAGTCGATGGTGAAACAGCCGTACAGGAACACGATGATGCCTACCACAGACGCCAAGGCCAAAAGCTGAGTGTAAACACCAAGCCAGGCAAAGTAGAGGCCTATCTTCTCCCCAAAGTATTTTCTGAGGGCAAAAGTAAATGTAAGCAAGGCAAAAGCCTCCAGAAACCATGGTCATGCATATATGCGCCAGAAAGCAGACATGAGCAATATGTCAAGTTATGTATAAAAAATATGCATGTACCTGATAAGATCAACAGGCTGATATTTGTAAAATGCTCCATATCTTGCCCATTCGTCATGTAACAGCTGAAACAATTAGAAGACCTCAGTATTCATGATTACAAATGACACTGTGATTGATTAGTTTATACAGTAAAATTGCTCCTCACTTGTCTCTCATTCTTCTGTTCTCCTTGCACAGAGTCCTTGAAGTCTCCCTGCAGAAACGCAATTATAAAAGCATCTCATTTACAACACTGAATGTACTAAAGGCAGATGACAAAAAGCATGACACTTCATTTAATAATCAGTAAATGGATCAAGATAAGCATGAAGAGTTTAAGAAATGTGTAGAATCAACTTACATCGTGCAGAGGGAAGGCAGAGTCATACACCCCTTTAGCTATTAATGTAGTGATGCCTGTAGGCAAGGAGGAAAATCACCATATATTATCACACGCTACCTCAGGGATAACCATCTGACTGACATGACAGGACTGCCTGCCCTGCTTTATGTGAATGCAGCACACTAGTTTTTCAAAGTGGAAGGAGGCTGACATATAGAACACAAGCTTTAATCAAAGTAATTAATCAGTCCTCAAAGGAACAACATGTGCACTCTCGCTATTAGCCCTCAATTAAGACGATGGCTCCCTAGCAACAAGCTAGAGGGACCACCACTCCCCCCCATGGACCCTGCTTCACTTCTGAGCCCAATCCTAAGATTGCATGTCCCAGTTTAGACAGTAGATGAGACAGAGGAAAAATCGAGCGAGTAAGAGAGTAGGCTAGATATGAAACCCTAAATCCAACCCCTTCTGTCAGCTAGCCTCAATTCCCCTGTAGCTGGTGGCGGTGTCCGTCTGCCTAGCAGAGTGATCCAGGAGAGCATATGGATTCCTCTCCAGCACCTGCTCCACCAGCACTGATCCCACTGAAACACTTATGTCAGGCCTGGTTTTTCTCAGGATTCCTCCAACACTATGCCGTGATCAGTTATGGCTTACTGTATTACTAACCCATGGTTTGGCAGGTCCGTGTGCAGGCAGTGCGTCTAAGGATTTCATACACCTGGGAGGAAGGGAGAGAGTGAGTGTGAGAGAGCAAGAAAGAGAAAGGGAGAGACAAACAAGTGTTCCTGAAAAGGCCACAGGGGAATTGTCTCCTAGTAATATGTCCACAGGGAACAAAGTCACCTCAGACTTCTGGTAAATAACCACGTTATTCCAACAGCTCCACATAACAATCAGGACAGCTAACTACAGCCATGCCATTAAAATAAGTCGAGGCAACTTTTCCAGCAAAAGGGAAAAAGAACTCACAATTCGACTCCTTGTGGCATTGTCGAAGAAGGTGTCCTTGCACTCGATATTGTACCTGAAACCAGACAAGTACAAGTATAATTAGGCTGAGCGAGACAGATGTAGCCAAAAGGCATGAGTCAGGGTTTATGTTTTTGAGTTGCTCAGGTGCCTTTCGTGCACAGAGAAATCTCAGTAAATACCTCTCTACCCACCAACCTACCCACCCTCCCTCCCCTCAATGATCCCTAGAGATTTCTCACAGATGGAGCTTGTCCCGGGAGAAGCTGTGAGAGAGGAACTTCGTGCGGCTTTGCTGCTGTAGATGAGGGACGTTGGGTTGAAATGGCTGGTTTAACTTCCTCCACACTGTGCTCATAGTTGCTGACAGACCTTTCTCTTCTTTCAGATCATAGCTCTGGGAGGGATGTGCAATAAAACAACACGGTATAAGGAAAAATTAAGCTACAGATGTTAACCTAAGGCCTGACAATAAACGCAATGTAAATACAGAGGGGGTCCAAAAAAATTATGATGGTAAAATAACATTTTATCTGTCCGCTTCACAGAGCCGCATCCACACAAAGATACGCATCTAAAGTTTCTTAGTAGTTTACAAGACTCCAGTACAGACTCCAGTGCGATCTGAATATCCACACTCTAGTACAGCATGAAGGAAAGCTCAGTGTAGACTTTGAATAGAAATGACACACCTTTTTGGTGGGCACCTTGATCTTGAGAAACTCTGCCTCTCTGCTTAGCACCTGCCAAGGGGCATGTAGCCGGACAAATCCCTGGCCATAGACCTTGTGCTGAGGGAGAAACATGCAGAGAGCTTCAGGAAAGTTGTATTTTCCATCAGATCCAACTCAAATATCACCTAGAAACAGTCTAAACTTTGAACTTACTGTTCAGAATCTACTTTAATAATAACTGAAATTCTAGTAGGATGCATTAGTAAAAAATGGAAGCCGAAATGTTTCAAATCCACTGATCTATTACTTGTTTTGAACATTCTTTTATTTCTTTATTTTCCATTTAATTTCATAACCCTTTCTCTTTCTTGAAGCAGGCGTGACACAGGACAAAGACAACGCATTCTCTTCAGCAACTCTGCTTGCTAATGCATCCTTTTCTACCACTGGTCATGCTCCATCGTCAAACACCCTTCTCCCTTTGAGATCTTGAGCAACTGTGTCCTCTGGTGAACCTTATGCTAGCTGGTATAACCTGGGTCCCAGCTGTCGAGTTCATCTCTGCAATGCTGGGCAGTGCTTTGGTAGGGTGTGCTCTCGGTTCTCCCTGGGGGATTAATTATGTGTTAAAAAATATTTTGCATGTAGATCACAGTTACGAATGGAGGTAACAGGTCACTTTATCCAACATATCCCTACTGAGACTCAGTGTAACATTTATATAAACTTCAACAACATGGAGTTTAGTAAACCTGTGTGTGTGTGTGTGTGTGTGTGTGTGTGTGTGTGTGTGTGTGTGTGTGTGTGTGTGCATTGTAACAGGACCCCAAAGTGCCCTCCTCTCTACACAGAGATGATGATGGTAACTTTATCAGTCTGGTAATACTCACCTATAGCATAATGAGCAACAAATAAGCATTTGAACAGGTGACCTTAGCACTCCCATTTTTTTTCCTGTCCCCTCAAAACACACAGTCACACACACACACACACACACACACACACACACACACACACACACACACACACACACACACCACATAAAAGTGAGATAAAAATAACATGTGGATCTGAGAAGGTTAATTAGGATAAGATATTCCAATTAGTACTTCATCTCAGCAGGGTGAGGCAATTAGGTCGATTATAGACTGGGCTGAGGGGGAGCCTTCGTTACAGAAACCGGCTGTGGTTGACATTTAAGGGGCTTCCAAAGACTCAAAAGTGGAAGTGTCTCCACATGATAGGGTGAATCCTGTCTTTGACATTTGGAATTATTAAGCAGAAATAAAGGGCAGTCAGTGAAAGAATATGGAAAAAGACAAAACATGTGTCTCTGACTGATGATTAAAATCTTATTCTAATGATAATGATGATGATGGTCATAAAAATAGACCTGTTAAGAAAAAAGACCATTGATGCAGTGATGAAATTGACGAGGTACAACCTCTTGACACTCAGGTGAAAGGAGTTCGCTGTTCAGACTGCAGTCATTACATGAGGTGAATAATTTACAGGCTGCATCCTCAAGTTATATAATGTTTAAAATATATCGCCATCTTTGAGTCAGCCACACCAAAGGACTTAGGTTATAAACATGTGGATTACACGTGAATACTTAATTTACAACACGTAACTGTTAACTGTTATATTTAATCTATAAACTCTGTTAACCTCATCCTTTAACAGGCCACCAACCTTAGCAGTGAAACGTCCATGGTGTTGTATCCACATCACTGTTACTTATTATCCAACACGCTGATCCGCACTGATACACTGACACTTATTGCCAACAAGCTTTTTCCTTTTGTGATTGAGCAAGAAATCCAGGTGTCAGAATGAACAGAATAACTGGTCCATATGGAAATCAAATGGAGATAGAAAGAGTTTATCCCGTTTTCGTTACTCTACTCTATTTTAGCATTTCTCTGTGGTTGTCACTATGGTTACGGGCGTTATAGGCTAGTTCAAAACGAGTGCCGAGTCTGACCATCTCCCAAATGGTGCCCTAAACCGTGGAGTCCTCCTCCAAATCTGCACTTTAGGTCAAATGAAAATATCTCTTTTGAAAGTCTGTCAGGATGCATGAATAAAAAAAAAGCAGATCAATACAGTGCACAGTTCCACTCGTACTGCAACAGTTTCAGTGACTCTCATCAGTACATATGGCCATCAGTCATAAACACTGACTGTATTAACATTTATGAGCATGGAGCTTGAGGTAAACTAGCCAGCTAAACTACAGGCTGTACTAAAAGTCTCCACATAGGGGAAATTATTAGTTATATTATATTTTGTTCCCCAGATAGCCTTTAAGAACGTCTTTGACAAAAGAAGAACATATTGAAATCATTCTCAAGGCTGGGGAATTCTCGGGAAGCTGTCGCAAGGTCGCGAAGGACTTTAACAGGAAACATGGCGAGCACGTCACACACGACACTGTCGCCAAACTTATTAACAAATTCGAAAAGGCTGGAAGTGTTGCGGACCGACTGAGAAGTGAACGTCCACCAACATCCACTGACGAAGGCACAACCGACGTGGTGCTGGCGAACACAGTGCCCTGTATATGGAGACTTTTGGGACACCCTGTAGAAATGGATAACAAACTAGATAAACATTAGTACTTCCTTTTTAATCCAGATTAAGCCTACAGTTTGCAGTAGTTCCCACCTAACAGTGAGTCAGTTTACCATGCTTATTTATTTATTCTTGTCAATCATGAACAGCCACTAGGATAAGAAGGATGCACATTCTGCCACAGTAAAGAGATGGCCAAGAGTCTTCCACGATGAGAATAAAAATATACTTGCCTCTAAAATTAAATGTAGCAGCAATGATTTGATTTTTAATTAAAATTACCAAATTTGAACACCAATCAAAGGAGTTAATGTGTTCAACATCTAAAAATCTCTCTCTCTCTCTCTATATATATATATATATATATATATATATATATATATATATACACATTAATATATATATATATAGTGTGTGTGTGTGTGTGTGTGTGTGTGTGTGTCTACACCTCATCAAACTGTGTGAAACTGAGGACGGCTTAATTATTTTAACATGATATACAAGATCCTTATTGAAACTGTCTTTGATTTAACGATCTGTTCCTGTAATCTAAGAAGTAACAGCGATGATGAACTCATGAGAACGCTCAGCATGGGAAGTAAGTTTGAATTCCATATCCTGTTCCAACCTGGAAGATCATTAAGGTATTACACAGCACAAGAGATTTCTTCCGTACTGCTATAATAGTCGTTATCAGGTTGCTCTAACAATTCTGCATCATCGTTGCCAGTTGTCTAGAGGGGGTTAAAGTAAAGGATACAACAGTTGATTGAGAAATGCCACAGTGTAGGGATCAATCACTCATTCAGATATTCACCACCTGGTACTATACATCTAAAAGTATTACACAAGCTGCACGTTTTCCTCATATAAAAAGACTATAAATATGCGGTGACACAAATGTCTTGAGGTGAACATTACTATGACCAACAATTTTACATGACATTAGGTGAAAATTGAATGTAGCCAGCTTTATACTCCATAATTGGACCATACAGCATGAACAGCTTTCAGTTAAACATACCAATAGGCAGCAAAGCAGAGATTGATCAGAAAAACACTTTGGAGGCATTTCTGCTTTAATAATGATTATTGCTTATCAATCATTTATCCTGAATTAATTTTAAAAAGACTCTGCTTAATGCATCTGAGACTGTAATTACCAGTTAGTAGTGAGAGATGTGCCATGCGTCCTTTATTGACATCTACGCTTTTAAAATCCTTTTTGATTAAGGATACTGACGAGGTGACCTAAAGCCAACCTAATCTCAGTGGCATAAAGGATTAAGCATGAAATAAGGATCCAGCTGTTAAACATCATCTGACTGACTTTTTTTTGTTCTCAGTGTCTTCCATTTCAGAATTATGAAGTCTTTCACTTACACACTGAAGTGTGATGAAGGATGTTAAGAAAAATCTTATCTGGTGTTGGTTTGTTTGTGTTGGAATATTGGGCAGCACAATTAAACATATCATAATGAATCATAATTGATATATTTGCCCGTCCCAATTATTTATGATATGATTTATGATTCTTTAACTCTTTTATTCATTTTAACCCTTTACTGCACATTGTTGCCATATGGCAACAATTTACAAACTACCCCCCTAATTTTTGTTTTTAATTTTGAAACATATTTTTATTTCTTGAACTAATTCAAGTAATAAAAATCCATAAAAAATAAATAAATAATTCATGCAGTAGAGGGTTAAGGCTGTTTGAGTGTATTTAGCATTTGATTTGATAGCAATTAATGCCTTGATGCAAAGATTTATACAGCTAAAGTAATGCAGACTTATAAGATTTTTTGAGTGCTGCCAAATCTAATATCGACATTGTCAGTGTAAATTCAGAAGTATATCCCTAGTAAATATAAAAGGCAGTCATCTAATATAAAGGGCATGTTAAAATATTACATTATGACTGTGGTTATTTTAGGCATAGTCTTTTTCAGTCTTCTTGTACCACACTCAATTCCACCATCATTTCAGCAACACAATATAAAGCAAAGGGGGTGAACCTGAGGACGTTGTATGTAATCATTAGAACTGTAAGCATTCATCCGTCGCTATAATAAACGTATACGTGCATCTCTCACACTAGGTTCCTGTTCAGCAGCTGAAACTGCTTTTGATCTGATGTAACTTGGGTTTTAAAAATACTTTCTGTAATCTATTCAAGCTATGCCGTATTAAGTAATCGCCCAGAATATGCATGCAGATGACTGATATTCATAATTCAACTAGGATGATTAATAATAAATCGTCCATAATAATGGTGGTTTTCACTGTGAAACAAAGCTGCTCTTTTGGCTTCTGAAACTGTTATGCTGCCAAATAAACAGTTTCTTTTGGAAAAACCTGGCATAAGTCCCAGTGCAATCAGAAGAGACAGCCAAAAGGAGTAGCCCAAACCAGACACCCACACATGCAGAAATTCCACTCTGGTGTATTTTGTGAAGCAGCAGAAGAGCCGACATGAAATGAAATTTCTCAACAGTACAGACCAAATCATGCTGATGAACAAAACAGCCTTGACGAATCTGCAGTATATTCACACTAAATTGTCACGGTTCTTCTTTAGTGAAATGTTCTGGCTGGAGCCTAGAGACATAAAAACATGCCTCCCTAAGGCATCATGAAAGCCATTGCGTTTGAAGGGATTCAAAGCTACTGATGCTGAGTAAATCTTGATCTTAATATTCAACTTCAACCCTTTTGCTCAAAAACCCGCATCAACGATTGCTTTCTTGGGTGCGTTTTGAATTCTCAGGTTGTGAAAGCAACTAGAGCAAAGTAACATTTGGCCAAACTCAGTTTGTCACCATAACAGAAAGAGTCAACAGAAACTGTCCTATTACTCAGGAGAGATCAAGTGTGATGCAGCGAATTAACCTTCACCCACCTCGTTATCACGTTCGAGGTGCAGTCCTGCTTCTCTCAGGTGGGTCTCAAACTCATCTCGGATCCTGAGTTTGTCACACTCGGCCGGGTCGGTCGGTGCCATGTCCACCACGACCTCAGCATTGTCCTCCTTCACCGCTTCAGCCTCTTTGCTCCCTGCTTGGGGAAAGCTGCCGTTGGAGATGACCGAGAGCCGGTGCTGTCCTGGAGAGTCCTGGACCACTGACGTTACCCGGTACACCAGCACATAGTCCACCTTCCTCTTCCCGTCAGCAAAGTACAGCCCTTTGCCTGGCTCGGGCCCCATGCCGTCCAAGAAGTTGTTGACCACCTGAAGCGGGAGGCAAAAGTGTAAACGAGCAGAGGCGCTTGTGCTGGTCCTCACTGCTTTGAGTGCATATCAAATTCACATCAGAGGGAAGCTGGGAGGGTGGGAGGGGGTGCGCAGTGATGATAGGCATGGATGTAGGTCAGTCTATTGCTATTTCTAATTTAGCTGCTCTCAATAGACTCAAATATAGCCTGATAGACGAGGAGAGCAGCACTGGTTGGGAACACCTTTCATTCAAGGTTGTATGCGCTAAAAGTCACCAACGGTATCAAGGATAATGCAATGCTATCAGTCAAACTGAGCAAACACGTAGAGTTAGTTAGGAAAGAGACAGTACTTACAGGGAGCTTGTCAGAGAGCATGTTGCTTGTGCTCTTAATGGAAACCGGAGAGGAAGAAGAAAAAAAAAACCTACAGAACTGAATCGGCTCCTTCTTCCACGCGACGTGCGCGCGCCGGAACAAACGCCCGCGCTTACTCACAACATGTCCACACCCTAATCACCTCGAACACACACGCCACTTGCCATCCAAGCCATTTACTGTACACGAGAGAAAGCCTGGCGCCTGTACAGTTACGGCACCGCTCGCCATGCACCGCCGAGGCTGACTAGCAGGCGCGAGGCACAGCTCTCGCGCAACTACAGCATCTCCATAGAAACTTGGGATTCGTCACTCTCGTAATTCCAGAGACACCTGTGCAGCTTCAGCAGCCAGAACTGCACAACAGCCAGATGAGGACATTTCCCAAAATACTGCTCTGTTTCAACCCCATACGCCTGGAATATTACACTGGGATGTAAATATAACCGGGCAAAGTTCGCTTGAGCTGGTTTCTATGGCTTATAACAGGTTTATAAACCACCACTGGCTGGAAAGCGTCGATGGAATCTGGAAATCACACCTCATCAATAATCAAAGTTAGCCTATTAGCTGTGTTTTTTACTGAGCTCTACTAATTACAGGTTATTTATTATCCCATCTGACTTGTATTGGTAGGGTTTCATCTATAATAACTATTACATCATCTATAATAACTGTTAATGTCATCCATCATATCTATTTTTTTTTAAAAAGGCAGTAATTTATCTATAATAATGACAGTTTTTTTAAGATGTAATGTAAATGATTGTAGCTCACCGAGTGTGAACTCTCCTCCATGTAGTCAAACGCATCGAGGCCCATTCCAGAAAGTTCTCTGGCGATGCTGTACAGTCTGTCGCTGTGGATGGAGCTGGATTCACTCACAGCCACATTCATCTTCATCTGATTCGTTGTATTGTCCATCGTTTCTGTACAGCAGAGAAGCGCTTTAATCAGTCATTTAAACGGTGAAAGCGTTATAAAAGATGACTTTGCTTGAGAGTGGACTTTCAGTTGTTGAGCTTTGGTTTCAGCACCATGGATAGATGCTCAGAAACAAGGATCAGCAAACTGGAAAAGTTTCTCCAACGTACATAAAATGAGAATTATTAATCTATCCATCCATTCTCTGTACCGCTTAGACACACAGGGTCGCGGGGAGCCCGGAGCCTATCCCAGGGGACTCGGGGCTCCTGGACAGGGTGCCAACCCATCACAGGGCACAATCACACACACACACACTACGGACAATTTGGAAATGCCAATCAGCCTACAGCGCATGTCTTTGGACTGGGGGAGGAAACCAGAGTACCCGGAGGAAACCCTCAAAGAACGGGGAGAACATGCAAACTCCACTCCGAACCCCTATAGCTTAATTAGAAAGTTGTTCACACACAATATGTGGACAAATTTCTGGATAATATTTTTCTATTCCATGCTGGGGCACTAAAATTAGTCATCTTTAGTCCTCTAGTGTTAAGATACAGGATGAGTTATAGACATGGTCTGAGCTTCTGCTTGGTTCTTGGTTTGTGATAGAACCACCACCAAGCAACCAATGTGAAATATTAGATTTGATTGGCTTATCTGTTTTTGGAGCTCAGAAGGTCAAATGCAGCTAGAGCAAAGCAACTGGCCATTACAAAATTAAAATGTGTTTAGTATCTTGGAAAAAAGGTTATTCCACTGAGTAAGCAGCTTGATACAGCTAAGTCATCCACAAATTACATTAAATAAATATCATTAGAACTGTAAAGAAATACAAAATTAATACACACAAAATCTGGCGATTCGTTATTCATCAAAAGAAGACGTCATGAGGAGAAACACAATGGCTACGTCTCTCATCAGCACCACAGACAGACCTTTAAAACACCAATCAGGTTTACTGAGACATAAAGTGAAGATAAACTATTAGCACAGTGAAGGAAAGGCAACAGAGAAAGAGAGTGAACAGAGTGAGTGGAAATGATCCAGAAAGCTATGCCTCATTTGGAGGCACAGGAGCATGGAGGCATGGAGGACACTGCGTCATAGTTTGGCCATGCATGGCTGATTATGTAACAGGCTCACTGTACTTTATTAATGATGTTGCTAGTGATTATCATGCTGGAATGAACTCTGATGTCTATAGGGGAAAAAAAATCCAAACATGGCCTTAAATCCAATTGAGCCGACATTTTTTTGATGAAAACTCTGAAGTCAGAAAGGCAGGCATGAAGGAGGCTGCCATGTTAAGGCTTAGCTAAACAACTCAGACGGAGATGCTACGAATCAGGCACTGTTAATCACTCCACGTTCGAGTGTTAATCGCTTGTGGCATGTGTAACCAAGTACTTAGGCTTATCATTGCTAATTTTTTACAAATGAATGCTTTTTTCATCATTTATTTATTTATTATTCATTCATTAACACTGAGGATCACACATTCTGCATGTATAATATAGAACAAATTTGGCTGCTTACATCCATTGCAGTTCATCATCAGTAATTTAATCTTTTGGTATTGATCCAGAAGTGCGCTACGTTATCATCACTAGCAGCTTCAATAGGGAAAAACTACAGCAACAGGCCAATGTACATAAAAACACTTATATTTTATGTATTATCTACATCTTTTTACAGACTTTGAACTATTACTCCACTATATTTCAAGGAGATTTAATTCTTTAAACTGCAAATTGCAAGTAAAAACCACTAACTCACTATTCATACAAAAAGTAACTCATATAAATAATATAATAATATAATTAAATGTTATATCTAAAATTATGCTAAATGTAACTCGTATTCACGTTTGCTGTGTGAAAACATTTTAGTACAAGCACTTCAGCACTTGAAATAGTTGCACAACCACATTTGTAAGAATATACAGGTATTTTTTTACTTTTATTCCATCATCGCCCAACATAACCAAATATTATCGACATTTTTTTAAAGACTTTGAACTATTACTCCACTATATTTCAAGGAGGTTTAATTCCCCTACATTTTTCTGACACATTAATTTCATGAGCGACTAAACTGCAGATTTAAAATCGGAGTGAATTGCAACTAAAAACCACTAAATCACTGACTATTCATGTAAAAAGTAACTCATATTAGTTGAAATATTTTATATCTGAAATTATGCTAAATGTAACTCTACATACCTCTTATTTGCTTTTGCTGTGAGAAAACATTTTAGTACAAGCACTTTAACACTTTAAATAGTTGCACAACCACATTTGCAAGAATATACAGGTATTTTTTTTACTTTTGTTCCATCATCGCCCAACATAACCAAATATAACAACTATAAGATGACCAAACTATGTGTGCTCAATTATTGTCTAACAGGAGTGACATACACTTACCGTCCTGTGCCGGCGATCCTGGACTGTTCATAGCCATGTTGCAGGTCTGAGGACACTTGGCTACTGTCAGGACGCAAAATCCGCTCTCGGCTTTGTCCAGGCTTAAATCACAGACGGTTGGAGCAGTTAATACCATGCCTGCTTGAGAGGAGACTTACGGCCAGGCTTGGCCTTGGACTAATTGCCAGGAATGTTTGTCTTGGTTTAGTAACAGCTGAACAGAGTTCATGATCAATTCCAGATTCAAACCTTAGCTAATCGATTAGCTGTAAATAGTAAATGATCATTCTGAAAGGCTCTGAAGTAAGATTATGCCCCCCCAAAAAATTAAAAGTCAAAAGTTAAAACACATAATCTGTTCAATACTTGAAGCAAAGAACCTCTCATCACAAAGACTCGAACCAAGAACCTCTCATCCCTTGGTGCTGTATGATGTGGGATAGTGTCTTATTACACTATTCACCTGTTAAATATCTCTGTGATTAAATATTAAGGCAGTCTGGGCCTGCTTTTCGTGGAACCTTATCCCAACTTCGAGGAAATAAACAATGTCACAGGCTTTATTAGGCCTGATTAGGCTCTTTGACTGACATATGTGCAGTGAGGTTTTATTAGTCAGCCTGGCAAATTAGTCAGCGCTGCATGATCCTGCTACAGTTTAGGAATATTAGAAAGCCTGTGAAACACAAGTAGTTTATCAGAAGACTTTATCGCAAGGCTTTCTAACAAGATAAATGGTGCGCACTGAACAAAGTTGAGTTTAGATATGCAATATGATCATATATCAAACACCCCAAAATATTTTCACTTGGCCCTACTACCTTACCATGTAAATGTCTCACCACTCCTTCATCATTCACGTGCTTTATGATGAGTTGATTTTATTTTCATTTTTAATTATTTTTAAATTTTCCACTACCATCTAGTCACATCCAAACCAGTAGTAAATNCGAATACATTTATTCTTAAAAAGCTCACCCACACAGCTCGGCAGATGCTCTCAATTCAGCTGATTTCCCCTTGGAAACAAGAATGTAAAATATGCCGTGTTTTAACTCTTCAAAAGCAGGGCTGCCAAATCGATCCTGAGCATCCTATTCATTTTTATACTAGGGTTGGATTTCAAAATGGTGGACTCCATGACAGGAGCTGTTAACTGATGAGGATTTAATTACAAAAAAGAGGTTCTATGCTATGTAAACAAGTTTATTTGAGCAGTAACAACCTATGTGATCATATATGAAAGGCGCAAAGGACTAAACTAATACAGTATTAGCTACATTATACAGCCCTTTTTTTTTAATCCTTTCTGTTGTCTGTACCTAATCAAGCTCAGGACCATATAGCCAAAATCACAAAAATTATGAATATATAAAAAATTATTGGATATCATTGTATGGATGACAGATTTAAGTCTGTAGGATGCTGCCAACATTTCGGCACTTGGAATTTTCCAGAGAAAATGAGTATTGAGAAAAGGGGGTCTTTGGCTCCCTCATGGGGTAGAATATGGAAGTGTTTGGTTCAGCCTCACAAATTAAATTGGGATGTTGTCCTGAATGCCAGGCTGGACCATAGCAGTGTACCATGCACACACACACACACACACACACACACACACACACACTCAAACAGCTGAAGCTGAAACAGCATTAGGCTGAGCTCTGGCATGAGTTTGCAGCTTAAGGGCCATTCGAGGGGAGTGGGCCGTGGTGGTGTGTGGGCCATAAATTCAACCAGATAAGGCCCACAACCAATTTCGCTATCTAGTCTTGGTAAGCTTGGTAAGAATTGGCCTCAAGCAGCCATGTGCAATAAGAGTTCTGGGAGTGTACACAGGTCTTCCTTTCAGTTTAATCCGTCACATACCTCACCATAGTGAGTCTTATAGCACCACAAACACAGTGTTTGCACTATGATTTGCACCACATATTTGCACATGTGTATGTATATATGTATATATTTGTTTGTATGTTGTATTTAATGTCTGTCTGCTGTATATTTTTGTATATTGTTAAGTGATATGTGTAGCACCCTGACTCAGGAGAAACTCTCTCAGGATCCATCAACTAAATCCAATTCTAAAATAAGTATTTGTATTTATTTATCTAAATCTCAGTGGGCAGAGCTTGCTGGTTGATTGAATGGTTGATTCTGTGACTTAGTTATTGACCAAAATATCAACATGTGTGCAATGAATGAGGGATAGGACTAGAGTAGGAATAGGTAACAGAGAACGCAATGACAGGATTACTTTAACTGAAGGACACCAACAGAGTAAAAATAGAATAAAATAATTAATAAATAAATGAACTTCTCTTTTGTCCCATCTCTTTTATCAGATAGGTAGCCTATTTCATTTTTCATAATTAACATATAGATTTTTACTTATACCTAATAACTCCAGGCTAATTTACCTGCAAGTATTAGAAAAAGACATCAGAATGTTACATAGCTAAGGTATTTTCCTTGAACTTGCATTTTGAAGCACAGGTAAGTCTTTTGATATGATTAAATATGATTGATTATGCAATATGTGAATATTCTTTCATGTGCTCATTCAGTTCCTGTCCTTTTATAAGTCAAAATGAAAGGTGGTAGATCTGATAAGAACATCATGCCTGCAATAATAGGAACACACGAATACCCGAGAATTCCTATGATTTCAAAGAACAAGGAGACAATGTTCATGATGAAGATAACATCAGCCAAGGTTTGGATAATTACCCCTAACAGTGGAATTGTCCTGGCAAACCAGGGTCTGAGTCTGCGCAAGGTCTGCGCTCTCTCCACTGGCTTCCTGTAGCTGCCCGCATCAGATTTAAAACACTGATGCTTGCCTACAAAGCCAAACACAGCCCAGCACCCACTTCTCAAAGCACTTATCATACATCGCGCTGCACCACACTCCCTCCGGTCCTCTAGCACTGCTCGACTGATCCCTCCATCTCTCAGGGTACAAGGAAGACCTGCATCAAGACTCTTCTCGGTTCTGGCACCGAGGTGGTGGAATGAACTTCCCCTAGATGTCCAAACAGCTGAGTCACTGGCGGTCTTCAAACGACGTCTAAAGACTTACCTCTTCATTAAGTACTTAAGTTAGCACTTAATGCAATACACCAGAGACTGGGTAAATGGATGTGGCAAAGGACTGGAAGAGACTTTCCAAATCGGCCCAGAAGTCCCATTTC
>CM074962.1:14671208-14683445 GCA_037577455.1 Pangasius macronema
GCAGGGAGTGTGACATGATCTCATCTCATGTCAGAGTGTTAAACCAAGTGTGCGTCATACATGTAGTGGAATTCACACAAACTGATGTGACCTGGTTGGTGTAAAGTACCGAACAGTACCAAATATGCAGAAGCTTTATGTCATATTATGTCATAATGTCTTCTCTTTTAATTGGCTCTTTTTTCTTATTCTGAATTGAAGGGTTTTTGCCACAACATCATTTTTGGCGTAGTTGGAAGGATTGGACAGGAGCTAGGAGGGTCGCTGTTGCTGGGCTAACAGATGGCAGATTGCACAAACAGGCCAGCCAATGAAGGCTAGCATTTTTGCTTTTAGTTTAAATTGTTTGTGCGCTTTGCTGTAGGTCGGCCTGGACAGTAAGAACACTCGTAGGCTTCACCAAATTAACAAACCAAATTAAGCAAGGGGGTTTTTGCTCTCGAAAAGGTATAAACTGCATGCAGAATATATTACTGTTAATTGGGAATTGATGGATAACAGTAAAGTCAAGTCAAGTGGGGTTTATTGTCATTTCAGCCATATACAAGTACATAATGAAACGAAACAACGTTTATCCAGGACCAAGGTGCTCCATAAGACAAACACAGAACACCACCGAACTACAGGGACGACATAAATTATACGAAAAGTGCACAAGTGCAAACATGTGCAGACGCACAAGACAGAACAAGACAGTAAAATGACTACAACACCGACCAGTTCTATTTGAAAGTAACAATAGGGCAAATATTACAGAGTTTGATATAAATAGCTGAAGTAAACATAATAGTAGCAGCAGCAGCATAAAACATGCATGGAGGATGCTCAGTTGTGTGCGTGTGTATATATGTTAGTGTGTGTGTGTGTGTGTGTGTGTGTGTGTTCCTTCCTTCAGTCCAGTTCTAGGTATTAAGGAGTCTGATGGCATGACTCTTTTGCTCTTCAACTCTACACTCTTGTGTAGAGTGATATACTCTTTTTGCTCTTCAACTCTACACTCTCAGGTAAAGAGTGTAGAGTTGAAGAGCAAAAGAGTACAAAGATAAGGAGTACAGAGCAAAGAGATACGAGAGCAAGAGAAGAGAGCGTGCAAAATCCTGCGAATACCCCTTTTCACGTGTGGTTTGGTGCATAACAAAGTGAGCCCGCATACTGCTGTGCTAGTGGAGTGGACCTGCTCTGAGTTTAGCGGTTGGCACTGTATCAAAACAGTGAGCCCACATACTGCTGTGCTAGCGGAAGTGGTCTAGGCAGAGCTTGGCGATTGGCACTGCACTCGGAGGAGGTCTGTACGGGCAGGTCACGCAAGAACAGCGACCTAATTAAATAATGGCAAAAGTTAGGAGTATGGTTTAAAATAAAAAATGAGGAAACTCCGTCTGATGAGATCATTACTTTTAGAATTGTATAAAAGCTTGGGCCATGACTGTGTAAATCAGGTGTTCTGCAAACATCTCGGCTTTGTTGGTTGATTCAATAAAGTCTGTTCATTTTTGGCATCCAGAACTCGTTGTCTTTGGAAGTCTTTTTTCTTATTCTGAATTTTTGCCATGGCTTTGCCTATGATTATGTACCTAAAAACAATTATTGACGGCTATCCAGGCAGACATTAAATCATTAGGACATGATATAATGGTTTGCTTAGCTTCAGGGATGTGCGATCTTATTCAGAAAGGGCTTGGTGTGGGTGCAGGTTTTCATTCCAACCAAGCAGAAGCCACACCTGAGTCTACTGAAAGCCAAGATCAACTGATTAAACAGGTGGAATCAGGTGTGGCTCCTGCTTGATAGGAATGAAAACCAGCACCCACACCAGCCCTTTGTGAATAAGATTAGACACTCCTGGCTTAGAGCAGTCAGTCTGGACACAGATCTGACCCTGACTTTCTGTCATCCTTACTGTCTAAATAAGTGTCGAGGAGAAATCAGCTAATACATATCAGTCAATTATCTAAAGGTACAGAAAGCACTAGTTTATTTTCATATCAGTTCAGTCTGCTCACTTAGAACCATTAAAGGAACCAACTCTTTTTGTGACATGCCATTCGAAGAGTCTGTTCATCTACCAACTCGCTCTCCTGCTCAGGTTTATAGCCAAATGCTATTCTCCTTCACAGAATCACAACATAATCCAGTCATTTGAAACCTTTTCACTGGAGTGATATGACATTCCCAGTCTGTGTAGTTACGACTAATGTGAAATTAAAGTGTTCCTCTGTGTTCCTATTGTCATGTATTGTTCCTATTGTCATGTATTGAAAACATCTGGAATAAGCAGATTTTTTTTTCGCATTTTGCTACCAACCAGTTTAAATCGTCTCGTCAAATATAGTACCACAAGAGATCCTGATGTTTTAATGTCGTAACCGGGAACGTTACGAGACATCACCAAATGAAGTTCCTCTTTTGGCTGCTCCCGTTAGGTATCACCACAGTGCATCACGGTCTGTGTATTTGATTTGGCACAGCTTTTGCACCAGATGTTTGCACCTCCTAATGCAACCCTCCCCAATTTTATCCGGTCTTGGGACAGCACTGAGCACACGCTGTTGCACACATCCCCAGTGGCTTGAGTTGGCTCCCTGGCCAGGAAGCGAACCCGGGCTATAGCAGTGAGAGTAATATGGAAGTAATATGGAAAATACTAAATCATTATAATTTGTTTCTGTGACCATCTAAAATTTGTTTAGATGTTTCAAATGAAAGTTGTCAGGGAATCTCAGCTTTTCAATGATGCAGCAAACAAATCATTTTGGTTAGAATAATGTAGACCAGTCATTAGCCATGGGTTCGATAAGTTCATAGCAATGTGTTTTAATATATTAAGGCATATTGCAAGCGCAATATGTAGCAATATATTTACAATATCCATGTTGTGCAGCCACTAGATGGTATTGCTCCCTTATTTTGGATCCATATCTCTGTACAGAGGCTTCAGTCTCAAACATCAAAGCATGTAATGGATTGTTTTGAGCTCAGAAGAACAGAAATAATTACATTACATCTTCAGACTTTTACATTCAGTGATCTCAGAGAATAAGTAAGACACAACAAATAGGTGCAGCTGATTAAAAGATTAAAATATGTTCCACGACAGTTCGAAACATTTGCTGGGAGGCTCTTCATATTCTCATGAGCTATACAGTAAAATTGGTTTGTGTTGTTTTTTAACAAAGAATTAAAACTTGTATTGGTCTACAGTTATTATTGGTATGGATGTCCAGACACAAGATGTATGTATTTCGAAGATTTTTAACAAAACATTAAAAATAATCAGCATAGAAAACCATTTTGGAAATGAAGCGTATAAAATCCTCTTTCAGGTGAATAATTCAATTTAACAACAAAGTTATTCATTTCAGTATTAAAACAAAGACTTGTCTTTAGTGTCATTTAATCATGAGTGCAATGAGAGAAGAGGTGAAACAGGGAGTGTGTGTGTGTGTGTGTGGGAGAGAGAGAGAGAGAGAGAGAGAGAGAGAGAGAGAGAGAGAGACACAGAGGACATGTCATAAAATTGTGTTAAAAAGCAGCACCATTATGTTGGAACCTTGCTATTTGTAAAGAGGGTGATGCTATTCACCAAGGACACTTCTGTGCTTTTGTGTTGTGCTGTTAGAGCTCATTCTAAGTAGACAGTATGATACGCTGACACCTGACATACAGAAAGAAGCGTGACTTTCTCAAGGACATTCCTCTAGTACACCGAGTGAGAGACGCCATGCAGGAAGTGAGAAACAGCAGCAGTCTCTGGAAGGAATCTTTAAGGACCTGTTCTTCCGGTCCTGCTGACACGAGTAATGCTTAAGGTTGCCATGTTGAGCTTTTTTTTCTTTAAACCAGGTCTCTTTAGCTTGACAACATGCATTCCTTTTTGTTTTATATACATAAGGGAATATGCATCAAAAATAAAAGTTTTATCAGCAGTTCCAGACTGAAAAGAATTTGAAAAGAAAAGATAAATAAATAAATAAATACCTTCACGCTTTTTTTGTAGGACATACTTATAATACTTTCTTCTTTCGTGTTCATACTTTAAATGGTCGTTTGTATACAATGTAAAGGTTAAAATGGAGGATATGTTGTCTTTCGTATTTTCGTCAGGAGTACACGTGAGTGGATGGGGTTTCACGAATGAGACCGGTTACCACGTCAAAAACCCATCCATTGTATTTAAAGATATCGATTTACAAGCATTAATTTACAGGAAGAAGAGAACTGGCACATGTGCTCTGTCTGCACGTGTGTGTTTGCACATGTGGGATGCTTGTGAACAGGTTGTATCAGTCTAGTTCCAGTTAACATCTTGTTGCATCACTGGGCTTGCAGCAGGCCTTCCCATTGGATGGGCTGAGAGAAGACCTCTCTTTCCAGCCACATCTCGTAGCTGTAGTGGAAGTCCTCGGGCAGCTCGACTCGCTGACCCAGCACACTCTGCAGGCAGTTATCCACCGGGACAAACTCACTGTTCTGGTTCTTATCGTAGCGCCGTGCGTTGAACTTCTCAATGCTCTCACGCAACGCGCATTCCTCCGCCTGAAAGTCCCACGGCCGTGCGTCAATATCTGACCCAGATAAAGAGAGAGAGGGATATCAGTTCATTTTAAAGGTTCGCTTTAGGTTTACATTTCTACTGTTGACAATTTATGGGTTTTAACCTGATATGTGTATGATTTCTGATCTGAAGCAGATATCACACTGGATTTTCACATCTCTAGGGTTCCACAGTACCAAAATTAACAAACTATTTGGCTATGGCTTGGTTCTCAAATTCCTCCAGACCTTATTATCAGTGATTTCTCAGACTCAGTACCACCTAAGCTACTTTTAGAATGATCATTAATGATCATTAGTGTGGCGCCATTACTAAACATAATAATTCGTCATGGGGCTTGGGCTGGCTGTTCTTAAAACACTACTTGAGAAACCACATGCTGACCCTCCTATCTTACCATCCAATCTCCAAAGTGACTTTTCTATCTAAGGTTTTGGAGAAAGTTATACATCACTGTAGTAATAACAATCATGATATTGTTCCTTCTGGTTTTCAGAAGCATTATTATACAGAATCATTACTAGCTAAACTGGTAAATGACCTACAGCTCCAGTTTTCTGTTTTGGTTCTGTTAGACCTCAGTGCAGTATTTGATACTACTGACCATATATTAATTCATTCATTCATTATGCATTCAGGTTAGGCAGACAACTTCTTGCGTGGTTTAGATCTTATTTGAAAGACAATTATCAGTTTGTTAGCATAAATCAAGATTCTTCAGAACCTAAAAAGTGCAATATGGTGTGCTAGAAGATTCTGTTTTAGATCCTCTATTACTTGCCCCTTTATTTCCTGCCTGTTGAATGTGTAATGTTTCTCAGTTTGGCCCTATTTAGCAGCACAGGTACGCAAAATTGGAGACTGAGTAAAAGGCATAAAAGATGGATAAATAGAAACTTCCTTCTAAATTCTGAGAAAACAGAAATTCGGTTGGGGTCATTAGGAACAGGTGATATTCTGAAGACTGTTGACAAAACTTTAGGTCTAACTTTTAGGTCTTATAGAATTGATCCGGGATTCCTAGTCTTGGGACATTTTTGATTTTTGTTATTTTAGAAGGGTGCACAGTCCAATCTTTTTTATGTTGGCTTATACTTCCAAGGTTTGTCCTGCATTTATTCCCATTTAAGTGAATTGACTTTTTCGGCAAGCAAATTTGAAAAACTGCTGCCTGAAGCTGAGATACTTGTTACCTATTCTATATAATATTAGTAAATATTTTTTTCAATTTATATGTATGTATACTATTCATATACTTCTATGATAACCTATGATAGCTTGTATACATACTCATATGATTAATTGAGAAATACCAGTAACTATGTACTTTTCAGAAAAGCTGTCTGAGAACACTATGTTTCTTACCATTCCCATAAGCCCAGTCATCATTATCAGCTACGGCCTGGAAGACCATTTAACGACTGTACCAGAAGTACAATGAAAAGGAGGTGACCGCCGGGTCCATAAAGGTCTGAATCTTGAGGAGCTTGAGGACATAAAGCTGCATCATGGCTTGCTTGACCTTCAGTGCCCTCTTCAGGATTGGAGCAGACTTAAACACCACCAGCATCTGGAGAGGAGTGCAAAGTAGAGAAAATACATGACACCAATACATGGCTTCATCGCAACTAACTCAATATATGAAGGCATTCAGAATTATCTGACAAGTTGAACAGGGTGGCTTAAGAGAGCCTCATGCACATGATTTTTGTCACCTTGATGCATTGTTTCATCTCTCACCATGGTTCTGGAGTGCTTCCACTTGGTGAGTTTGTTGAGGATCCGTAGAAGGTTGATGCATGAGAACAGATTCCTCCAGCAGAACTGATTATTGTCTCCAGCTTCCTATCAGTGCACATGTGTACACACACACACACACATACCTGATTATGCCTGATTAGACAACTTTACAAATGAACAGTGCTGAGAAAGAATCTATGGAGTGTTGGCATTACCAGGCTTTCAGCAGTGAGTTCAGGCATCTCATGGACCACACAGTGAGGGAAATCCAGCACGCAGATACTGCGGTCAGAACACATGGTGCAATGCACACTGATTATACGTGTATTAAACACACAGATGTTTGATCACAGAGAAGCCTAGGCCTAAACATGGCCTACCTGTTTTTAGCACTGATGTAAGACATGATGTTTTGGTTGAAGAACTTGAGGATGAGAGGGATGCAGTTGGCAAACACCAGGTGTTGGGACACATACTCAAACTATACAGGACAACAGAAATAGTCATTAGCTCACCTAATAAACCCAACATTTATCAAACTTTAGCTAAAACCTTTCAGAAGCACAGGCTTTACATGTTCGTCTCTTGCCAGCATTTGTAATTTTAATAGAAATGTATATCACACTATCATTAAATATTATTCTATTATACTAAATTATTATTATTCTGGTTGGAAAACATAGAAAGAGCTATACCATGCTGCATTTCACAAGGCCTGCGGTTGATTAGTAATGTAGTGCTTGAATGTAGTACTTGAATTTGCTAATATATGATTTGAAACTAAGCATAAATTATGTATTATAAAATATGCTCTTAGACTAGAGCTCCGTATGCTCTGGGATGCTGGAGGAACGATATTAGGTAGGATATTACCAAATCATTAGGAAGGTAGGGTCTAGTTTTGGGGCTGTCAGGATTTAAACTTATATGTTTGAATGTTTAGCTTTTGTTGCACATTTCCTGTTTCAGTTCATAAAGACATAGTCTATTCCACAAATTAATGTTGTTGTGTTGCCTCTGTGTGATAAATGTAGGTCCTGAGACAAAAACAAGCTGAAAAAATAAGCACTGCACTAAAGATCACCCCAAACCTGGACCTTTCTCTTCACTGCCTCTTTTATTCTCTACCAGTAGATGGCACAAGTCCATCTAATTTCCGTGACTCACTACACAGTTCACTCCAATTATCATGAGATTTTTTACCCCCTTTTTTAGAGAGTATAGTATGTCCTAATCTGACTTCGTATGACTGTTCAGATATGATTAGTGTTGCCAGAACATTCTGAGCTCTCTTAGTCTTTTCCATCGACATCTTTTGTTCATCATAATTCTCATGTTCCCACTGCAGAGGTGTTTCATGTTGGATGGCTCAGACCTGGTAGGACCTGAGTGCTATATCAGGCCAGGTGAAGAAGGCAGCGTATAATCGTCTCTGCTGCAGCCAGTGTGTAACGGGGAGACATAAGCTTCCTGAAAATAGGACCTGAATCCCCTCACTGAAGAATATGAGAGATGTGCCCTTCATCAGAGGAGCTGATATTCATTTATCTCCCTCTCACTGCTGTTCTGTCACTGCTAGAGCTGCATGTCAGGTTGACTGTGTGCCTATCAGCACTGCACAGGATTGTTTAGCCGCAGGAGGCGAGAGAGAGAGAAAAAAGAAATGAACCAGAAAATGGAAAAGATGGGGAGAGTGGGAATTTCAGAGAGAGAGAGAGAGAGAGAGAGAGAGAGAGAATGTTTCTGACCTGGTATATATGGTTAAGCTTGAAGTGCTTCAGCAAGAGAAGCAGCAGCGCAGAAATGGCCTTGACAATGATCTCCTTGTGTCTGTTCACGTCAATGCCCAGCTTCATACTCTGGAGGACAGTGATGCTGTTTCCACACATGCAACACACACAAGTTATTAAACACAAGTTATTTTTTTATTTTTTTTTTTAAAACATGCACCATGTCTTTGTGCTCTGTAGTTTGTGTGTGTGTGTGTGTGCACGTGTGCTCACTTACGGCATCTCCTCTGGAAGAACATCAGCCAGGATGTTAATGGAGTCCGTCTTGGCCTTAGAGGTTGGAGCTGCAGCGAGAAGAAGCTTCAACAGGGCAATCTAAAAACATAACAGTGGAAACGTGTGAAGAATTCTGTGAGTAAAGTAAATGAGTACACAAAGCCAGAATTGCTGTCGGACTAATCTGATGAATTGCAACAGCAAGAACAGTTTTGGTGATGTACAGATTCACAGAGAAACAGGCCCAAGTTCTCAGAGAGAACGTCCTTGGATTTCCCACTATCTAGTAGAGCAATTAAAACAGTTCATCAGAGTTCCTGACCCTGCATATATTTCTGTTCAGTAAACACGTAATACACCAAATGAGTAATAACTTAGTAGGAATTATCAGGGGCGGGGCGGGGTGAGATGGAAACTATCAACAATAACTTTTTAAAGTTAAGAGCAGATCTGCCAACCTTTACAGATTTTGCATAGGATTGCACTGTAACGTTGGAATACGCTGGAACATACTCCAAAAGTCTTTTTACAAACTGTCTTTCTTCATAATAAAAATGGCAGATGAGACAATCAACACTGCACGATTGTTTTGAACTCTCTAATATTAACTGACACTCTCTGGAAGCCCTGCCCTTTCCCCCATTTCACATTAGTAATGTTTTGGCCGGCGCTTGCGGTGCTTGAAAGATGCATTGATGTGGTGGCCTCGCTTTCTGCCAAGGTAAACGGAGAATGTTTTGAGTTCAAAGAAAATGGTCAAAAATGGAACAAAGTTCTCAAAAACTGGGAAGTGGGCCTCATGGGGCAAAAGCTATAAAAGATATAAAGCATACTAGATTTTATTGAGCGGTAGATGTACAAGGAGGTTGTCCTTGGTCTAATTCTATTCTGTTTCTTTCTTTGTGAAAGCTTATATACAGACTTGGACGTAAAAAAAAAATAATATCCCATCAATATATAGAACACAATGGTGTGAGGTGTGAGCGACTCCAGTGACATAAACATACCAGACCTAAAGACACAGACTCTACATGTAGTCATTACAGGTATAAGAGTAATCACATGCTTTACAATTGGAATCGATTGTAATTAAATACCACACAACCAAGATGGAGAAAATCTTTTCTAATCTCTTTCTCGGTCTCTTCTATGGTCCTTCTATAGGGATACACTATACAGTACACTTGTCATGACTATTACAATCATAACATTTTTTTTTTTTTTGCAATACCAGTCAAATATCAGTCAAGTGTCCTGTAAAAGCAAGCAGTCTTTGACTAGCTTTAGTGATTTGAAACCTCATAAACAATCCGCTTTTCCCTGCACCATGACACAATCAGGGGCGACAATCCACAATTTCTGAAGATGTGTATCTGTTTCTTACACACACCGTTTAAAGTAATCCATCTGGCTTAATTGAGCTGTATAAAAATATCTACCTTTTCCTTTTTCTTCCAGTGAACAGCCCTGTGACTGTAGTGCAATCCATCACCAGATATATTAACACAGAGTAAAATGGATTATGGTCAGGAAACACTCACCACATACTGAGAAAGGCTTGGAAGCATTCCCACATATAGGCTTTCTGCAGGTGTCTCTTCTACTTCCTCCTCCCCCTAGCCAATCAGAGCATTAGGTGAGTAGGACTGACAATCCTAGCAGCTATACGTGCATAAAACTGCATTTATGAACATTCACCATGGTCATGGGGCACTGCTGCAGTTCCTCCTCTCGCTTGATCTGCACCTCGGCGATGGAGACGTACTTGTGCTGAGAAAGGCAAAAGATAGAGAGGATAGAGTGTATTACCGTGAAGACAGGGGAGCATAGACTTGTCCATGAGTGACAGACATAACATAAAGACATATCGCTGGACTGCAACTCGTCAAACACTGAGCTCTGGGCTATGGGTTTTTAATCTGTCACTCACAGTTCAGAATCTAGTATTGAATATATTTTAGTGGTACTCCTGAGAAGCCAAAAGTGGCTCCTGAGATCTGCCACCCCACAAACCTCAGTGATCTGTTTCTAACAATCATTATCCATTACTAAGACATGATTAGTTGGGTGAGCTATCTCTATAGTTGGAGCTAAATCTTGTGGCGTATCTCACAGGGCTGGATGCACAAACAGTTCTTAAGCCTTGGCTAATTTTCTGGATGTACGGTCAGGACTGTTGCACCCACCAGTCTTCAACTGAATTTTCACATAAAATCAAATTCAATTTTGTTTCTGTGATTTCACTAAACATTCCCAAATTCATCATCAGTTTACACAGAGAATGGTATAAGTTAGAAGAGAGTTCCTAAATCTCAAGCGACCTTTAAAATTAATAACAACAATATTAATTTATCCATAAAGTCTTAACCCAAAGGGCGATCCTAAACTAACGCACCCATTCTCAGTCCTCACCTATCATTTTTTAATAATATTTTCCTTACATGTATTTTCTGTTTCCAAATGTATACATCTTGCACATTATGGCGTCTGTTATTGTTTTCTATGTTCGCTGTTTTATATCTATTTGGGATTGAGATGTGCTGTTTTGCTGTGAGTTAGTCAGAATTTCACTGTGGCAAAAATGACTTCTGCATTTTATATCTTCCATTACTGGTAGCATGAATTAGTAATTTATCACTTGTAACAGAAGCCATTTTGCTTAGTAACACAGATGCTGGGTAGTACTGATATCTCCAGTGTCCCGAGGGCAGCATGTGACATGTTTTCGCCATGTCCGTGGGGGTTTCCTCAGGGTTCTTTGGTTTCCTCCCACCTCCAAAAACATGCATGTAGGCTAAATTGTCCACTGCCTAGTTGCCTAGTGTGTGTGTGCGTGTGTGTGTGTGCATGGTGTCCTGAGCTAGACCATTCTTACTTGTACCCAAGAGTAACTTTGGTTGGTGCAATGTGTATAAAGTTCTCTCTAATCATTTAACTCAAATCTGCCTTAGTGAAGACCTGTTGGACCTGTGAAGAGCTGTGTAACCCTGATGCACAGCTAACTCGTGTGGCCAGTACCAAAGGAAATTCAAAAGGAACTTGCAAGGATAAACAAAACAGCATGACTGAGAGATTTTAAGACTTTTCAAACATGCCTTACCTGTTTAAGAGTCTTCACGCTCTCATGAATGGGTCTGGGCAAGCCAACTAGGGTCTCTGTATCACTGCGAATGTAATGAAAACTAGCTTAGCAATGAAAACCAGCATTCGTGCAGCACATCTCACTAGCTTAGGATAAAGCCTGATGTCATCATCGTTAACACTGTTATCACTCAGGCAGGAGATAAACTGAGCTAAGCGAGGCTGTAAGCTCAGACTCACCTTCCCAGGGTGAAGCCGATAAACTTGTTCCTGCTGGTCTCTAGAAAATGCTCGATGTCTTTCTCTCTGTGGAGGAGAAAAGAGAAGAGGATAGTTCTTAAACACTGAAAGAGCAAAAACATGCATATTTTGCACATAACGGGAATTCTTGCAGGGAATCGAAAATTGCTTGAGAGTGTGATGCTGATGACCTGGGTGCGAACTGTAAAAAGGGAAGGCGGGTTCAAATGATAGAGGACGGAGACGCCACATAGGAAAAAACCCATTTTGTTAAGTAAGAAATAAAACACAACAGGAGTATACTGTTATAGGAAAATAATTAATGACAGGGTGGTGTGATGCCATTACTACCCCCACACCCCAAAATGTTTTACTCTTCTTATAATACAGCAATCTTTAAATTATTAATGAATGAAATATCATGCTTTTTAAGCATCCTCTGTAAATGGGAGGAAAGACATGATGTAGAGATTGACATTCAACCAATCAGATCAACATGGTGTCTCTACACTCCTCTGCCTCTCTTGACTAGCATTCAGGTCTTCTAACCTAGGTACTAAGTAGTGAACACACACACTCGTGAACACACACCCGGAGCAGTGGGCAGCCATTTTA
>CM074962.1:14683501-14696565 GCA_037577455.1 Pangasius macronema
CCTGCCGGACCCGAGACTCGAACCCACCACCTTCAGGTTCACCTTCAGGTTACAAGTCCGACTCTCAGACCATTAGTTGCCTATCTCTCGCTCTCTCTCTCACACACACACACTCTCTCTCTCTCTCTACATTAAGCAAGCAGTACAGCTCACTGAACTACATTTCATGGATGAACATATTTGTTAACCAAGCTTTTTGGTTAAACCAGGACTGTATTCACAACCACATTAGATTCAAATCCCTCCTCTATTTACGTATGCGTGTCTTTGCTCTCTCGGCCTCTCTCTCTCTTATGTTCCCAGCCCACACAGTCATGTATTATTCATGTCCCAGGTGCAGACTTCAGTAAGGTTGCTCCTTTCCAAACTGGCACAGCGACAGGATAAAACCTGTCTTCAGCAGACAGAATACACTAATGTGAGTTTGTACCATCATTCGGATCTGTTTCATCTACTAGCTCATGTTCTCTTTACCGCTATTAATAAAACACAGACAAGTTGGTTAATAAAAAAAATAGGCAAAACCATTAGTAATGAGTTAAGTAGGTAAACTATATTTTCTGTAAGCACTATCACATCAGTGGAAGTTAAGCATGATAGTGGAGATGGAGTTTCTGCCTCACCGGACTTTAGGTGCCCACGGTAGCCCTTTAGGGAAGGTCACTCTCTCAGTAGGAGGCCGCAGAGGTGGCGGAGGAGGAGGGGGCTGGATGATGACGTCACGGTCGAGAGGGTCAACCTCACCCTCTATTCCACTGTCCACATCCTCGGCGTCATCTTCCTCATCCCGAGCATCATCATTTTTAAAGGGGTCCCTCTCGTTGTACGTGTCCAGGCTGTCCTGCTTGACCAGAGGCTGTAAGAGAGGATGGATATGTGTTGACCACCTTCATACAATTTTATACACCCTAAAGGGACTATATACACCCTGATGCTGAGTTTCTCTGTGCATCAAACCACCTCGAACTGAGGTTTTGTATAATGTTGATCAAATTCACATAATAGTCATATGAGCAATAAGTTTGCTTTTATTGAAAAATAGGTTGGCATTATAGTGACAATTATTATACACCTCCAGTCAAACATTTAAAAACCTCAAATTTTCCTTTGGTTTGTTACAAAAAAGGAAGCAGTTTACCAAAGACTTTATGGAATTGGCAGACTTTCAAGCTCCTAATTACTTAAAGGCATGTGGACAGTGAACCAGTTAAATTTACATATAAAATTCTCAGTACTAATATCAGTTGTAGGAACATGTCATGTGCTATAAATATCAGATTACAGTGATGAAGATCTAGATCTTTTCCAAATACTTTTAAATTGTTTCCAATAAAATAAAAAGTTACAAGTCTGAGGAGCTCGTCAATCCAAGAGAACCTTGGAGTAGAGCTGCTGTTCCTCCGATCTGAGAGGAGACACTTGATGTGGTTTGGGCACCTTACAAGAATTTGCTCTGCTTGGGGCAAACCCAGGAACCTCTGGAAAGATTAAATGTCACAGTTGGTTGGGGAACATCTGGGGATCCCTCAGAAGGAGATGGGATTTGTCATTAGGGATAGAGAAGTCTGGCGACTGGAAGAGTCGGACGAAGGTCGTACTGGAAGTGGTCTTTCTGACCTACCTTCTGCTTGCTACTTACTTTATAGACCTATTTCTTCTTTGGATTTTAAAGTTTAACTAGCATGTTAATATGGGGCGTTCAGAAAACTTTGACTGGCAGTGTACATCACAACACCGAGAGAGACTAACATCAGGGTGACATTTACAACCACTGTCCCTGCTGACGGCGTCACCTTCCTTTCCACGTCAAGGTTTCTCTCACGCCACAATTCTGAAATCCATTTTTTAAACAGACAACATTCATTATCTCTTCTCTTAAACTCCTCAGATTAGAGTCCATCTCATAGACTTACCAATCCACAGAGCTCCGGGAGGAATATGAACCCTTGTTGTGGCCCAGCACACTTCAGCAAAAAAATCACACTCATTTTTGTGCATTCCAGTGGTGCATGTTTCATTCAGCAAAGGCACAAACAAAACAACAAATTCCTTATCACTAGTGCTGTTCAAATGGATGAATGGAAAAGTCCAGAGCAAGCATCAGGCATGGGTTGCATTAGTGGAACAGGTGTGTGTGTGTGCATGTGTGTGTTTCTTTTTTGCTCAGGTGTGATGCATGGGCGTGTGTATTGGTGGTCAGGTGGTTGTAGTTCTGTGGCTATGAATCAGCTATGACCGGCTGCTGCCTATGAAGAAAGCCATTCTGGTAGCTAGTCTGCTAGTGTGTGTGTATATATATATATACATATGGCGTATATGAGTTTTAGGCCTAAAACGAGGTGGAGATGGAGAGACGTGACAGTAAAGGACAGAACAGAGGCAGAGACAGAAAGAGAGCTAATGTCTGGCACATTTACTACACACTTCAGCCAGCCTTAAGCCTTAATGCTTATTAAGACCTCTCACTACTGAAGGCCTTCGTTTATACTCAAAAGAGCAAACTGCAGTGAATGAGGGAGGACAGAGGAGGAGTGCAACAGCCCAAGACAGAGAGAATGCACACAAAAGGGGATCTGGGTAAAGACCTGCTTCTTGGCAAAGGGACTGTCTCCTTCCAAGCTATCAACAAAGGCACTCTGTAGGAACACAAGGAAGAAACGGGGATGAGCAATAAGAGAAAGCCAGAGAGAGACAGACAGAGAGAGGGTGAGAAAGAACAGAGGGAGACAGCAGGGTTGAAAGGTTAGAGAAGATGAGATCTAACAGGAATAAGGTTCTCTTGTGTACGCTGAATACGAGGCAGACAGGTCAGTGAGTACGCTAATAGATTTCGCTCACATCGTGGCACTGGCACTGCAGTGCGACTGCAATGTGTAATTGACAAGTCAGTTAGTGCTGCAGTGTGATATAAAGCAGCTGTGTTGCCGCTGGTGTGCGAGCGTGTGTGTAGTAAGTATAAGGCTTACACTGGTATGCAATATGCAGCACAGCAGGTATGCAGGAAGTGTGTGAGATGAAGAAATGCTTTATTTTCAGGATTGATTCATTGTCACTGCTAAAAATTAAAGTTGTTGTTTTATTTTTTTATTTATATACTGTTTTTTTCTAAATCTAACATAAGTTAACTGATGCCAATGTGTAGTGATCACTACAAGTGTATAAGATTTTCAGATTTCATCATATTTCGCTCATTATCATAACATCTAGTTGCAGCCTCTGACACTCATGGAGCATCTGATATCTGATATGACATTCTCTGATGTCTGTTGTACACTTTTCTCTTCATAACCTTCAGAATTTTGAACAATCTGATTTGCTCTCCTCAGTTCCATGTATATGCAATTTAGTGAACCAATAAAAAAACTTTTTTGGAGCAAGATACAGTCACTGGACTGAGAAAACATATTTATCGAAAGTTATTTAAGAGTTTTGATTGAAGCACTTAGTGGTGAGTGAACAAGTCAGTGCCTCTTACTTTGAAAGTGTGTATTTCTTAGACAATCTGCCACCCTCTCTGAAAGGGAAACTTCCTGTTGTAGTAATCTACAGGGTGTTTTATAGGTTCCTCCAAAGGAACAAGCCTTCAAGGCAAGGTGCTAACTGGAAACCTTTTTATCCCTAAGAGTGTAGGGCCACCGTGTGAATGTTTTGGGCTCTAACGTGGCGCTGTATACTCATTCCACATTACTCTTTTAAATTATAAGATGGATTATTGTCTGTATGCAGCGACAGTTGTTTTTTTCATGGCTAAATTGTGTCTTTATCTCAATTATACAAATTACTATTTACTAGCCATGATTTGTTAACGTGTTCTGTTTGAAAAAAATCTGTTTGGTGTAGTAATTCCCTGTTCCTACTGTATCCTGAAAGATCTAGAGTACATGGCTAGTTTTGTTTATGTTGAATCCTCGGGCATATGCTTGCTGTGTTGCGTGTGTTTTATTATTGGTTTTGAGGATGCGTTTTGTATTCAGTGTTCCAGGGATAGAAAATGTATTGACAGATATGTACACATATGCCAATTCCTACTTTGTGTGTGTGTGTGTGTGTGTGTGTGTGTGTGTGTGTGTGTTATACCCTGCGACTCCTGCGACCTCTTTTCTGCTGCTGCTGCTGTTCAATGAGCTCCATGGCGGTGGCTGGTGGTGAGGCTGCTCTCATGCTCCGGACCACCTTAATACTGTCCTCAGGGAGCGGCGGCAGACCCAGCTTCTCTCTCCCTTTAACCTTCATCTCCTGCAGCTCCTCGAAACCACCCAGAGTGAACTAAAATACACACACATACACACACAGTTCAGTGGAAAAATCTGTCACCATGTCTGTCATTAATTCTGCCATCATCAAGTCAGGATCATTTTAGTCATACAAAAGTGAAGCAAGTGCAAATAAAGGCATAAGGTCATGGTGGTATTTTTGTCCAGAATTTGAGAATTCAGTAAACCAACCAAGAACAGGAACAGTCTAGAGGTGTGCTTAGACCTCTATCAAATCATATCGATTATATCTATCTATTATATCAAATCAAATCAGCTCCTCGGAGAGTTTGTGCCAGTGGCTCAGCGCAGTGATATTTCTATAAAGATAAGTCATTAGATTACATTAGAAATTCTGTAAATGGCAGAAATAACTGGAATTTTTTGCCTGCTCATGCACTTTTATGGTCTTCTGCTGTTGTAGCCCATCTGCCTCTTGGTTTGGCGCGAGTTCTGAGATGCTTTTCATCTCACCAAGGTTATAAGTGAGGTTGAACATGTCTGGTCATTCTCCTCTGATCTCTCTCATTGAGAAGGCATTTCTGTGAACTGCCGTACACTGGATGTTTTTTTTTTTTTGCACCATTCTGTGTAAACTTTAGGTTCTGCTCTGTGTGAAAATCTCAGAAGATCAGCAGTTATGAAACACTCAAATCAATGTCATATTTTTTTTTCCCAATTCTGATGTTTGATGTGAAAAATGAACTGAAGCTCTTGACCTGTATCTGTATGATTTTAAGCACTGCGCTGCTGTGGGATAGCTGCATTGTTCAGCAGGTGGACAGGTGTTCCCTTTTCTTCCCTTTTCTTCCCTTTTCTTCCTTTTTCTTCCTTTTAAAGGGGCTGATGAGTGTATAGCATACATTCAAAAGCCGGGTTGTTAGGAACAGGACAGGACTTTTAAGACATTGAAATCAGGCAAATACCACTTTGGCTATATGTCTGCCTAACAAAGATGATCCTAAGAAGCTGTAATGTATACACGAAAAGACTGAAAGACAGAAGACTAAAGACTGAAAGTAGCACTGCTGGTGGATTTTAAACCTCTGATATGATTATAATGTGTTTATTTCTGATCACAAAAATAGCATGAAGGAACTCCTGAATATGAGAACACCTGCACTGTAATAGAGCCCTATGTCTTGTAAAACAGTCTGAGCAGCTTCTGTGTGTGTGTGTGTGTGTGTGTGTGTGTGTGTGTGTGTGTGTGTGTGTGTGTGTGTGTGTGTGTGTGTGTGTGAGAGATGGAGTCTGACCAGTACAGTCTTCCACAACAGCAGCAGCACTTTCTTCATTGGGAAGTGGGGGGCGCTCATGCTGCAGAACTTGGTTACCATGGTGAAGAGGAGAAGGGCGAAGGGCTCCCCATTGTAAAGTGGGGAACCTATGATGGGGAAGACAGGTTAATCATAGATTATAAAGTTTACACACACACACACACACACACACACACACACACACACACTCACCCAGCTCGGTTCTGAAGGACTCTCGAGCCTTCCGCCACTCCGGCTTGTCGTCTCCTGTTTCCACCCGGATCGTCTCCACCATCAGATACATGATGCTCAGTAGAACCCTGGCCAATACCCATTTTTAATGATTTTCATAAGTGTGTGTGAGATGGCATGTGTCAGTGTATGTGGATGAAGATGTCTTTCTATTAACGTCTCATCAGAATTGACCCTGTGTCTTTAGCTGCCTAATTAACATGGCAAAAAGCAGCAGGTCTCTAATTCTAGCCCTTTTGCCTAGAGGGATTTCCCACCAAGTGTCTAATCAACTGGAGGAGTGATGGCATTGGGATGAGAAGTGCAGGAAGAGGACAGCACTCAGAGATGAACTGACAGATGAGGCTGGATTTAGCAAGCAATAATCTGAGCAGTCCTGTTTCTGCACCCACAGGGCTCGGTCTAATAGAGTGGGGAGAGGAGAATCGAGGGCTGGATGAGATGGCGACTGAGTGTGTGTGTGTGTGTGTGTGTGTGCGCATGTGTTTAGGAGAAGATTGAGAGAAAGGTTATATCATTGCTGAAATCATTTCTCGAATGTTTCTCACCTGAGTTCAGTGCTGTCTGCCAGGGATATGGCAGGTTTCCTGACAGCACTGCTGCATGCCTGGTTATTACTGTTTGAGAGAGAAAAAAACAAAACAAAATAAAAAACAAATACAGATTTGTTTTTTGCCTCTAAACATTTCACTAAAAATTCTCCACAATTCCTGGCTCAGAGAAAATGTCAGCATAATCTGACATATTTGTACACTGCCTTTCTTTCACATAAGGAGACTTAATAAAGAAGAAAATGGAAAAAATAAATACATATACATTATTCATACATACAGACAAAACTTTTACATAAAGACAATGAAACTTCAGCATTAAAAATACATGGGGTGATGGGATGTGATTCTCTCACACCACAGCAAACTGCCAGTGATTACATATTTTAACTAATTAAAGAATGACGCGAAATGCTTTTTCACCAGATTATAATTACATTTCGTTTTGGGGAAACGAAATCTCTCTCTTGTAGAAATAAGACAAAATAATAAAAGATGTCATTTTGATGCCAACGGGGTCTACAGGGATGCCTCTGCCACCAACACGTCTAATCCTTTTGTTACTTATTTGTATGGCTCAAATACACTTAAAATATATTTCAGATACGAAGGAAGCTATTAAAGAAAAATATTTCAGACATGTGACCTTGACCTTGTTTGGATCAATTTCAAAATCTAATCAGTTGGTTACAATGATAATTCACTATAAATCATACAAATATTCAACTGCTTGTTCTTGGAACGGATGCATGGACACATGGAAAACCCTAAAACATAAATACCAAAAATAGGCAGCTTATAATAGTATCAAGAAAATGGGGGCAGTCGTGGCCTAATGATCTGAGAGTCAGACTTGTAATCTGAAGGTGAACCTGAAGGTGGTGGGTTCGAGTCTCGGGTCCGGCAGGGATTGTAGGTGGGGGAGTGAATGACCAGCNTGTGCACTTGGATGGGTTAAATGCAGAGCACAAATTCCGAGTATGGGTCACCACACTTGGCCACAAAGTCACTTCAATTCACTTCAATTCAATTCAACTCAATTCAAAAGCACACACTCCCTTGTTCCAAAGACTTTCCTGTGAAGGAAAATGCTCGCACCTGAGTCTCCTTCCAGAACTGTATCATTATATATTGTTCTTTATTAAATAACAACCCATCTTTTAATAGTCATTATTAGCCTTAGATTATGTTGAGTGTCTGTCATGCAAGTCCCTGTGAATGAGTTGTATCTATATAAATAATAATGTACTAGAATGAGCACTATACAAACCTGTTGGCCAAGATTAGAGAATTTAGCAGCACTGTGGGATAAAAAGAAATAATGAAAGTTTATTGAATAACAACTAGCAGTGAGTGCCTACACACCAGCAGTGTGCCTTTTAAAGTACTCAGGAGCTTTATATCATCCCTCTCAGTTCCAGCTCCGGCGCACCTGATCCCACCTGACCAATCGGCACCGAGGCACGCTGCAGTAAACAAAGCAGATCGCTTCACAGAATCAGTCTGCACACATTCAGTGTGAAAATGCCTGTGTTTAAAAGTGCTGTACCTGTTTTTTCCTTTTTTTTCCCATTTTTTTTGTCAAAGTGGATCACAGCTCAAGAGACAAGCAGGAATGAACAAAATGTGCATTGTGCAGGAGCGAAGCCATGATCCCACATTTCACACAACACAATGCTTTTGTATGTATGTATGTAATGTATCTAGTGCACTATATGCTCACTACAATGCCATTTGTGATATATCCACGGAAAAGGGTGCTCTGTAATTCTTCGACCTCATTTGACAAATTTGCTTCTCAAAATCCTCTTTGTTTTCCCTTAGATTAAAGTATTGTCAGATGATTCATTTACTCAGCGTCATTACTACAGACACATCGCTGTGTCCAGTGTCAGAGACAGATCAGCATCACACACAGGTTTCTGTAAAATAAGCTACTTTTGCTTTTTAATCACATGTTAAATAAATCAATTCATGAAGTTCTAGTACTGCGTTAATTGTGCCACCTCGTAAGCAGAGGACTTGACGGGTATCGTTACACACTGGGATATAATTATTTACTCTATGTTTCTATAATTTAACCTTCATTTTATTAAGGTTTATAAAAGGTTTATTTAACCTTCTTTTGTTAGTAGTAAAAGCTAGTTAAGAGCTCAGAGTGCTTACAGGGTTGTTGTGCTTATAACGTGTACCTGTGGGAATCTTTTTTTTATTTTATATCAGCATAAAAAGCACGCCAGGACACGCTTTTAAAGTACCGCTAGTGTGAACAAAACAAAGGACTTGCTTTATTGTGTCATCTAATTGTTACACATGCATATATACCATCTTCAGTTTACATTTACGACCTCTTTTAACCTGTAATCAAGCAGACGAGTAAGGCTGATTAATGTGTGTCAGCACTAAAGCTCAGGCACAGCTGTGTTTCCTCCACTGCAGTAACAGCTGACAGCCAGGAGAGACAAACAGCACTAAAGAGCTTGAATGCAGAGCATGCTAATGCAAGGGCAACCTGTTTCTGAACTGCACTCGAAGCCACTTATCCACAGTGGAGAGTGACAGAGAGAGAGAGAGAGAGAGAGAGAGAGAGAGAGAGAGAAGGAGAGAGAAGGAGAAAGAGAGAACAAGAGAGCAAGAGAGAGTGTGTGAGAGAGAAAGAGCAAGAGAGAGAGAAGGAGTGAGAGAGAACAAGAGAGCAAGAGAGAGTGTGAGAGAGAGAAAGAGCAAGAGAGAGAGTGAGAGAGAAAGAGAGAGACAGACAGAGTGAGAGAGAGAAGGAGCAAGAGAGAACAAGAGAGCAAGAGAGAGAGAGTGAGAGAGAAAGAGTGAGAGAGAGAAGGGGAGAGAGAGAGAAGGAGCAAGAGAAAGAGCAAGAGAGAGTGAGAGCGAAGGAAAGAGAGTGAGAGAGAGAGACAGGCAGAGACAGAGAAGAAGAGAAAGAAAGAGCAAGAGAGAGAGTGAGACAGAAGGAGAGAGATATGCAGACAGGCAGAGAGAGAGAGAGAGAGAGAGAGAGAGGTGTCTTTGTATCCATTGAATAGCAGCTTTTTTGGGTTCAGATAGCAAGATGTGTACTGCAGTAATTAAACGTTTATCTCTACCACTGAATTAGATTTTAATCCAGAATGCCATGAAGCGAATATTAAAAAAAAATCTTTCTTCATCTTGACAGATCTCAAGGTTTTCATCCTTCTTGGTAACACTGATAACATTCATCATTCATTCTTGATAACATTAATCCGTCTTGATAAACACTAGGCTTAATGTTACATGCACATATGCAAGTCTGATATTTTGTGCACTGATGCATCTCAGAATATTTTTTTCCTATTCCTCGGTTATAATCCCACAGCAGGGCCACACACGCTGTCAGTTTGACTGATCAGAAATAGCCGTCCTACAGGAGACACCATAACAGAGTGTAACAAACCCATTTCAAAGCGATGCTGAACAGCACTGAGGCGGAATCACCGCACAGTGAATGACTGAGGCAGGACAGGAGAGGTGTCTCATTAGGGAAGGCCTGGAGAGCTGCACAAATACAGCGCCAGCAGCAGCCAAGACATGACAGCTGTTTCCAGCCTGTTTCCTCAGGAGAATCGCAGGGAGTGAGGGGTAAAAATAGAACTGGCTCCTCTGCCACAGAGCGCAGAGGTCTCTGGCCTCATGCTGAGCATTTCTGTCGTGTCCTCAAGCAAAGCATTTAAGCTCGAGTCACTTTGGTTCAACGCCGTGCTCTGGTGCTAATCATCGTATAATCGAGTAATCGTATAAAATATGCCCCAAGCTCTCAATGGCCCTGTACTAAATACTGTAAATAGATAAATGTCACAATAGGTGTGCCTTCTTATTGTCTTTAAAAAAATAGTACTACTACTTCAATAAATAAGTAAATATACTTATCTAGGTAAGTACTCGAGTAAGTGTGAGAATGGGTATAGTGTCAAATTAGTAGAGAGAATCGGATTTAAGCATTTTAGATCATCAAAATGACTAAAATGAAAATAAATTAAGGAAAATTGTTATTTCAAGTATTAACACGTAGGCAGAATGTCCACCTTTCAATTCACTGCTCACTGTCAAAATGAGAAATGGACAATGGCTAATTGTAACTTTAACATTCATCTCTGTCTGATACTGTGTCTAATTTTAGACACAAACACAACAGCACTGCTCTCACAACTTCTGTGTGGAGACCTTACATGCAGTAATAATATTTTTCAGGGCACAAAGGAGTCACTGTGTTACATATCTATTATTTTTACCATCTGGAGGGAAAAGAGTGGGTCTACAGGTGACCAGCGATGTCCTGTCTCTCTGCATGAATTCCACAGATTTTATTCAAAGAGAAATCTTAGTGAACAAAACAAACAGAGCATCCAGCCAATTGTAAACGTGTGTGTGTGTGTGGGGGGGGTTACTTGAGTAAGAGTAAAAAGTGAGTAGCATAAACATTACTCAAGTAGTTGTATTTGAATAAATGCAGTGCTTTACTACGGTCCTCTGAGGATTAGTTAGCCAAGCACCTGGAGATATCATGGCTTTAAGTTCTGATCTCAGGGATTAGGGCAGGAATAATCTAACAGCGAGAAGAAAGAGAATGATGAAGGAATGAAGATCCCTGAAAACAATCCCAACGGTGTTGAAACTATAACGTTGCCTTTTGAGGAAATGGGAAAGAACTGAACATGGAGCCAGAAGAGAAATGAAGAAACTAACAGATACGATGCATGAAGCATAGTGGATCAAAAATAAACTATGTGATTGTTCCAGGCTGAAATACATGTTTAAACATTATACGCTGCACCTTTAACATCACACACACACACACACACACACACACAAAATCTGCGAAGAGCGCACTCACTCAATCTCCATGCTGAGCAGCTCCAGCAGTGCGGTGAAGATGCCCATTTCATAGAGAAGGAAGACATTGTGTCGTGACCAGTGGAGAACATCTGCTTCTGTGTTACACTCATCAAACACCCCTTTATGTCCGCACACACACACACACACACACACACACTGCAATTTAACATATGTACACACATCTGGCTATACAGTCTCTATCCATGAAACACTGAATACAATGCGAAGGCTCAGTGTCAATGTGTGTGTGTGTGTGTGTATGTGTGTGTGTGTGTGTGTGTGTGTGTGTGTGTGTGTGTGTGTGTGTGTGTGTGNTGTGTGTGTGTGTGTTTGTGTGTGTGTGTGTGTGTGTGTGTGTGTGTGTGTGTGTGTGTGTGTGTGTGTATGTGTGTAGTACCCTGGGCCAGGTAGAGTATAGCCCGAGCCACTTTGAGTCTCTTGTCTCTGTCTGTGACCTCTAGAGCATCCAGGAGTCTCATGATATAGGCCTTCTGTTCGTCCACACTCAGCTCCACCCATCTCCTGCCCTTCACTGACACACGCACACACACACACACACACACACACACACACACACACACACACACACAGAGAAAAACATAAGTAAATACACACATTCAAATAGCCTCCACTCTCACTGTTGCTCAGTGACTCTCTCTGTCTCTTTCCCTCACAAATGAGAAAGATTAGCGAGGATTAGCATTCCAGTTTGATCGATCCACAAGGTTCCTTGCAAATCTCAAACATCCTCTGTATATTTTCGATATTAAGTTTCAATGCATAATTTGATCTCAATATGAAACCTTTCTCAAGTGGCTAGAGAGTTGGAAGGACATACAATGGGCTGATGGGAATTCATTTGCAGAGACAACCATGACAGGAGCAGAGAGTGTGTTTGATATCAGTTATGGATGCATTGCATTTCTTGTGCTGAGCAATAGAGAGGGAGAGGGAGAGAGAGAGAGAGAGAGAGAGAGAGAGAGAGAGAGAGAGCACACTGCAAGGTCTAACAAGGTGATCTGAGCTTGTACACACAGGGAAGAGATAAGCCCATGGGTAAACAACCATATGCAACAACACTGTGCACTCGTGTGTTTATATCAGTATAAACACAACTGCCACCTTAGACACACATTTTAACACATTACTTCTCTTAGTGTTACTCCAGTGCCTTTTTAACCTAAACTCCACCTATTAAATCGGTAGGTCTGCAGGATATGTGTTATTTATATGTGTTATTTCCACAGACAGTAATTTATGCGCATTTCCCTGCATTGTGTGACAAATTAGTACATTTACTTTATTCAGAATGTTCTAATGTAGAAAGTGTAAACGCAGCTGTTGAGAAAAGTTTATGCAAAACCTACAGTTATGTAGAACACCTCATGATTCTTAAGTTAAAGATATTTAGCTGATGTGATATTTAATGAATGAAGATATAAATCAGCATATTTAACACACACACACACACGCACACACACACACTCAGATTACATCTTAGTAACACAGCTTGTTTGTTAATTGAGAAGACATCAGGGGAGTGCCGTCTGATCACCTTTAATACATGTTATTAATATTTTAAAATATTTTTTATACTTTTAAGCAAGTGGGAATATTTATTCAGTTTAAAATTATTTATTAAGTTGGATATTACCAGCTAAACAACACCCTCGAAAAAGGTTGTGTGAGGGGAACTGGAGCTGAATCTCCTTATCACAAGGTGAGAGTATGGATATTAAATAAACGATCACCAAGAAGAGGTTCTTTATTACAACACTGACAGGTTTAAATCACACATTATACTCAACTTCTTCTTCTTCTTTCGGCTTTTCCCTTCAGGGGTCTCCACAGTGAATCATCACTCTCCACCTATCCCTATCTTC
>CM074962.1:14696607-14716961 GCA_037577455.1 Pangasius macronema
ATCTGGCCTCCCTAACTTTGTCCCCCAAACGTCCAACATGAGCTGTCCCTCTGATGTACTCGTTCCTAATCCTGTTCCTTTTCTAATCCCAGAGTAATTGAAAATCTAATTCCAAAACAATCTTCTCCAAAAGAATAATATGTTATAATGGACTTGATGATGTGGACGGTGGTTAATTTTTAATAAGGATAAAAATGGCTACAAAATTGGTCCTGTATGGCCACAATCATAATTGGAATTATATAATCATTTGTGGCCATTAGATACTTTGTGGCCTCGATATATTAACTTGTGGTCGTGCCTTATTAAAAATTAACCACCATTTCATCTCAGAGGCTCAGTATTTTACAGTCAACAGGCTACAGGACGTTACAGTCCATGTATACAAAAATACGTCTAAAAGACAACAGTCTTTTCTAACTGCACTGCTGAACTGGTTAAACACAGCATTGTCTTCTTCATACAGACACACACTGAGCTGTGCTTTGTTAAGCCTCTGGGCTCTTTGTACTTCCCTGCAGTATGTGTGTGTCTTACACACACACACACACACACACACACACACAGGAACTGTACCATTACGCTGACAGTTCATTTCTTTCTCTTTCCGGACCACTTGGGAGCTTTCAATTAATCAGCTCCTTCCATCTCCCTCTCGGCACACACACACTTTACATGTGTGAATAACCTTCTCACATAGCACTCTCTCTCCGTAAAGAGCTAGAATTCCACCACATAAACCAGTGATGGTACATGCACGAAAACATACACAACCATGAACACACAACAGTTCTGAGTAGGCCTGTGATGTTAAGGGGGACAAATAACCATAGGTGGCCACAGCTGAAGCAAACAGGGAGATGTGTTATGTTCACACCACACTGCAACTGGACTAGACATGATAGCTGTAACAATACCGTGACTCCTAAAATCCTCCTCGAAGCAGTCCCTGTTCAGACTGAACTCAGGCTCCTCAGTGTAACTGTACAGCTCTGAAAGAGAAGAAGAGAGAGAAAGAAAAGCAGTATAGCAGGTCAAACATGTTCAAAAAAATGTGCTAAATTTTAACCCTGTGCAGCGGCATGGTCCCTTTCAGCTCTACTTAATTTGCATAACTTTCTGTTTCGTATGATCCAGTTGTAGTATTGGGAGGCACGGTGGCACGACGGGTAACGTTGCTGTCCCACAGCTCCAGGGTCCCTATTCAGTCCTGAGCTCGGGTTACTGTCTGTGTCTGAGTTTCCTCTGGGTTCTCTGGTTTCCTTTCATCTCCCAAAAACGTGCCGTTTGGTAAACTGGCTGCAGTAAATTGCCCCTAGGCATGAACACGTGCAAATGTGTGTATGTACGGTGCCCTACAATGGACTGGCATCCCATCCAGTGTGCTCCGTCTCTGCTGCAACTCTGACCTGGATAAAATGCTATGACTTCTACTTACTTACAAGACATAAAGTCTGAGTCGTTTCGGAGTCGGTTATTCGAGAGTGAGTTATTTGGTGGAATATACTATAATAAGTGTCTTTAGTTGATGTCACCAACAATCACAGTGGAGAGAAACTGATCACTGATCTACATACCAAATAATAGAACAAGCAAAGATTCAGGCAACAAACTATACCCCTTTTCAACAAATGTGCTCGGTAGTTTAATGGTACAAGGAAACAACCCAGTCTGACAAACTGAGGCTTGATGGCTAGCGTAATATATGTAGGGAAAAATGTATTTTAAAAAAATCTCTCTTACTCAAAGACAAAGACAAGGTGGAGGGGGTAAAGTGGGCTTAATGGTCTATAAATGAATGCTAAATAGCACACAATATGTTAGCAGTTCTTCTAAAGCCAAGTCTTTATTGTCATAATAACCACAATTTTGGTAAAATTTCCTATGACATGGTTAAAAGATAACAAGCACAAACTGAGCGCAAATCCTTGGATGTGTGTGTGTGTGTGTGTGTGTGTGTGTGTGTGTGTGTGTGTGTGTGTGTCTCACCTGAGAGTTCTGCAGTCAGACTGTCTGTGTCCCCATACTCAAACTCCAGGTTGGGGGACTCCATGGAACCCTGAAGAAAAGAACGAAACATTCACTAGATGAACACTGAAAACGAAACACACACTGATAACCCTGGACAGCTTACACTGAAACACACTCTTCAGGTTCTGCCACTATTTCCCTTCACTCTACAGAGGCTTCTCCAAGCACTGTGTTTACTGTGTGATTATGTAAATGGGGGGATCTGCGCATAGAGGAAGTTGCAGGAGGCATTCCTAAGGAAGCTGGATGAAACACACAGTAAAATCGTACATTTCTGGGAGTGGATTAACTGCAATTTCCATACAACGCCCTTATACTTACTGTCATGGGTCTCAGTCAGGAATTACATTTGGTGTTAGTGACAGAGGTAAGACTTTACAGTAACAGTGCATGTATAACTTTGCACTAATGCCTGAATTAATACTTACTTAACCATGAACTAATGATGAGTTAGCCACATTAAGTACATGTCAGTACATATTTATTAGTTAATGTATTAATTAGCATGTAGGGGTAAACGAAATCAAATGTGCTCTATAACAAAGAATATGAGTTAAACATGAATAATTTCAAATACGCACTAATAAAAAATATCAGTAATTTCATCTCAACCCATTTTGCATCATTTTCCATCATTCTCAGACTAAAACACTGGAAAATACTCTTCTTACAAAGCACATTTGATTTAGTTTACTCCTACATGTTAATTAATACATTACCTAACACACAGGTACTAATATGTACTTAAGGTGGTCGTTATTCACGCATGACGTCATAAGACTCACGCCGTAGTTAAGGTTCGCTCTTTATTAGATCGTGATTAGTACATGCCTTAACTCATCATTGGTTCATAGTTAAGTAAGTATTAATTGAGGTATTAGTGCATAATTTTACATGTACTGTTATTGTAAAGTGTTATAGTGACAGTATTGTGTAAGCAGGTACACACACACACACACACACACAGAATGAATGAACATATCCACAGGACCAGGGGAGTAACCACATATCCACCACATGCTTCAAGAAATCCAAGCTCCAGTAAAGTAAATGTGTCTGCTTGCTTTTGATTCATGTGCACAATAGCAAACACACACACACACACACACACACACACACACACACACACACAGGTCAGTGCTAGTATTTCTGCAGAGTGTTGAAAGCTGAACGCTTTTCCTAGCAGATCTTTTACATCGGCTGCATTTTCTTGACGTTGTCTTTGAGCCATCAGACTGACACTCACTCACCCTGGCAGCTGAATTGTAAAGAGTAGCAAAACTGCAGCTTGATATGTCACGCTCCTTTTCAAATCGAGTGTCAGTATCCACACACTACAAATCCTTCATGATACAGGTAATAAGACAAACACTGCATCACTGTACTGAAGTCCACCTGAGGCTTGCCTCGACCTCAGAAGCTCCACCCACTGACTTTCTGATGCATATGCGTAGACTTTTGTACCCTACACAAACGTTTCTCTCATACTAAAAACCCAGGACTGGTTGTGTTTGGTGATTTTATTTCATGTTATTCACATTTGCAGCCTTCTGCTGTTGATATGCTCGTATATTAGCACATCCTGGACTGCCACGGAGTATGATTGGCCAACAGCTCTTTCATTTTAGAATCTCTCCAGTTTCCAGATATTTCTCCTCCTATATTTTTCTTGCCTTTTGTAGTCTTTCCTTCTGTTGTTGCTTCATTGTGATTATATTTCAAATCACTTGCCTCAGATAGTGTCAGTGAGTCAGTTTATTTTCACACGTAAGCCCTCCTAATAATTTACCTGATACTGTAATGGGCTTTGTCCTCTTTCCTGAACACTTCCCCATGGCAGAAAACTTACTGTCCTTTACAACACGCCGATACTTTATGCTGCTTCCATAAATGTTAAATAAACCTCTCTTTACAAAAAAAGTTTCACCATATCACTGATTATATAACTACAGAAATAATAACATACAAAAATAAACACAGTAATACAAGCTCGTAGTTTGCTTTGCAGCAGAAGTATTTTCAGAGCCGCTGTTACAGACAATTAATCAACACTTTCTGACCAATCAGATTCGAGAATTCAACAGCGCTAATGTTACAGCAATGTAAACTGATTTATTTCTTACAATTATACAGTTAAGATTGAACTGCAAATTAGTGGACAAATCTGATTTGTTTGTTCTAACTGATACAGTAGTGTGTTATCTTGCTAGAAAGTTAGCTTGCTACCCACATGGAGATTTCACCACGCAATTTCACTTATGTTGTTCTTTGTTGCAAATTTCTGACATCAAGAAGTGCTGACTTTCTTGTGCTTTATTGCCATTCTACATAAAACTACTCTCGTTGGTTAAAACATAATAAAACCTCCACTCACTCTGGCTATCTGCTCTGTATATACACTCACTGAGTACTTTATTAGGAACATCTGTACAACTACGTATTCATGCAATTATCTAATCAGCCAATCACGTGGCAGCAGTGTAATGCATAAAATCATGCAGATACAGACCAGTAGATTTGGGTAATGTTCACATCAACCCTCAGAATGGGGAAAAATGTGATCTCAGTGATTTTGACCATGGCATGATTGTTGGTGCCAGACGGTTGGTTTTAGTATTTCTATAACTGCTGATCTACTGGGATTTTCAGTTGAAGGCTGGAAAATGTAGCCTGGTCTGATGAATCGTGATTTCTGCTGAGGCACACAGATGGTAGGGTGAAAATTTGGTGCCAACAGTATGAATCCATGGACCCAACCTGTCTTGTGTCAACAGTCCAGGCTGGTGGAGGTGGTGTAATAGTGTGGGGAATGTTTTCTTGGCATAGTTTGCGCCCGTTATACTAATCAATCATCACTCGAATGCCACAGCCTATTTGAGTATTGTTGCTGAACATGTGCATCCCTTCATGGCCACAATTTACCACCCATCTTCTAATGGCTCCATCCAGCACGATAATGCACCATGTCACAAAGCAAAAGTCATCTCAAACTGGTTTCATGAACATGACAATGAGTTCAGTGTTCTTCACTGGCCTTCCCAGTCACCGGATCTGAAACTGGTAGAACACCTTTGGGATGTGGTAGTACAGGAGATTCACAGCATGAGACTTCACCTGAAAAATGTGCAGGAACTGCCTGAAACAATCATGTCAACATGGACCAGAATCTCAAAGGAATGTTTCCAACATCTTGTGGAATCTATGCCATGAAGAATTGAGGGTGTTTTGAGTGCAGAGGGAGGCCCTATCCAGTATTAGTGTAGTGTTGCCAAAAGTATGTGGACGCCTGCCCATCACACCTATATGTGGTTCTTCACACAATTGCTTAGGATGTCTTAGCATTACAAATTTTCTTCACTGGAACTAAGAGGCCCAAACCTGTTCCAGCATGCCAATGCTCCTGTGCACAAAGCGAGCGCCATGAAGACATGGTTTGCCAAAGTTTGGAATGGAAGAACTCTTTGTGTTCTTGAAATCTTGAGAGGAAGCAGACTCAAAAGGGAAATCATCCTTATCTGGGTGACACCAGATAGTGTGATTATGAAGAGTTTATCTTCTATAACTGTGTACTATATCATCAGAAAGTGCTGTGTTAACAGGAAATTACGAGCTTATGAGCAACTTATGAATACGAGCATCAGAATCATTTCTGAAATCATTATAGTCTTAACTTAACGTCTATTGTACCGTCTATTGTACTGCCTGTTCAAGACAAACATCCACAGATATCCTTATGGTCTCTATGTGGTAGCATCCAGTCTGTCCATGTTGGTCCATCGTTAGCAGAAGCAAGTGTTTTTCAGATTTTTCATGCTCTTCTGGACGAATAAGCACAAATCCCTACAGCCACACTCCAAAATCTAGTGGAAAGCCTTCCCAGAAGAGTGGAGCTTATTATAACAGCAAAGAATGGGATGTTCAACAAGCACATATGAGTGTGATGGTCAAGTGTCCACATTCTTTGGGCCATATAGCGTATCTCTGCATGTTTGTTGACAAGCTACAGGAAAATCCTTATATTTTATATCTTAAGTATGCATGAGTATACTGTATACATTGCCTTCTTGTGCATGTCCCACGCAAATGTGGTTTGGAGTATAAAGCTGTGCATGAACTTGTTTTTACAATTCTTTTAACTGCACCACAACAAAAACCTGAGCAATATGTTTTTCCAGGGATCTGAACAATATGAGCAGTCTGAACGAGACATCCCTTTCCTCCACACTGTTCCCAGCATGCCGTGTTACACACTCAACCACCCACGACTTATTCCTGAGAACAGGCGCATCCCAATTAGGGAGAAAATATGTGTATATTTGCAGAGCTATAATGTGACTGAGCAAACAGGCACTGAAGTAGGTGTAATACAGACCTATACAACACAGACACACACACACATTTTTATAGTGAGTGGTGCTTATTTTGGTCTGCAGGAGCAGATGGCACTGAGAGCCAGAGACGAGAGCTCTGGCTGAGAGGTGTGAGGGAGAGCACGGTTTTCCTCTCACAGACACGTTTCCAGAAGGATGCTCCCTGTGTGTCACCGCCAAGCACTCTCGTATCAAGAGGGTCCAATCCATAAGCCTAATCTGAGGGGCTACAGACAGATCAACAGCACTACGAGAATGTGAAGTGAGCCACAGGCAACATTAGCGCAAGAAACAAACGCAATTGCAGAGAAATCAAAAATTAAATAATAACACCATTTAAATTCATGTGCAATAAACTTCCACAGTCTGAGTCTAATCCTAAATCACAGCGCTCAGTCATATCTCAGAACAGCAGCTGAGAGTAATGCCAGAACAGAGGCATCAGGTTCTACATTAAGAACAGCTCTACCAACCCCCTACTTCATATTCTATAAATACCAAACATCAACGGCACAAATATACACATCAACAACAGCGCTGGCCTGGACCCAAGGGCTCGAAGATCCTTATTCCTTCTGTCATATTCCATCTTATTTGACCTCTGAATGAGATCCAATCAGTCCTATTTATAGGAGCCTGGGGATTGGTCTATCCTTCAGCAGCAAGTACAATTCAGTCATGGGGGTTGATGGGAGGGAGCCATGCATGTGTTGTGTGTTTACATCCAAATCGCCTCTGCACTGTATTAGGAAGTCAAGCCTGAAGGGTCAGAAAGACTCTCTAATGCCTTTATAGCACTGATCCAGTATCCTAATCTGACATGGTGGAGGGATAAATGCTTCCACTGTATCCTGGTCAGCTTTACTGTGGATCTGGAGTCTATCTGAGGAACGCTGGGGGTGAAGCGGGAACACACCATGCACACACACTGACTCACATCTAGAGGCAACTTAAAGATGCCATTCAGCCTACCAGCATGTTTTGGGGAGGTGAGAGGAAGTAAGAGAACCTGGAAACCAACATAGACACATGGAAAACATGAAACTTCACACAGACAGTAACCCAAACTCAGGACTGAACTGGCAACTCTGGAGCTGTGAGTCAGCAACACTACCCACTCCACTACGATGGCACCCGGAGTTATGATGATGATGATGATGATTCTGATTCCTAATCAGGCATTTTGGGCATGTATCTAACGGGCAACTAAACATTATTTTCAGACACTATTATTATTTTCGTTTAAAATAATTTTCAATTGCATTATTTGGTAAGTAATATATAAATAGAGGCAGCATGCTGGCACAGTAGGTAGCATTGCTTCCTCACAGTTCCAGAGTCCCCAGATCAATCCTGAGCTCAGGTTCTCCTCATGTTCACCCGGGTTTCCTGTGGGTTCTCCAGTTTCCTCCTGCCTCCCACAAAACATGCCTGGAAAAGGACTGGTGCACCATCCGGGGTGTATTCCTACCTCACGCCCAGTGTTCCTGAGATCATGAATGGATGAATCATTACCTTAATCATACAAGAGGAGGGGGACACAAAAAAAAAACCCTAAGAAGAATTCCTCCACCTTGTCAGATGAGGATACTGCATGATGTTCTGTAAAGGTAGAGCGTCTTTTTTGGACATTCAGGCTTGACTTGTGATATAATGGAGAGGGGGTTTAGATGCCTCTGACCATGATAAAGCACTTACTGAAGATAAATGAAGAACATGGTAAATTAAAAAAAATGCATTCTGCATATATACACCAATCCAAGGATATAGAAGTGCATTACACTTATCAGTCTCTAGGATTCTAATACAGAGATATTGATGTTACGCAGTGGGGCTGGAGAGGCACAGGCTGAATGGGTCCCGCATGACACTGCTCAAGTCCCGCAGTCGCACCATCGGACATCTGAACTGTAAAACGGGAGATATTTATAGCGCGCGCACGCTGGGTCTCCAAAATAAGCAGTCGGGCTGCATCCGTTCTGGAGCAAGGGCATTTAAAGCTGCCCCAGCAACAACCACTGACACACACACACACACACATACACACACAGGGGCGCGAGCGCGCGCGCGTGCTCCGCGTCCTGATTCTGCTGCTACACTCCTGCGTGCACTGCTGAATGTGTGTATAAGGTGTAAAATAGACAGGTACCTCCATGTCGTCCGACTGCTGCATGGCTCTTGTGTGTGTGTCTCTCTCTCTCTGTGTGCGCGCGCGCGTGTGTGTGTCTGTGTGTGTGCCTGTGTGTCTCTTTGCTCTCTGTCTCCTCCGCTCGCGGACCGTCACATTGACCGCGACGCTGCCGGTGTTGCCAACTTCAGAATTCCGCGACGCGCTGATTGGCTGTTGCGGCGGTAAGGGGGCGGGGATTTACGTCCACCGTACGCGTACTGCGCTTATAGTCGCGCGCCGTGCGATTCAAGCGCGACGTGTTTCTTAAGAATGAAACATTAGGTCGTGGTTTGAGACGCGGACTCCTTTAATGACCTCCATTTAACTGAATACAGGGGGAAAAAAATATCAGAATTGTTTTTTGAAGCACTGATTGTCATTATGTGACGTAAAAAAGCAAAATGAATGTATATTCAATGTCAATAACACTTTAATTAAGTACTTAATAAGGGGAAAAATCAGGATAAATTAAGACAAGATAATGAAAGATATTGTATAGCCTATTTTACATCCTAATATTAACTTCCGAGATAATAATCCTAATCATAATAAAGATTGCACAACAGAGCTGCTGAATTCTCAAATCTGATTGGTCAGAAGGTGTTGATGAATTTTCTCTAACAGCACCTCTGAAGATAGTGTCAGCTGTAATTTAAATCTCAGGTTTATATTAATGTGCTTTTTCTAATCCATTGTCTTTTCTGTAGTAATAACTCATTCACAGGGACATGCACATGGTCCACATAATCTAAGCCTGATAAACATAATTAAAAAAAAAAAAAAAAAAAAAAAAACTACACAAAAGCCATTTGAAAACTCGAAAAAGACGAGGTGATTTTTTTTTATTTTTCTAATGTTCAATTGTCCATTTATGTTGAGTCTCAGATTCCTGTTCTTGGCTGACAGGACTGGAACCCATTGTGGTCTTCTGCTGCTGTAGCCCATCCACGTCAAGGTTTGACGTTTGCGCATGCTGAGATGCTTTTCTGCTCTGCATGGTTGTAAAGAGTGATAATACCGTATTCGAGTGGGTTAGTACATCCTTCCTGGCAGATCAAACCAACCTGTCCATTTTCCTCTGACCTCTCTTCCCACCAAGCCGTTTCCACCCGCTGAACTGTGTTCCTAATAAAGTGCACGGTGAGGGTATATTTGAGCTACTAGATCAGGAGACCCCGGGGCAGTCCTGCACGAGAGAGCATACAGTCAGGTCTGTGAGTTTTTGGATGGTGATACAATTTTCGTCTTCGTTTTAATTTTGCCTTTGTACACCACCACAATGGATTTGCAATGAAGCCATTAAGATGTGACTGAAGTGTAGACTTTCTGCTTTATGGTTATGTTGGTCTGTCCAATTACTTTTGAGCCTGTGAAAATGGAGGGATGTAATGCGAAAAAATGGCTGTAATTACTAAACGCAATATTTTCATCAAACCCCTTGAAATCTACACTTCAGTCTTGAGTCTTCATTAAATCTTGATTGCTCCATTGTGGTGGTGTACAGAGGCAAAATTATGCAAATTGGGTCAGTGTGCAAATACTTATGGACCTGACTTTATGTCACAGAAACATCTGGGGGCTCCGCCAGGAGGAGCTGGAGGCTGTGCCTGGGGATAGACAGGTAAGTGTGGACTGACCTCCATGAAGAAAAGTGGAAGGGAAATGAATGAATGAGTTGCATGAAGAAAGCGAAGGATCTGAGATCCCCAGAGTGCTTTTCCCTGGGTTGGAGCAATTCTGGCATTTTGGTCAGCTCAATGAATTTTAAATGGTTTAAAGCTTAAGGCTAAGGGTCAGTTAGTGATCGTACCTTTTCTTAAGACATTATGAGATTGAACGGAATTGAAACACATTCCCATCATTCTTCCCAAATCATAATTTCCCCTTACAGAGAAGTCACGTGGCTTTTACACACTGCAGTGGTATGTTTCCCACATTACTCAGATGTACTGGACTTTCCACATGTAAGGCATGTGGTTACACTTCGCAGATTATAGATTACACGTTTCTCACATGAATAATTCTTTTTCACACGTGGTCATATTCAACGGCATGTGTGTTTTCTCTTGCAATTTCAGGGCTTAACATGGTGAAATGCACCTTCATGTGTTTTTCACACGATTACATATTACTCGCATAAACACGTGTTTGAGCACGTGTAATGCGTCTCATCTTCTGTAAGGGTCTGACGAGGCCAGACTAGATCAACACGTACACTTTGACTCTTAGTGAGGAAACAATGATAAGAAGGGAGAAAGCTGAAGCAAAACCAGATGTGATGTCTCCACTACAGCAGACGGAGACTTTCAACAAAAAATAAACTTCTGATCGAACCTGAACACTGAAATACTGAAACACTTGCAGCTTCCACATTGAGTGTGTGTGTGTGTGTGTGTGTGTGTGTATACATGGGTACTTAAGGGGTTCAGTTACCTGGCACGCTCCTGAAGGTTAGTCTCTTCAGCTTGGTCATTTGTGTTCTCACTCATGGCGTGGTGTTTGTAGCACTTCTCTCTGCTAGCACTCTGCAACTCTTCATGTATAGTTGTACCTCTCTGATCTTTCTACAGTCCTCCGTCCAGAGCCTTCAAGAGTTCTCCAAACCATTAATCGAATTTCATTAATGGAACTCTTTTAGAAATCATTAACCATCCAAAGAACCCATGAGGAACCTTCCAGGAATTGGAAGGAGGAACTTTTTTCTGGTCTTGTAGCACTATATGCTTTTTTTTTTTTACTTACAGTTGGATTCTATTCTGCCTCACTTTAAATAAAAGTACCTGCCAAATGAACAGAATGTAAATGTAAAGCAAATTCAGAGACTTTAAAGGCTTTGGCAAACTGGGTAATGTGTAACTTTGAGTAATTGTGATAGTAAACCTTTCTGAAGAGCTACCAATGATGTCTGAAAACGTCAAAATGTTCAAATGTCAAAAAACGTTTTTTGTGTGAAAGAAAGAGTGTGCTTTCTTTCAGATAAAGCAATGGTCCACATCTTCTTACCAAGCTACCATTTCCTGTGCAAACATCCTGCTTGGGGCTTTTGGGCATTGCATGTGGTCAGCTTCATCACCAACTATCTACTACAATAAATTAACTCTTACTATATTATTATATTTATTTATTTTTTAAATGTATGTTGCAAAATTAAAAGGAATCAAACTGGTGACGAAAACTGAGCCTTTAAATGAAAGGATCAGTGGCCATGCCTCTTTCCCCTCAGTTTAACACACACAGAGTACACAAAGTTGTATCCATGATCAACCACTCATCCAGATTGACTGGGTTTCAATAGGCATGTCCATTCCTTACTCCATTCTCCACCCGAGTCTGTCCTTCTGACTTTAGATGGTGTGCTTGAGTGGGGTGTAGACCAGGGCTTTCATCATGCAGCAGTATGGACATTACATCACTGTTGTCATGTAACCAAGGAGAGGTATTAGACAAAGTAAGCTAACTCAATAAACCAGGATTACGTCAATAAACCTGGCAAATTTCTAGCCATTTTGGGTCCATGAAGAAACTTGGTTACTATGGCAACATAAGCTTAGCTTTGCCCAATCAATGCTATCGTCATGTGGCGTAATGTTCCACCAGACTAAGGCAACCACCGATATAGGAAACTGCATTACAATATAATTACATTATAGCAGCTGTAAACAGTTGTTCTCTCACCAATCTCTCTCAATTTTTTTTTTTTAAAAACGCAAATGCTGTCCTGAAGCCTTTCATGTAGGAGATGGCACTTAATGGTACAACATTACTTCTTCTGCAAAATGTTGACACAGGAGACTCCTTCCAAAAATGCTAAACATCTCACAGAAAACTTCACCATACCACCAATTATACATTTTTAAAACAATTACTACTCCTAGATGAAACAATATCATATCAGAACGAGTGTGTTAATAAACGTGATTTGAATTACAGCCGGCACTATCGTCAGTGACGCTGTTATATGACAGGGAGTGCTGGATAATAATCAGCGATGGAGTGGAGTGGTGCAGCCCAACACGAATTGGAGTTTCTCTTACCTCCCTGACGATGACTATTTCCTTATAATAGGACGTTCTGAAGTATTTCATTCCTCTTTTACCAACAAGATGTGCCTACAATTACAATTTGTCCTTTAATTAATAAATGACAAGCTTTCTAACCATTTATAGACACATGTACTGTTGTGTAATGTTGGTTCCTGTTAGCACTTGTGCTACAGCAGCTGTAAAGTCGTTCCGTCAACAGCCTCCGGAGATAAAACTAGAAAAAAAAAAAAATAGACCATTGCAAAGTACAAATAAATGTCTCTGTGTCACCTTGTCTGCAAGGCAGCTTAAATGGATTTCTTTAATTATGCATCGTAGAGTTTTAAAAACAGCTGCTGTTTGACGGCAGAGGAAAGGATCGCTCTTGAACAGACATTTCTGAAATCGATTGTTGGGGCTGCATAAATATTCTGAGCCTCGATCACTTCAGCTTCACCAGCTTCACTAGCGTTAACAGGATTTTAGTGGAATACATTGAGACTGGAATTATTATTATCTGGCTTATTTTAGCAAGGAATGGAGTGGAAATTCTCACCTCATGGAATATCCACTCCACCGGCAAGCTGGTAACACAAACTAAATATATAGCTGATCTATTGGCTCTGAAGCAAGGAAGCACGGCTCAACAGTGGGCGCTGCTGAGTTTACAAAGCTTCCTAATGCAAGTATGACGTTCACAGTGGCATATTAGACCATTAGCATTCACGCACACGTTACGAGAGAGACGACCTCAGCTAACCTTTCACATACTCGTGCAAAACAAACCACAGGCTGCAATACCTGAACATTTCCTCCAATACATTTTCATGACTTTTATTTTATTCTTTCAGGTTACATATTGATTATTGCTCATCTACCATCAATTTGAAATATTTAAACATTGCTTTGACAAAGTAACATTAAAGATTCTCTTATTTGTACTGAATACAATAAATACAGGAGTGGATCTGATTTAGTTCCTACTGAGCTCGTTTCTGTACGAGATGCTGGTGTTAACTCGCTGCACATGCTGCTGTGGGACCACTGAGCACGTCTGCCTTAGACACGGGCTTGGATCCAGAGTCAACAGCAACACTGCGACAAAATTCTGACCTTGCAAAAGAAAAAAAAAAAAACCCGTACACACACGAGCCCCTTCAAACACACATGCAAATGTATGCGGACCCCAAACACAGACAAACAGACAGAAAGAAAAAAAATCAAAGAAATGGGGAAAAAAAATTAAGAGACATCAAGGTCAGCACAAGTATCGTCGACTAAACACAGACAGATGGAGAAACTGACAGACAGTTGGGGCAAGAACTCCAACTTGAACATGATTATACAGTATAGGGCTTCAGTACACAAACTTAACAACTTGAGGGATTTGATGAAGTGTTTTAGGTGTTGTGGTATAATAACGCTGAGCCTGGCAACACCTTAGGCGATGTGAGACCGGCTTAACACTGATAATCAGAATAAACATACGAAAACCAGGCATTTGAATTGTAGAGATGTGTGAATCTGATGCATTAACGCTAAAATCTAAGACTTGTGTATTGTTGGAGTCGATAAACGATTTTGCTACGCAGTGAAAGAAGACGAGTGCACAGGAAGCACAGCTATATGGAGTCTGAAGAAGCAATTCACTCCCTTTATGAGAAACGTACACAGAGTTGAAACAGCAACCTGTCGTAAAGGTAATTTTTAAACGTGTAGTGAAATAAAGCGCCGGATATTTTGTCCCGTTTCAATAAGCCATTCAGTCAAGGCAGCTTTGAGAACAAGTTATGCCTGAGCAAGGTTGTTCCAAACATCCCTTAAAATAAAATCACTGAAATGTGCACCGAAGTCGCTCTTCGTTTCACCTAATCCGCCCGTTTTAGACAAATCCTGGAGGGCCTAACTATACATTTGGTATTTTCATCAAAATAATCTTTACTTCACAGTATATAAATCGAACGTTTCAGTACATTTAACATTACACTAAAATGTAATAGAACATTTAATTTGCTTATCTCTATATTAATACAGGATGATCTCATGGGAACAGAAACAGGAAGTAGAAGATAGAAAAATCTTAATTTTCTGTATAAATATTTAAATATACACCCCTGTGAATGATTATACAGCCTGAAAAGCATCTGCAGTAATGTAATAACGTGGTAAGAAAAATCAAGAGCTAGAGCGTGAGAAATGCTCAAAAGAGGGAACATTTTTAAAACATTAATACTGGCTTCATTTCAATACCGAAACAGCACGAGCCTCTTTGGGAGAGACACTGAGATGGTCGCGGTCTGGCCACTGAAGTAACGTGTCCAGCTGTAGCGACAGCGGGGTAAAGAGGCTCGGCCCCCACGTTTATCTGTGTCCAGTTAAAATTTGACTAGCTTACTGTGATTAAGAACGGAAAAAAAAACAAATCCTAAAATTTTTTTAGTAAAAATCAAATTTTAAAAAATAATCATTTCTCAATGCTGTGAACAAAGAAAAGAAAATATATAATTGGGACCCTTGGACCCAGCCATAACCGTGTCCCAACCTACCATTTCACAGAAAGAAAGGAAAAAAAAAAAAAACCCCAAAGAAGTAGAAAATAAGGACAACAGGACAAACCGCTTGTCCAACACAAATCATTAAAGGTCAGAAATGGTACATTAGTTTCTTTTTTTTTTCAGCTTTGTCAAAGCTAACATTAAACAAAAGATCTCTAAATGGATTACATACAACTAACACATGAATCTAAAGAGGATGAAAGGGTGAAATCTCGATAAAGACGGTGCTAGGATGGGCCACTAGCAGTAGCAGCTCATAAAAGGATTAGAGTTATGCTATTTGTAGCAGAAAAATAAATAAAAACTGCTGCAGCCATTGCAAGACACGCTCCAGCCAATCAGCACACAGCCTCTCCCTCTCTCTCTCTCTCCACTGACAGAGAGGCTGAACCCCAGCTTCCCCTGGATTGATGAGTCTGGCTAAATTCTCTAATCTTCATTTTCCATTGGCGAGGTGCTTTAATACCTGCAACAGAGATTAGTATTATTATTATTATTATAATAGGGTTGTCATATTAGATGATGTAATGTGTAGATAGATTGGCACAGAGAATTCACAAACATGACCAAAAGGAAAAACAGGAAGCAGCAGACGCCATGAGTCTATAGGGCATACTTGCCTGTAGTAATTTGGCTTGAAGGGCCCGTTTTTGTTTAGGCCTAGATACTTGGCCTGCTCATCGCTTAGCTCAGTGAGGTGAGCATCAAATGTGGGCAGGTGAAGACTGGCCACATACTCATCTAAACAAGACACACAAAAAATCAGAGTAAAATACCAGATGTGACCCTGTTCGCAGCTTTGTGTTTAGATTAAAGAAGAAAAAAAAAGGCACATCAGTTCTCGGCATAATATGAGCCAGTGACCGTCTGTACAGAGTCTAGTCTAATTTGGACGAGTAGTAAAAAGAAAACAGGAAGAAAAACTCCTCTGTTTCAATCAGGGAGTGTAAATGTGATGAATGCCTAATTTTCCAGCCTGGATTAATTACCTTCCGGATACTTCTCTCGCTTCCTTCTTATGCCATCAGTCACTGCTCCCTAAAGTGCTTTCTTTTATTCAGCCGTTTACTGCAGTGATACAGTAAGGTACAGAGGGAGGGATGGGAGCACGAGAAAGAGCGAGAGAGGGTACTGCATGGTGCAGTGAGCACTAGCAGCACTCTGACAGGCTGACCTATATTCTGCTCTCACACACACACTTACGCTCCGAGCAGGAGACGGCACACATGCTGTATCATTCAGCACAGCGCAGTCTGCTGACAAACTGTTATAAAAAAAAAAATCCCTCATGACTACATGCAACACTGCAGGGAAGAAAAAAAAAACTCTAGGCACAGTCCCAGCTCGCTATATGTGAACAGTAGATGCGACTCATCAGGAAATGTCTTCGTTACGCATATATTACATACATACGCATAAAGACTGTGCATCTTACCCATCTTCTTAGGCAGCAAGTAAACATCCTGTTTGTAGCGGCCCTCTGGAGCATTGTACAGCTCTATCAGAGCCAGAGCCTGGGGGAGGAGACAGAACTCGGTCACCATGACAACAGTGTGGTTGTACGCACAGCCATACACACACACACACACGCACGCACACACGGGCCAAAACACTGCCACTGAATAAGCAAATTCGAATAAGCGGAAGTAAATTCTCGGACAGCAGCTACGGCTTTAACGTGAGTGACGGCGCTCGGAGTCTCTCACCTGGGTCGTGGCTGTGATGGACAGGACGAATGTGGGTACAGTGGAACAGCTTAGGTTGAGGAGGCGACCCTAAATGAACACATACACATGCAGATAAATATACAAACACCTGCTCACACACACACACACACACACACACACACACACACTCATGGTTTTCTTAATGTGTGTTGGTGGATGGAGACCAAAATATGACGATGTCATCAAAATTCTGGACTGCAATCATACATAACACGATACACATATTTATACAGAGGCTAACAAATATAACCTTAGTCTTAACAAATATAATTAACATTCTGAATAGCTATATAAATCACTCCAAATCATACAATACTCCACAGCCAGGTCTTCATCTTCATTTTTTTAATGTGGATTGCACAGAAGCTTATCCTCTCTGCTTTACCGTGAGGAAGCTGAACATAATGCCTTATTAATGCTTGATGGATCAGCCCTGGCACAAAGGACATATCAATATACCATAATAAATGTGTTATACACATGAGAATCTTTGTAAATCCTTTTCATCAGAGCAGTCAGAGAGAACACTGTCCACAGCCCCGAGGCACACAGGCACATGCGAAGAGACGCTGTAGAGCAAAGACGCCTTCAGAAATACTGAAACTAAATGTTTCTACAGTAAAAAAAAATACTATAAGGAGCAGTAAACAGTAATAAATGCAGAAGCAGCCGCAGTTCTTCTGGAGACTTCGACTGTCGACTCGCTTATGATTTCTGCAGCGAAACCCAGCAGCCTTCATTCTGTTTTTATCTGAAAAGTGTCTCTTATCTTACGCACTCTGCTGCTTTCTTTACTGACACACAAACATTTTACTGCAACGCTTCATTCTGTGCTGGAAAACTAATGTTTGGAATCTAAAATGTTTTTGTACTAAATCAGTGATGTAGACGTCAGAAACTAAAAATCTGTAACAGTTTGTACTAAAAGACTTTTGCACAGAACTGTATCTGTACTAGTAACTATTAACATTTTAAAAAGCAAAACAATGTTGTCTTTATGGCTCAACTGTGACAGGCATGGTACTTCAAAATCTCTGAAGTACTGGTTGCAAAATCCTTACCGGTGTCTCATTCCTACTGATGTACCACTTTCCACTATACGAAAGACGAAAGGTCAACATCTTTGTGTGTTTTCCTGAAAGGAAGATTCGATGATCTCGGTTATAACCTCACCTCTGCCAGCAACACTATTCTCTTGCCATCAGGCCAGATCACATGATCCACCTGTGATCTCACACGCTCCCAGGTCAACTCAGGGGTCCTCAGACTGGCCTGAAACACACAATACCAGTCAGCAAATGTATGAATTAACAGACTTTTTTTTACACTAATACAGAAAGTTACTAAGCTGCTAACTGTTCGCTGGCAGTCGCAGAGTGACCGAGGGCATTAAGGTTTGCTCACCACGTCGATCTCAGTGTTAGAGTGGCCCATGTTGCAGACGATGCAGCCGTTCTTCATACGGTCCAGGTTTTCTCTCACCACCACATTCTTGTTCCCTAAGAGAAACAGAACAATCTTTCAGCCATTGTTTAATTCTGCTCAGTACATCCAACCAGAAAGTTATTTGCTGAAACATTTCCTCTGAACTTACTAAGCAGCTATACAAGCATGGACAAGAGTAACAGAAAAGAGTGTGTGACACCTGAGCAAAAAAAATGCTTCAAAAATGACCCAAAACACGTGAACAAAAAACTATGAACATTCCAGGCTTTTGGAAGAGTAGCAGGTTCTAACATACTTCCAGTCTGTCCATCAAACAATGGCTGGTTAGTGAGCAGGTAAAAGCACACGTTTTGTTGTTGTCAATTCAAACAAAACATGTCAGACGGTGTCACCTCATCTGATGAAGACCACACAAGCAAGACTAGCACAGTGTTGGGATGCAGACTTTTAAAATGTATTTCGCTACAAAACATGTATTTTATTACAAAATATGCAATTAACAAAAATGTGGCCAACTGTCTGGATCAATTACATTAAAAGGGAATTGTGTTGCCAAGCAACTGATGAGAAATATATCATGTCATCAATTAAAAATGTGTGTGTGTGTGTGTCATCAGTGCTGCTTGGTCAGTAAACTCACTTAAAAACACTGCTCCCACCTTACTACTGGGAAATGGAGTTAAACTAATATAGCTGATCTGTAGCAATCCTACTATCCGAGAATTGTGCTGTGATTGGCTGAGCAGGTGTACAGGTGTTCCTATTAAAGTGGATGGTGAGTGTATCTACATATAGGAGTGTCAGGAAAACAAACCTGTGCAGGTGATGACAATGTCCACTTGTCTGATGACCTCATTCAGTTTGACCAGCCTGAATCCATCCATGCTGAGAGATCAAGAGAGAATGATAAACAGAAAGGAGCTGAGGAATCGCAGGATTTACTGAAATGGAACCGTTAGTTGTCTCAAACCTAATTTACGTCTATTCTATAATAAAAAGAGTGAATACTGGTCTTGACAACTCAGAAAGCAAGCATCTGCGTGTGTACGTGTGTGTGTGTGTGTACACGTGTGTTCCCCCGTTACTGAAAAAGCATGTGTAACTATGCATCAAGCCCCACTATATACCCACATTTCATAAACAGAAGCTTACCAGGCCTGCAAAGCACAAATAGGGTCAATTTCTGTGACATACACAATGGAGCCCATTGCCTTCAAAGCAGCACAGCAGCCCTTTCCAACCTAAACACACACGTTTGGTGTCAGGCTTGTATCACAAACACAATATAGACTTAATGCTTATGCATCCCACCACCTAGTGGCCATGCTGGGATTTGTAACAACATCATCATCATCAACAATACTAATAATAATCATAATTGATATTAAAAAAAAAAAAGCAAGGCAGACGGTTAAGAAAAGCAGCCTAAATGTACACAAATCAGGAAACATTTCAGACGAGATGAAGCCATTTCTATAATCAGCTGCAGGACTAAGCTGAGAAAATGTTTCTTACATGGATGTTATCATTTGCATATTACTTTTATGGTTAAATATAAATGTGTTTTTCTAAATCGCACTTAATATTTTCTAAGGCACTTAATATTTCCAAAAATTTAAACAAATAATTACAACCACAGTGACGCTGGACAGGATAAAGCAGTTAGTAAAAATAACCGAATAAATGAACGAATAAGTAAATCCCAGTTTACACCAGATGTGATAAATGCTCAGTATGTCCCATGGTAATCAACGTGCCTTTCATTGCCCCGTAACCTTTATATCAGACTGTCCATTCCTGTCTTTAAGAGTACAGGCTAAAGAAAGGTTAAAGCTGGAAATGTAATTCGTGGACTGAGAACTTAAGAACTTCTTCAAAATGCCAAAAGAAGAAACAAGAGCAAGAGACAAAAAATCGAGAGTAGGTGATTTACTGAAAACTGCATTTAATCTCAAACAGGCTGGTCATCAGCTGATCAAAAGTTTAAGCCCATAGCCTTTAAAAGTTAAAATCTGTGCAAAAATATGGCTTTA
>CM074962.1:14758776-14775427 GCA_037577455.1 Pangasius macronema
GGACCGACATCATATTGAACCCTATGGGTTAGGAATGGGATGGCACTTAAGTTCATAGGTGAGTCAAGGCAGGTGACTGAATACTTTTGGTAATATAGTGTATGTTGCATTAACCTCCTGTAGCTTCCCTACAAACTTTTAACACACACACAGACAAACTTATACATACATACACACACAGACAGATAGACACACTGTGATAGAGGGGGTGTAGCTCAGTGGTAGAGCGCATGGTTTGCTTGTATGAGGCCCCGGGTTCAATCTCCAGCAGGCTGCTTTTTAACCCTGTGACGAGTACGTAATTACGGAACATAACTGGAACAGTGGGGGACCATGCAGACCATGGAAAAAGCTTGTGAAGGTACTGAGCCAAAAGCATATCACTTGCGTTATAACAACATTCTCTACATACAAGAGGAAAATCGTTTAAGGATATAGTTAAAATATTCTGGCCTCACAGAAATGAATCATTTGACAACGATCACATCTGCACAGATTTTAACACTTAACAAACATTTTCTACCACATCTGTCTGTACACAAACGGCAGAAATGTTTATGTGACACTTCACCCTCCTGCTGTTTCTGATACATTTTGTAATTAAGTTCCCTTCACAAGGTTAAAAGCAGTCTTTTGGAGATGCCGGGGATTGAACCCGGGGCCTCATACATGCAAAGCATGCGCTCTACCACTGAGCTACATCCCCTCTAGCACAGCTTGCTTGTTTGCTTGTGTGTTTTGGTTGGTTGGTGGGGTGTATTTGTGTTTGTGCTCATGCGTGTGTGGGCGTGCATGTGCGTGCATGCATATATAAAAAATATACCTATATATAAAATACTTGTGGTTGGGAGAAGCATATTTAAATGTAACTATAAAATGTTCCTGTAAGTTTATATGAAAATAAGTCACATCTTCAGATCCGAGCATTAAACCATACTGTGGTATGAAATAATTAAAAAAACAATCAAAGAAAACAATATTTTCCTCTAGCATGCAGTAAATGCTGTTATAGCACAAATGACATGCTTTTGGCTCAGTAGCTTCACAAGCTTTCTCCATGGTCCAACATCTCTTCACACAAACCTCGACACCTCCTGTAACCCCCCTCACCCCCATCTCGATACTCAACCTGCACTTAGGATCTGGGAAAATAAGGTCAGTAGATGATGCAGTCAACATGGGACTGCGTTACATCCCGCAAGACTTTGACAGACCAGGAACTTATGCAAGGATCCTGTTTGTGGACAGCTCGGTGTTCAACACAATCATCCCTGATCTCCTCCTGACCAAACTAACACAGCTCTCTGTGCCCACCTCCATCTGTCAGGTTGGGAAAATTCACATCTAGCACCTGCTCAGTCAGCACTGGCACTCCTCAGGGATGTGTGCTCTCCCCACTACTATTTTCCCTCTACACAAATGACTGCACCTTCTCAGACACCTCTGTTAAGCTCCTGAAGTTTGCAGATGACACCACAGTCATTGACCTCATCCAGGACAGCGATGAGTCTGCATACAGAAGCGAGGTTGAGCAGCTGGCTGTCTGGTGCAGTCAAAACAACCTGGAGCTGAACACACTCAAAACAGTGGAGATGATACTGGACTTCAGGAGGAACCCCCCGGCACTGCCGCCACTCACCAGCCTGGACAGCACTGTCGGCACTGTGGAGTCCTTCAGGTTCCTGGGCTCTACCATCTCACAGGACCTGAATTGGGAGACCCACATAGACTCCATCTTGAAAAAGGCCCAGCAGAGATTGTACTTCCTTCACCAACTGAGAAAGTTCAACCTGCCACAGGGGCTGCTGACCCAGTTCTACTCAGCTGTCATAGAGTCTGTTCTGTGCACCTCAGGTACTGTCTGGTTTGGTTCAGCTACCAAATCAGATATGCATCAGCTCCCCTTCCCACCCTACAGGATCTATACTCATCCAGAGTGAAGCTATGGACAGGTAATATCATTCCAGACACCTCTTTCCCAGGCCACAATCTCTTTGAACTGTTGCCCTCCAGCCGACGCCGCAGAGCACTGACCACTACAACAACCAGGAACAAGAACAGCTTTTTCCCTCAAGCCATTTCCCTCATGAACAGTTAACTACTTCTAGATCCTTTGTAGTGTGTTACCTCTCTGTGGATACAACTTTTTGTGCAATATGTAAATTCATTCTTTACTATACTAGCTGTACACATATCCTTAATGCTTCTACAATTGCCTTCACCTTGCACATAGCTGTATTACATCTGAACATATACCTATTCCATTTAAGCCTATCGTGTCTACTGTACAGTGTTAGATATTCTCTTATATTATTATTTGTAAATTTTATTATTATATGTCTTTGCTATCTTATTGCTGTATGTTCTGGAGGCTTCATATCAAGCCATATGTGTGTGAGCACACTTGGCAATAAGAGCTTATTCTGATTGTGGTCTGCATGTGTTTTTTCTGTTTTCATCATTGCAGTTTCTGATATATTTTACAATGAAGTTCTCTTCAGAGGATTAAAAGCCAACCTGTGGAGATGCCAGGGATTGTGTCAGGAATTTGCTCTTGTGCAAGAGGAGCCTGGACTCGGATTTCCCAAGGCAGCCGTGCCGATCCGTAATTTCACGCTTGTTTCGTCTGTCCTCTNCTTGACCCCTTTTGTACTTTGTTTCTGGTTCACCAATGATCACAGTCCTTCAAAATATGCAGAGTACACCTTCATGTACTACACGTTTTCTTTGCAATTGACTCATCTTACGGTGAGTCTGTTCATGAAATTTGAAATAGAGCACCTTAAGTGTGATTCGCTTGTGTCATAGAGTGGCATTGAATCTCTCCACAATCTTTCTTTGTACACCTTCATGTACTACACTTTTTCTTTGCAGTTTACTTATCTTGCAGTGCGTCTGTTAATCGAACCCGGGTCTCGCGGGAAGCATCGGGTTCAATCCCTGGCATGTCCATGAAAATGCCTGTTTTTAAACATTCAACAGAAAAGTAATTATATAAAAAGATAAATACGCAGTCGTTTCCAGTGCAGATATTTTGTGTAATGTGGATTTTATTCACTGTCCTGATAATCACACACACTTTTCTTACACTAACAAGCATATTAAATAAGCACTCTCTGCAATATCTACACCGAAACCTGAGTCTTCTGTGCTCTGTGCTAGTTCTCTAAATAGTGCAGTCTGTATAATAAACCAATAAAATAAATACTAAACAAGCTAAGTTCCGGTTTCAGAGCTTTTATATTGAAGAGTAACAGCGGAGCACCGCCCCTTTGTCACGTGACTAGTGGAACGCAAAGCTACGCCTCTCACTAACCTTCTGACATGAACTTGAAATGACGGTGAGTTTTTAAAGCTCTGGAAACATATTGAGATGTTTTTTAAGCGATAAATGTTACCCAGGATGTCATTACCTTCAGGCGCAGTTCACAGCCCATGTTTTCACTCAGGTTGTGAGGTTAGAGCGGTAATAAGCGGTTAATGCTAGGCTATAAGATGGCCACATACATCACAACAAAAGCAAGAAGCTGCTTAAGCACTGATTTCTAAAACCAGTACGTTTTCTTTACTAAAAATCACGCTTATGATAATGACAGCTGCTTTATTTCTCTTGGTTTCTTTCCTGTGTTTGTAGTGTGATTTACGCTGTAGCTCTGTTCCTGTTGATTAGTTTTGCATTTGCGTTTTGTAATTTATGTACCTCCTGCTTGCCGTAGTTTGTTCAAAATGGTCATTTTGCATTAATCTTCAACTACATTCTAAAATACTTCATACTTCAACTTCATACTACAACATAAAATATTTAAATGTGTGTGTGTGTGTGTACTTTTTTAAGTACATATGTCAACCACATACTTAAAAAACAACAACAATAACATGCATCTCAACCCCATGCTTTTTCTTTCTTTTTGTAAAAAATACATAGTATATCTCAACCACATACTTTTTTTTTCATAAATAAATACATATATCTCAACCTGGGGTTAGGGTTAGGTTCTAGCATTTTAAAACATGGTTACTCTCAGAAGTGAAAAGATGAAAAGGGGGGAAATTACATTTAAATTTATCATTCTGATTCCACTGATAGACATCCTGCCTTTCTCTCCATTTAAATACATTCCAGTTATGGAAAAACAACATTATTGCCAGCTTTGTAAGAATTTATAAGATCACAATGGGACATGAGTTATCCCTTCAGTTATCAGCACCATCCACATCTGTCTAATCTGTCTAACCTGAGGTAAAATCCACTCATGAGATTTAAACACAAGCCTCATCATCTTCTCTTCACTCCACTGTAACTGTCCAAAAACTTAATTGTGAGGAAAGTCGTGGCTTAATGGTTCGAGAGTCGGGCTTGTAACCTGAAGGTTGTGGGTTCGAGTCTCCCCAAGCCGTCCCTAACATCCACCCCCTCACTTACTGGTCGCGAGAGACGGTGGGAGAATACCACCACTGAGGTGAGGTGAGACCCTTGAGCAAGGCACCGATCCCCCAACTACTCCCCGGGCGCCGGAGCTACTGTGTGTGTGCACTTGGATGGGTTAAATGCAGAGCACAAATTCCGAGTATTGGCTTCACTTCATTTCATGTCGCTAGCAGGGTTTAGACATCTTCAGGGAGATAATGCATGTACCGGACGTAAACGTGTTCTAGAGACGTCCGACTGTCGGTCCGGCTTCTTTTATTGGATTTATTTTGTCGAGGTATAACAAGTAAAGTAAATCTGTCAAAGTCTTTAAAACCTGAGTTTTCCTCATTTTTAGGCCAGTTTACAGACACTGATGATGGCTTTTCCCAGTCACCTGATATTTCACCTGATAGTACGCAGTTCTGTGATGCAGTGTATAACAACACTGAAATGGTGAATGCCATTATACTGTGCGAATGCTCACGGTCAAATATTGGTAGACAAAGACAACTAAAACAGAAAAGACATTTTCCAATTAATCACGACACCTTAAAGGAAAAGATGAGCAATCCACTTAGGGGAGAAGTTATCAGATTGTACAAGAATGTGAGAAAAAATCTCTGCTTTTACACACTCTTTACAGTTTCTCATCATGAACATGGAATATCTCTCTAACTTTGTATTCACTGCTGTAACAGTACAGTACGAAGCAGAAATTACACATTTATTTATTTTTTATTTTTTATTTTTTTTAAAGCTTCTCTATCTTGGAAGGGAATACCCAAAAGGAACGGTTTACTTCAGGGAGCGCCTCAAATCAGCTTTTCTGAAGAACAGAGATGTCACAGATCCTGAGAAGGTCCGAAAGCTTATTGATCGAGGGGAATTTGTGATTAAGGAACTTGAGGCCCTTTATTTCCTCAGAAAATACCGAGCCATGAAGAAACGCTATTACGAACCAGAACACTGATGCCGTCATGTCTCTTCTCTGCTATTGGCCAAATGCATATATATAGTGGATGAAGCATTTATAAACATTATTAAGATGTTTTTTGTGCTGTCAAGGAGCATTTGGAGGTGAAAAAGCTATTTCAGGCTTGTCTTTTTTTCCCATATTAAGATGAATGTTAGTGTTGTTGTTGAAGTATGTGTATCCATTGTACAGTTCAGAATGCCCCACCTGCCACAGTTATAACTTGAGTGCTAAACCAAGGACCACATAATAATGATTTGTGACATTAAAAAAAAAAAGCACCATGTCACTATCAGAACAGACACTATCCTGAACAAAGACTATTCTCAATTGCCACTGATTTTGTAAATAACACTTTATATGTGATGGTGGATAAAAGTAAATGCAACAATAAACGAATAGACTTTGTAATATACTTTGTGTGGTTTATTGATTTGTAATATATTTCCATTCTCACATCTAAGATCAAATTGTAAATTACATTTGAAATTCTTTGTACTTGAAAACAAAGAAATTGTTCAATATCCACGATTCTGCATTTCTAGTTCACTATTTAAATCTAAGCAAATTTTGCTATATTGAATATATTGACTCCTTTGTACAAAATGTCAGATTTTCTTGAGCCTTAGGGACAAATATTGCTTTGTGTTAGTTCTGGTGTACTACGCGACGTGCTATTCCGAAGCAGTGTCTCTGAGGACGATCTTCGTGAAGAGTAGCAGGAGCACTATTTCTATTATTCTCCCAAGTTGGGATCCCAGAAGAGATCCTAACAGACCAAGCCACATCATTTATGTCATGTACACTACATGACCTGTATGACATACTGATGATTAAAGCGATCCACATCGGTGTTTATAACCCATAAACTGACGGGTTAGTGGAGCGCTTTAATAAAATGCTTAAAAACATGACTCGTAAGTTCTTACATGATGATAGCTGAAATTGGGGTAAATTGTTGGAAGCCCCATTATTTGCAGACCAAGAGGTTCCCCAGGCCTCCATGGGGCTTTCCCCATTTGACCTATACACTGTACTTTGGTAGAGGAGGATGCTTCAGTTATTTAGACAGATTTACACACAAATCTGGATATGAATTTAACTAATCTGAAGTACCTTTTACTAATATGACAAATGTATTCACAAAAATAAGTATTCATTTCCAGGCCCCCAGGACTCAGAGTTGAATTCTTCTTAATTTCTAAAGGAATTCGCAGGTATTCTCTCGAGCCTGGTTGCTTAATAGAAAAACTAGTAATTGTTGGAGACTTCAGTATTCATTTTGATAATCTCAAAACCTTCCGAGAGCAGGGTCGATTAGACTAATCAATAACAGGACCCACTCATTATGGAGGACACACCCTTGATTTAATACTAATACAGGATTGAATATAGAAAATATAATCACATTCACTTAGAATTAAATTATCTCAGATCACTCCTTCATTTATTTAAAATGCAGCTTAGTCATAATTTATGCACTTCACTATGCTACCGTATTGAGTATGCAATCATACTGTACACAGTTTTATTGAAAATCTCCCCGGTTTATCGACTTTGATTGCTTTGTCTTTGTCGCCCCACAGAACTTGCCCGAATACTTAAGAGTCAGTGTTCTATATGCATGCTATACTCTAGATAAAAGAAAAATAATAAGTGAGTAAAAAAAAACACACCCTGGCATAATGATCGCACAGCTTATATTGCATTGAATCTATATACGAGTGGACATTTTAACAGGGAAAAAAAAAGTGAAGCCAAAATGTCTCTGAGGCTATCTAGTGACTGGCTGCAGTACAATTTCTGACCCCAGACATTCCCATGTTCCCATTTCCACCTAAATTTAAAGCTATGTCTCCACAAATTGTTTACCCCCAGTATTTTTCCTTTCAGTAAATGCATTTTTTTTAAAAGAGCGTGGTTGATGAGGTGATTGACAGTTTTGGATATGACAATCAAGCCTCACGAACGTGCACACACTTTCCAACACGCCGCAGAAGCTCTCGACAGTTCTGTAGCAGAACCATGTCTTATTCTGCTGTAAACTCTTCTAATAGACCCTCAGTAGACAGTTCTTCAGTTTTTCCAAAATGTTGCTCATATTAATTGTCTAAGCTAGCTCATTGCACTGTTAAACTAGGAAACTTCTAACTAGGAAAGTAAACAGAGCAATTTATCGACTGTATGACATTAGCGAACGCTCAAAGTAGCTTGGTAATGTTAGCCAGTCGCTTAATTTTAAACATGATCCACTACAAGAACAAGCAGCGCATAAAAGAGCACTTCTCCATTCAGATGGGTAACAAGTGCAGGTGTCAGAGCTTGATGAAATTCATGAAGAACTGTAATTTATTTTTCATCAAAAAAATATCTGTTGAGTGTAAATATCGACTGTAGAACTTCAGGTAAGCTTTATATTTAGAGCTTTAGATTTGATGGGAAATTATTTATCAGGAAAAGTGGTAGACTTTTGACAGGTATACAAGCCTGGAGATGGAAGGTATGAATGGGTTAAGCTGACAGGATGAAGTCCTCACGTAGAAGTTGAGTTCAAAGACTACGAAAAATGTCCTCTGCAAGAGTGTTGTGTGTCTGAATTTTTGTGATATCCAGCTCCACATCACAAAATGCAAGGTTGGTTCTGCCAGATTTCTCTTTCTCCATAACCAGGTCAAGTCTGGCTGCATTTCCTGTGGCCTAAAAAAATCCAAATGAACCAAAACTGTCATAAAGAAATAATGCAACAACAATAGTACTAAGGGTACCAGTACTAAAAAAAAAAAAACTACACTTACCTTCTGCTTTAGTATCTTGTAGATCTTGTAACAGGTTAAATCCTCCTTTGTTAATGTCAGGCCTGGTTCTAGTTTTAATGTTCTACCCCCTATGAAGCAAACATGAAAACAGGTTATACATAGCACTATAATACACTGTTCTCACTGGTAGTACATAGAATTGAATAAATCTTACCTGAGAACAAACTCACAATCTGCCCAATAACTATGCAAACTAAAGTCCCCATAGGGCAGAAATACATGTAAGACAGTGAGTACCAATAATCAGCTAGCAGAGGCCTGTAGAAACAAAGGATGTACTTGAGTGGAATTAGGTTTACATTTACAGGTCTTTCACACATTCATTCACTGAGCAGATGAATAACCAGGTCTAAAATAATGAAACAAGTGCAGGCAAGTAAAGAGAAACACCAGGGTTGGCTCAGTGTGTAACACTCTGGAGAGCTGCACAACGGTCTTAAAGCAGTGCATCAAACTACTAGTAATACAATCCATAAAAGCAAAGAACTCCAACTTGCAACAATAATATTTAATATTTAATAATTACACCAAATCATTATGTAAAAAACCTGCACACCTGTCCACAGCTTTGTCCTGCTCAGCCGAAGTGACATAGCTTGCCTGTGTTGAGTAGCTAGTCCAGTTCATTAAGTCGTTTTCATCTGTGGTGACGCTGCAGCCATGTGTGTGTAGAGGAAGAGGCCTGATGTTCTCCGGTAGCGGGTGGTAGATCTGGGCTCCGGCGCAAATCCAGAGGGACACGACTAATCCACTGATCAGTCCAGCCAAGCCTCCCTGGAATACATATGTAATAATAATATTATCCCACAGCACTGCTGACCACATGGTTCTGATGCAGCTTCAGGTGGTAACAGTAACTCTGCTGCAAGACAGACCTCATCACACCACCACTGGCTCACTAGCTGTAAGGATCAACTACAAATCTTGTGTCCTTCCTCATAGAATGATCAAGTACTTACTAAACTGTGCACCTTCTATGAAATCTTTATTAAATTTAATCAAGGCTTGGTTATTTCCTTTATTTTCCTACTGCAGTTTGAAATATTTATTTGCCTATGTTTCCTTTTGCACTTAGTAAAGCTAGGCTAATGCTCTCGTCTTTTAGATGATAAAACTTTACACATTCTGTTAGGATTATATAGGATCATATGCCCAGCAATTAGTTGTAAATTAAAGGCAGTAATCATCACACTGACTTTGGAATTAGCAGAGGGAAACAGGATGCCTAAAGAGAAGAGGCCGAGTAGAGGTCCACCAATAGTACCAACAATACTGATAGTTGTCTGTAAGGAAAGCAGAAAGGAAAGGAGAGATTAATCACAAAGCGTCTAACATGCCAAATCACCATATACACAGTAGTGCCTGTTTCTAATTGAAGTTTACCTGTAACAATCCTCCCATCAGAGATGCAATAGCAGCCAGCCCAATGCACACTACTCCATAGAACACACCTGCACCAGTTATATACGACAGTAAATATAGCTGTTAACGGCAAAGCTAACGTACAACACTACAACTGACAAGTTCTACATATTCTCATGGAAAACTACAGTATGTCCTTCTCACTCAGTCCTTTTGACACCCAGGAAAGTGTTTGCTCTGACAAGCTGAAGTATGGTCGTATCAGATCTCCAACTGTCACTGCAGCTAGAGCATTAACACTGGAGGAGACTGTGCTGTAAAATGCAACACACACATATCAAATTCATTAGCATTAGTATTTTAGTCACCCAGTGACTAAACAATTTCTTAAACATTGAATAGAATTGTCATTAGACAACTGACAAAAGCACAGAATCATTATCTTTAGATAATGGACTCTCTGTTTTTTACTGTTTGCTTGGTGTACATCTAAAAAAAAAAGCTAGCTTCTCTAAAATCCATCCATTTTCTGTACTGCTTATCCTACACAGGGTCATGGGGAGCATGGAGCTTATCCCAGGGGACTCGGGGCACAAGGCAGGGGACACGCTGGACAGGGTACCAACCCATCGCAGGGCACAATCACACACATGCACACACTATGAACAAATTTGGAAATGCCAACCAGCCTACAACGCATGTCTTTGGACTAGGGGAGGAAACCGGAGTACCCGGAGGAAACCCCCAACACAGGGAGAACATGCAAACTCCACGCACACGGGGCGGAGGCGGGATTCAAACTACCAACTCTGGAACAGTGCTAAACACATAGCCACCAACCCTGCCCCCACCCTCTCTGAAATCTTTCTCTAAAATCACATGCTACTGTAATCACCTAATTTTGAATCGTTGAGTCACAGTGGCCAAACAGACGTTTATGTGTGCAATTTCATAGTATCACATGACGGTTAATCTACTTGCAACCAAAAAAACCTGGATCTGAGGGGAAGAAATTAAAATGATACGCAGAACTATAATCATAACTACACACAGCACAGTGAAATGTGCTTTAGAAGTATATATTTTTGCAGTTTTGATAATAAAAGTGCATTGTGGATTGTGCTATGAATTGCCATTTACATGTTTAAATGGTATACTTTTAATTTTTTTTTTGTTTTTAGAATATATTGTGTGGGTTTTTTTTTTGGGCAGACAAGTTGTATGTTGTTGTCCATTCAAGTCAGTAATAAAACCTTTTGCTAATTTTGTAACAATTGTGTAAAAGTAAGCTTTCAGACTAACAAGCTGTTCAAATTAACACGACCATAAAAATGTTTTATGACGTTTTGGGTGACTTCAGCAGACAAATATCCTACTTTGATGTCTAATGATGTTATTTCTGGTCAGTTGAAGTAAACCTACTCTTGTTTTTATCTCTGTTGAACAGTCCTACAAGCATCAGCCAAATGAATATGTAAATGTAACATAAATTTTATAATGACCTGACCTCAATGTGCCACTGTATGCTGCTGCCACAAACAGGCCAGGAATGCCAGGGTAGTCCCCCAAGATGTCCATCACCAGGTACGGCATGAGCTTTCAACATCACATGATAAGTTGTAGGAAAGTAAGTGGGATATATGGTGCATATGCCATCTGTCACTCTAATCAGAGTGTTTTGTGTTTACCTGGTCCTGAGCAGACACCATTTTTGCTGTCCATGGGTCACAGTTCTTGTAAAATGAATACAAACACAAACCACAAAATACTGAAGATAGAAGAATGGCCCAGAGTGACACCAGGTTTATGTACAGAGACCTAGATAGAAACATACAGTTATTTCATAGTGTATCTTTCATCTTTTTTTAATACCACCTAAAACTTGAGAATGTGTATTCTAATGAAGTGCTCACAATTTGGCATGGAGAAGTGTTTTGCAGGACATATATCTCTGCACCTGAGCTTGATTAATACCATACATACTGGTCCAGATAAATGTACTGCCGATGATGATGGTCCAGAACGTGTGCCTCCTCAGAGGGCTGGGATCAAAGCTGAGAAAGAAAGTTGTAGAAAAGACAAAGACTAACATTCTGCAGTATTTCAGCATTCAACCCCTGTTATAGTTACAATATATACAATACATACTGTAGATATATTTATATTGGAAAATAATATGCAAAATATTTACTAATATACTGTATATCAACATACAGTATGTTCTTCCTCTGGCTTAGCTGACTGTCCACAAATATAGATACACAGAATTATATATTATACCTGGAATAAAAGGCGATGAGCATGCTATTATCAGGAAATAATCAATGACAAGGTAGTGCTATGCGGTATAATACATTATCATTTCTACTGTAACTTGCACAGGGACTTCAAAAATGTGTTTAATTGATCTGGGGGTGATACCTTTCTGTGAGGAGATATTTATTTAGCACTTGGAAGTGTTCATAGCTGCTAAAACTAGAACTAACTTCTTTGACTTACCAAAAAAAACGGGTACATAACGGTTGTGACATTTCCAATTTTAGTGAAAAAAACCTGAGCTTTTAACCTGAGCAGAATGAAAGTATTAACTCACTCCCATAGGTTGAGTCGGCCACCGTCAGCAGAGTTGCTGAAGATGACAGAGATCCCGCCGTGTAGAAGCACCGATTGAACAATGACAGCCAGGAACCCAGCCAACATGATGATCACCTGGAACACGTCAGTCCACACCACAGCCTTGAATCCCCCCTGCCGGAGCATGGCATTAGTTAAATAGTATTAATATGGGTCAGTCCATCTCAAGTGGCCCAATAATTGCAAAATTGGTTGCTTTTTAATTTTCCGCTTTTTTTTAAGCGATTACCTCTACATATTGGCATTGCAAAACCATCAGTGTTTTTATTTCACTTGGTTTAATCATGATTTCCATCTTTGTGCCATGGCACACAACAAATGTTGGTTATACAGCTGTTTACAGAAACCTCAGATGGTCTTAGCTCCTAGAACACATTACAATGTACATGTACATCTATAAACATTTTGCACATTCTTGTTCCTTAGACTTAGAACTTAAGTCCATATGTAATACTCAGGATTGCTCACAGTTCCACATTTAGGGTTAGTTTATAATGGGAAGAGTTTTAGATTCCACCTGGTTACAGAGCTAGGGCTAGTAGAAATCTGGGAAAATCATTTTGCAATGCCAATACATAGAGTTATACATAGAGTAACTTGGAAAATTAAAAATGGGCAACCAACCTGTATTGGACCACTAGAGATGGAATGACCCATAAACATATTAAATATACATATTAAAGAAGTCTACGCTGGCTGTTTTTGTTTGATTAAAACTTACCAAGGTGCAGTAGAAGGTACACACCACTCCAGTTGATATCAAAGCTCCCCACAGACTTATACCTGTCACTAAGAGAAAGTTGTTTTGTTTTTTTGTTTTTTTTTCATGTGCATTTAGCCTATTGTACATGTCCAGTACAGTGCTCTCCATAATGTTTGGGACAAAGGAATATATATAATCAAACAATTCACATGTCATTAAAGTGCACATTTCCAGATTTTAATAAAGAGTAGTTTTACCATGTAGAAATTGCAGCACTATTTATACGTAGCTTTCCCCCCCATTTCAAAGCACAATAACGTATGACATAGCAGTGGTATGTACAGTAAATTAGTCATGTTTAGTACTTTGTTGCGCATCCTTTGCATGCAGTGAATGCTTGAAGTCTGCCACTCATACCATGCTCCACCAGGTATGTACTGCTGCCATCTTCAGCTCCTGCTTGTTTCAGGGGCTAGTCCACTTAAGTTTTTTTCTTCAGCGTATGAAAGACACGCTCAATGGGATTCAGATCAAGTGACTGACTTTTCCAGTTGAGATTTTTTGCCAGTTTTTAGCTTTCTTGGCCTGCCGGTCCTTTTATGCTTACTAAGCTCACCAGTTCTCTCTTTCTTATCAGTAATGTTTCAAACAGTTGATTTTGGTGCTCTTTTTTTTTTTTGTTAAAAATGTTTTTGACCTACGTATATATTCAGTATGACTTGGTTTATTACTAACCTAATGCAACAGAATAATTAGCTTATACTGGGCCATTCCTTAGGCCATAATAAAGGATTAGATAATTTATTAATACCAAAACTGGGTTAGTTTCACGTTTAGAGAGTATGTACAGTATGTGGGTCAGCAGTTGTTAAGGTTTACCTTGGTTTAAAGCCAAAGCTGGTGCATAGATAACCACTCCAGTGTACACTAACTGAGGAATGAGAGAAAAAGAACAATATTTCCTCAGTGTATATTCAGGTTCAGAGACAAGACCAGCATGAAAAATAGCTGCATGTAAATAGAGATCTTTGCAGTAAAAAGGTTCACTGTCTGAATGATGAACAGCACTGTCCCAAACAGCCGAACCACTTTGTTGAACCGCAACTCCAGGTACTGCAGAAAAACAGTATCATAATAAATAGGCTACATATTTATGATAAAATGATATATTTTGTCTGTCTATCATTTCAATAAAACAAAGGAAATTATGAAATTAAACAAAATGGGGCACAAGTTGTGACCTATAGAATGAGGTTTTCAAAAGAAAATGTATTCAAAATTCAAAACATAAAAAATACAAAGGTCTAATTTTTTTTTCATGCTTTTCTTCTTTTTAGTTCTGTGATGTCAAAAAAACTCCCAAGTTTAAAATCACTGGGGTGATTCAGCCATGAAGTACTTTACCTCATAGGTGCTGGTTATTTCCAGCCGGTAGAAGATGGGGAGGAAGAACTCAGAGCTGATGGCCACCATCAGGACAAAGCCTAAGCAGCTTAAAACAAAGATAGCCCCGTTACAGTACACCTCCACTGGAGTCGCCAGCACCGTGATGGCTGACATGAAGCTGGCCGAAAGCGACAGAGCAACGGGCACAGCCGTCATACTCTGGCCACCCACCAGAAAATCCCTGGGAGTCTGCTCTCTGCGCTGGGCGATGGCATAATAAACACCGATAGCTGCTGAGATGAGCAGCATGAGAGCGAAAACCACATAGTCCCAAATTCCGAAGGATGCTGCTGGATTCTCCATTGCACTCTGAAGCAAAGTGAGGTAAAAGTGAGACTCAGTATAGAGTCAGTGTGTATAACACCAATAAAAATTAGTATTTATTAAGAATAAATGATGAGTAAAAGTGGTTGAGGAGTCAATGAAATGAAGAGCATGTCTTTGTATTAGTGAGAGTCAGACATTCTCCTTCTCATGCATTTCTCCTTCACTTGAGTGCTCTTTTTGTTTCCTATCATCAGCCCTCCCTCTACTTTGCTCAGTTCTTGGCATTCCATGCATATCTCTTTTGTAGAGCCCGTGCCATCCACTGAGTGTGTCGTTTTGATACTTAATTAAAGTACATGCAGTCAACTCCAGAATTATTGGCACTGTTCATTAAAAATACATTTTTTAAATAAATACATTGTGAAGTTCTTGAGCTTGAGACAGTGCTGTAACAATAATTCGCAGTCAGTCAGGTCGGAATTGAGAGTTTTTTTCTTTTACTCTATTTTCTCCACAAATTATTTATGCCTATTCCCACTTAACTGCTAACTCTCCCCATTACAGAACAGATACCACACAGGGAGATTGGGGCAAACGTGTTCTTCCTCTGAGAACAACCTCCACATCTCGAACTGCTGCTCATGCTGCATCACAGGGCTGTGGAACGCACTCAGAGGAAAGCATTGTAATGCCGTGTGATGGACGCAGTAACTCTTAAGTTGAGCAAATGAGTTACGCTCTTTCGACTGCTACTCAGCAGGCTGTGATATTTGCATGTGCAGTCAAACTGATGTGCACAATAAAGTTTCATTCTTTAAGTAGCTAGCACGCACTAAAAGAGTGAGGGAAGAGGAGGAGGGAAATGGAAAGAGATAGAGTGGGAGGGAAAGAGAAAAAGCATCGACTGGTGCTGTGCATGCAGAATCGAGAGCATACCTATGAGTAACAGCTTTAACACACTGCGAGCCATTTTGTTTGTTTTCATACCTGAAAATGGGGTGATGAACTTTGACACAGTGTAGAGTAGCTGTGTCCAGTGTTTTGAAGTTAATAGTGTGAGGAGAATGTCAACTCATCTGTGGTTTTTAGCAGCCTACAGTGTCTCAGCAACCTTTAGCTCAGTGGAGCACAATGTGGTGAAATGTTTCTGAATGTTTATTCCCACTTCTGATCGTTTATAGGTCACTGACCATTCCACTCAAGTGCCTACAAATTTCTGTAGCGTGATATGTTCAAGAATACTGTTACATTGCTGCTCCAAGTAATTTAATCTGGATAACAGTGTGTTTTTTTTATCAACAAAAATGTGGCTTCAAAAATGTGGTTTTTGCTAGAGAGTATTTAACTCGCTTTTACTCATTAGTATTTTACTTTGCAGAACATTTTATTCAGTTCTTTGTATTAAAACAATGTATTATGTTGGAAGCAGGAAACTTTGGGTCCTGGCATTTCATGTGGATACTTTGACAGTGCACTCCTTCATGGCAACAGTATTCCCTAACGGCAGTGACCTCTTTCAGCAGGATAATCCGCCCTGCCACACTGCAATAGTTCAGGAATGGTTTAAGGAACAGAGTTCATGGTGTTGATTTGGCCTCCAAATTCCCCAGATCTCAATCTGATCGAGCATCTGTGGGATGTGCTGGACAAACAAGTCTGATCCATGGAGGCCCCATCTCGCAACTTACAGGACTTAAAGGATCTGCTGCTAACTTCTTGGTGTGTGTATATGTGTACACACACACACACACACACACACACACACACACACACACACACACACACACACACACATATATATATGTACACACACTCAGTACTGTCAAAAGTCTTAAGCATCTATAGACAGTTATAGATTTTTCCAAACATTAGTTTTCTATAGATTTCCAAACATTAGTTTTCCAGCACAAAATTAAATGTTACAGTAAAATGTTTGTGTGTCAGTAAAGAAAGCAGCAGATTACATAAGAGACACTTTTCAGATAAAAACAGAATGAAGGCTTTTGGTTTCGCTGCAGAAATAAGAAGCGAGTCGACAG